>JAABOM020000096.1:23332091-23345091 GCA_011800125.2 Solanum clarkiae | reverse complement strand
GTGGATGAAAATATAAGTTCTTTATATAAACACATAGCTGTAAATACAAAAATATCCTGCAATAAATAATTATCAGCATGAAATTATACAAATTCTTAGAGTCATCAAGGACTAAAAAACTAATATCTATATATAATTAAGGAAATTATCATAAATATATATATATATAAAAAAAATAAGATATTACTTTTTTTGGGTTTCCGCCCGGTGTCTGAAGCCCGTGGAGCCCCGACTAAATTCGGTTCGCGCACTGCAAGACCCATTTGGGAGTGGCGCTCTCAACAGGATTTTTTTCATTCCCAGAGCTTGAACCTGAGACCTCTGGCTAAGGGTGAAGCACTCCCAGCAGTGCATCACAACTCATGTTGGTAAGATATTACTTGACTATTGACTACCTAGCTTAAAATGGAGTAACATTTAATGTCTCAAAAATAATAAGAGTATATAACAGCATGCTTACATTTCAAAACAATAACCTTCATCATACATTAACATTTCTAAATGGATTCATTCAAGTTTCAATTTGTCACTCTATTAATCATGTTTCTTCTTGTTCTTTCTCCAGCCACAGGTAGTTTATCTTCTAGTTTTCTCAATTTTAAAAAAAAAAAAAACATTTTTTTAATTTTATATATAATCTTTTGAGTTTGAAAATTTTTAATAATTTAGTCAATTGGTTAGTTATCTAAATTTTCACCTTCAATTTCTTGTATTCCTCCTCTCCGTTTAACCTTTCTCTACCCTAAGGTTTGAAGGAAATAAAAAAATCTTTCAAGTCTTTTTTTTTCCTTATAAATTGAGTTTTGTTTTAATAAAATAACAACATTACCCCAATGCCTTAAAGGCTCCCGCTCATTGCGGGTAAGGGGGGGTGAGTTTTGTTTTAATATTTTTTAAAAAGATTTATTTCTTTTTAGGTGATGTTGGAATAAAAGCTGATTGCGTTTTCACGGGCAATTGCAAGACCAGGTCGGACTGTGAAAGCCCGTGTCACAAACTTGGGATTTTAGTTGGGCTGTGCGTTCCCGATCCGCACGGTGGACAAATGACTTGTTGCTGCTTTCTTGAGAAAACCAAAAGCATCAATTCAGAGTTGACAGTCTAATTCTATCTAATATAAAAATAATTTTAGTTTTTAAAAGTTAAATGATGAAAAAATTTCAAATTAAATAAAATCTTATTATGTTTATGTTGCTTCATTTTATCCCAAATTCTACTTGTCCTTTTTGGTTTATTCTTCGTTTTCTTGTTATGTGGTTTCCGAATATGGAATATTATTGTGTTGCTCGTTTGAAAAGAAGAAAAAATGATGACGTTTTCATTTAGGCAGACGTAATCCATTTGAAATCTATATAATTGATGACTTTTTTATTTTTCTAAAAATTCATATTCAGTTAAATTAAAATGGAAGAAATAATTACAGAGGTACCGATTGAAGTAAAGGATATTTGAATTGACTTTTTTGAAGTAACTTATGTGATAAAAGTTAAAAGTCAATGATTAATCCTACCCAAATTTTTATTTTTAACTTAAAATATTTTTTATCTTTTCCAAACATCTCCAAAACTTTTTTTAAAAGAAAACAAACTTAAAAATAAAAACATTACTTAAAATAAGTCGATCTATATTCCTACTAAATTGAATAAGAAAGGTTCCTTTGATCTAATCAAGACTGCAAAAACACATAAATTAAAAAGGAAAAAAGAAAGAGGCAAAGTACTCCATGCGTCTCAAATTAATTTAATTTTTTTAAAAAAAAATAATGTTCAAAATAATTGAGTCGTTCAAAATGAATGCTTAAAACTATTTTTATATTTGTCCTTTTATTTATTGAAACTTTATATTTTCAAAAAAAACAAATTATTATATGCTTGATATGAAAAGTAGAGGCAAACGGAGTTACATATTTGTGACTACATAAAAAACAATAGTAAAAAGTATAATTTAAATTTATCTTTAAATATTTTTTAATATATGCATATTACCTTACAAATTAAATTAAAATAGAACTAAAAGTGTATTTTAACTCCCTTTGTATTAAAATTGATTGAGTGAGTGGTAACAGCAATGAGCCGTCCAGTACTTAGAAAAGCAAAATCCATTATTATTGTATAATTATCCACTTGTATTGCCTTGATTACTTTATTCCTTTTTCCTAATAGCTTCTAAACACATACTAATTACACATAAAATACACAACTCATTCATCAATATAGAGAAATTTTACTTTGTCAAACTACTTTGTTGGTAATGGAATTGTTACTCATATAGCACCAAAATCCTTGATGGAGTTTCCCAACTACTTTAATAACTTGAATTCGTGCCGACCATTACAGTGTATGGTCGTTCGACTAAAATATTTATCTAAAAAATAATTATTTATTGTATAAGTATGTATAGTCAATGTAAATTCATGTATAGTCGAGCTATATTGAGTGTTTGAATGTATCGTAATGTATATTCAATGTACAATGCACGTATACATTAGACAATATGATATAAATTACTTATACGTATTATATAGTCATGCATATTTTCGACGATATTAAGCTATTTTTTATGTAAATAAAAAAAAGTTATATTTATTAGAAATTAATTAATTTATTGTATATGTTTGAAATTATAAAATAAGACTATGTATAATAGATCCTTGTGGTGGAGCTCTTCCTCGAACCTTACACATAGTGAGATCTTTAGTGCACCGAACTTGCCCTTTTGTATATAAAATATTTTTGATATAATTTATATACGAGAAATTTTGAATGACTCAATAATTTAGAAATTTAAATTTCTGTTTAAGGTTTTAAGTTCAATTCTCAATTATTATATTTTTAGCTTTCAAAATCCCTTACTAAAATTTCTAAACCCAGCACAGTGAGAAATGAGAATGAAAATAACTCATCATATATTATCATGTGGAAGATAAATTTTCAGAAAGAAAAAATTAGTTAAATGCAGAAAACAAAGTTCCATTTAATTTGGATCTGGAAAATACACTAAAAATCCTTTAAACAAATTACATACTCGTTAATATACATATATTCTATTAATCTACAAATTAAAAACAGAAGAAATTTTGATACAATTCATCGATCCATACCCACCACAAGATCCGATTGGACCTGAGATTTATTGCCCTGCTAAAAGAAGCTCTTCAATTTGTCTTGTCAACATTGTTCAATGACTTGAGATTTCTCCATAAATATTTCCCACTTGCCATATCCACAAAAACCCAGAATCCATTTTGAATCATCTGAAACCTGTAAGGAGATTTCACCTCGGCAGAATCGAATCCTCGCTTCTCTTCCTCGGATTTGCTTTTCCTCGATTCATCATCGGGAACCGCTAAATCTGTATCGTCGGAAGAACGAACGGTTCTCCAAGCTAAATAACCAGCCATCAATGCCGAAAAAAACACCAATACAAACCTTAAAGGACACATAACGACGATGAATTCTTTGTTTTCCCCAAAGTTTTTGCACCTTCAAATTGCGATTTGGAGTAATTTCTTATATAAAGTAATGGCCTCCAAAACGCGTTCCTAATCCTAATGAAACAAAGGAAAAGTAAAAGGGGCAGGGAGGAGTGGTTGGCTGACTATTAAGACTAGGTAAATTTGCAATTTAGTCCCTCAATTAGTTGAAATATTAATTTTAGTCGTTATAATATGTGACTAAGAAAATTTGACCTACTATTAATGGAATTGTGTGCACTTTTGATCCTATTGCTCGTTAATCTTATAATTTGACGAATTATATATCGTTTCAATTTATTTGGCTTTGTTTAAATTTAGAGAGTCAATTTTTAAAAGAAAAACTATACAAATAAGCAAATATATATTAGTAAATTAGTTAATATAGCTATAGTTTGAAACAATTATGACTTGCAACTAAAATTTTTGTGTAATTATAGTTTGAGTTTGTACAGCAAATTGTAAAAGCAACTCGTACCATATATAAAAATAATGAGAATTGTATAGCGAATTGTACAAACACTGCAAGTTTATCGTGAATTATACAAATGTTGTGTGTGAATCAAAAACAATAACATTACCCCAATGCCTCAAAGGCTCCCGCCCATTGCGGGGTAAGGGGGGTCGGACGTACGCAGTCTGACCCCTATGTTTAAAAACATAGCGCGACTGTTTCCAGATGACCCATTATGAGCGTCGAAAGTTGCATTGACTAACTAATACTTCACAATTGAAAGAAGCGCAGACAGTTTAAAGAGTCATTTTACTTTATTCCATCATACCCCAAAGCAAAAAAATAGTGAATCTTTGGCTCCATCCGAGATTGATGGAAATTTGTGTGTGAATCATATAGCGAAATATACAAATACTATAAAATTTTATAACGAATTATACAAATGTTGCACGAATTGAGCGAAATATACAAACGTTGTGAATTATATAGCAAATTATACAAACGCTATACAAAAACCATGAATTATACAAAGACTGCATGAGTTATATAACAAAATATACAAACATTGTGATAGCTATAGTTACAAAATGTAATTATCCAAACTGTAACTATGAAATTTATTTAAGGTGCTTTTGAGTGACTATATGCGTAAATTTTTCTTTTTAAAATTTTGAGGGTGAATTCGGACATGAATTGTTGAACTTTTTGAAATAAGATTTACATATTTCAAAATTATATATATAAAAATTATTATGCGTCACATTAATTAACGATTTAAAATATTAAGTAAAAAAAAATTATTCTCACTCTCAAAATTCAAACAATGACATATAAATTAGGATGTAGAGAGTAATACTTAATTTAACCATCCACAGATTATAAATTTTGAGATTGTAATGTTAATATCATGTTTGATGATAACATAATTTTAAAAACTTACATAAACATGGCATATTTCCTACATAAGGGATCAAAGTGCACAATTTAACGAATTAAAGATCAAAATGTGTCGATTCATATATTATAAGAATCAAAATATAAAGGCATTAATATTGTCCTCTCATGACCAATTATTTAATTTAATTAATTAGGTGGAATAAGACAAGGTGATGGGATGTGGCAACCACTTACAACTGCATGTCATCATTTTTCAAATGTGTTTTTATTACTATATATAGATATAATATTACCATGTCAACCCAATATTCGCGCATCCATCTAGATGCACTACCTTTTTCTTTTTGACATTTATTTTGTTCCATATAAAAATTATTTCTCAATTTCTAAGTCGAGCTTATGTAATGGGTTTAGGTGCCATTGTATCGAATCACGATTTTTATAAAGTGATTTAAAATATGAAAATAAATATATATAAAAAGTTAAAGAGGTACTATATTATGAAAAAAGATAAGATGTAAATATTTTTAATTCAACTAGGGGAAATAATTTTTCTTGTGAGGATAATATGTTAAATGTTGAACGTAGACTTTTCATTTGAATTTTTGTCTTTATTAAATTATTTTATTATGTATGAGAAGTGGGAGTTGAGGGGTTGAAGAAGTCAAGACACCATATGTCTGCGTGCTCTCAAGGACAATTTAGTCATTTCGTCTATTGTTGCATAGATGACTTTTGGCTGAAAATAATTTGAGTTCCACGTTAATTTCACGTGCCATGCACTTTGTTTATTTTTGTTGACATATTTTATTGTGAGGCAGTTTCACCACTTAAATACTACTTTTTCTCTCTCATATTAACTAAATTTATAAGGTAATGTACACATATTAAAAAAAATATTCAAAGAATAACTTTACACCATACTTTCCACTATTACCCTTTATAAAATCATAAATATATAGTGTAATTTATTTTTTAGAAAATATAAAAGTTCAATAAATAAAAGGGCAAATATGAAAAAAGTTTCACATTCATCTTGAACTTTGAAAAATTCAACTATCTTAAACCTTGAAAAAAGCCTAAAAAATTCAATTAATTTGAGACGGAGGGAGTACTATTCAGTATTCATAGATTGAGTTTAATGGTTCGATTTCAATCAATTACTAATTTTAAAATTATAATTAAATTAAATTAATTTAATTGATTTTAAAATTTTTCAAATCAAATTAATAAATAATGATCAATTTGATTATTATCAATTTAATTTGAATTTTTTAAACTTTTTTAGTAAATTTATTGAGAGTACACATATATGTACTAAATGAATAATTTGTAGCAAGTTACTAAAGTAATTTAGTTAAGTAACTAAAGTTTAATTATATGAATAATTTGTAGAAAGTTATTGAAGTAATTTAGGCAACTAAAATATAATTAAGTAATACTAAAATCATTATACATTAAAGACTAATTTTTTATTAAAAATATTCAAGATCAACAACTAAATAACTATATACATGAGGAGGCACAAGAAAAATATAGACCAAGAATAAAGAGAACAACAGTAGTAAGAATATAGGATTTAATGTAATTTTACAAGTTCAGAAACAATAACATTATCCCGATGCTTCAAAGGGCTCCCGCTCATTGCGGGGTAAGGGGGTCGGATGTACGCAGCCTGACTCCTATGTTTAAAAATATAGCACGACTGTTTCCGAATGACCATAATGAGCGTCGAAAGTTGCATTGACTGACTGCTACTTCACAATTGCAATAAGCGGAGACAGTTTAAAGAGCCATTTTGCTTTATTCCATCATACCCCAAAGCAAAAAAATAGTGAATCTTTGGCTCCATCCGAGATTGATAGAAATTTACAAGTTCAGAAAGACAATAAAAAATTATTTTCAGTAATTCTCAATTCTAATAAAATATTTTAAATCAAATATGTAAAAGATGAGAAGGATACGTAAGAGAAATGTAGCAAACTAAAAGAACGAAAGAGAAATCTTTTCTATTAAAAATACATTTCTACTCCATAAATGGAAACAAAAGAGTTTACACATATAACCACTAGTAACACAATTCAATTCATCATGGCCATAAGACTAATTCAGCCTGAGATTGTGAAATTCACCTTATACCTCCCCTTAAATCAAAAAAAAAAAAAAAAATCAACTTAATATAGAAAGTAAGAAAGGAGGAAACTATAATTATTTATCATCTCCATTATCTTGGCCTAATTCAGCTCTATCATCTTCTTTAATAGTCTCCAATTTTGGACAATGAGAATTTTTTTGTGGTAAAACAAAAAGTGAAGGGGCAACCTCAATCCAAGGCTTCAAATTCACCATCTTCTTGGCCATTGTTGTTAGTAACAAAAAGTTTGGAGGACACTTTCACTTTAGAGAATAAAAGGAGCAATTGGCTTTGAGGAATATAATACCAAAATGTTTGGAGGAGGACTTATTTTTATATAGGAAGAGGAGGTTGAAAATATCAAGAATAGAGAGTACGTGAACGGTATATGGGATTACACTTGTCATCACAATTAAATAGAGACAAGAACAATGGAAGCACCAAAGAAGCCAGGTGGAATTTCTCTCCTTTCCCATCCGCTGTCCATATTGGAGCTCGACTAATTTCGAGTTCATATCAGAAAGTTTTACATTGAGGAGTAAAGCGTCTCCTAACAAAGATGACTCTGTAGCTAAGAAAGTTCAAACTTAAAATCTCTGATTAACAATAAAAGAAATACTCATCACTTTACCAAATAATTTTTGGTGGCACGTGGAAAATTATGAATTATTGTTTGGTGGAATGCCCCCATCACTCATTAGTTAGTTTAAAAATTGGGTGAGCTACTGAATATTATGTATTGTTGACACGTATGTACTTCTAGAAATATCTTCTTCTTTTTGTGCTCTATACGTATCATACACTTGATTGTTAGGTCATATATGTTGCGTTAGATTAGAGATACTCTGTAAGTCAATAAGATGTTAGGTAATCATTAATTTTATTTGGTTCTTATACATTGACGACGCTTCCCTAAACTTGATTCACCCAACAATATTAAAATTTGTACTTTCAATCAGTATTTAAACATAATCAAAATTTTAAAAAATATGGATCTTTCTCTAAATGTTTCGATTTATAAACAAAACTGATTACATAGTGAAAAAAGAATGAAAATGTAGATTCATTTGAAGTATCGCACGCCTCACCATTAATTATTTTGAGTTGCAATTCTAAATAAAATATGTAGTCATAACAATAATTATGGTCATTCAGCATTGAAGCAAATTGTTGTTTGATGCCATTTGGCAGAAGAAATATCGTCATCCTGACAAGACATGCAATTAATGTCACGTCATTCGCACAAAAACATGTTTAATGTTTTATAACTTATATTATTATATAACTTTATTTCTATTTAACTTAATACAAATGGAGATGGATAAAATTTCAGGAACTTAAACATCAGCCCGCTCAACAAGCGCACGTTAGCACATTTGGAGTTTGAAGTTTAAGTGCATCTTAAGGGGATGAAGTTGAACCAAAAGAACGAAAATGAAAAAAAGGGACTGATGATACATCCTTAAAAGGAGATTTAAACGTATTCTGAATGTCTTAGATGCGTCTAATAGACGCACATATATGCAAAGCACATACATTGAACTAATTCTCATAAACTCATGAGAGAAAGTAAACTGGCGCAATTCTTAATAGAATAAAAATTTGACCTTTTTTCCTTTTCCGGATGGATTAGCTTCTTGCTCATTATTATCGTCAGAATAACAATTAGCAAGAACACAAAACCCCATTAAAAAAAAACAGATAAAAATCAAGAATTTCAAAAATTGGAGTAGAAAATGAGATAAAATCAAAATTCTAACTTTTAGCTCAGAGGATTGTTGAAGTTCAAAAGAAAAACTCCCAACCCCCATACCCCTGGGGCAAATACTATAATCTACTCGGCCTCATTGACATAAAAGGCTACACAGATGATGTACCTTTACTATAATCAGTAGCAAATGGATATTGAGGAATTAAATGTCCATTACCTATCAATCTTTAATTTTGATGGATTCAACCAATTAATAACAACAATTTATAGGAAAATATGGTGGTCCGTGAATAATAGTGATAAAAACTGAATTTTAACATACTCAGTGAAAATGTTTCACACGTTTGACGATTTAACATTTTTGGAAATATATTATTTTTACAGGAAAATATTTTTTTAAGAACGATTACATTAAGGAAAAATAAATAAATTACGTGAATAAACATCAAACCCAAATTATACATAAACATATGCAATTATATGACAAACATATAAATATTATTAGCCTCTCTCCTCCCTCTTTACCCTATCAGGCTAGTCTCTTCCCTCCCTCTTCCAATCTCGCTTACCACATAACGTATATCAATTACAAATTATACATATATATTTATATGACCCCCCTCTCTCCTAATCTCCCTTGCTAGATTTATATACAACCTCTCCTCCCTTCTCAATCTCATTTGCACCTCTCTTCCCTCTAACACATGACTAAGGTACTTTTGAGTTGTTATCTACAAAAATACCTAAAAGAAAAATTACACAAGCAATATTGTACAGTATTGGCCCTCCTCTCATAATATTTTACATATATTAAAGTAGAAATAATTTTTATAATATAATGGATATTTGTCTGCCAAACGAAATTATAAATAAGAAACCCATTCGTACAACTTTTCACTAGTCCTCATTAAATTTATAAATCAAAGACCTCAAACTCTTGTTAAAAAAAAAGCCTAATTTTGCAGTTTGGGCCACTTATGCTGATATGAAGCCCAAGTATAATTCTCGCACAGGAAACTTCCAACATTTCTGGCATTCCATTTTTCATTCTCTCATTAATGGAAGACAATCGTCTAGCAACTATGCCAATTCGTAGAGAAGACCCAAAAATGTGCTGAACAGTGTTCTAAATAGCACATACCTAATAAGAAGATAGCGAACTTGTGCTCAACAAATTCATCCAACAGTTCAGAAAAAGAGGTCTCTCTCGGAAGCAACGTTGCTAATCATGAGTATTAGTGTTTGAACCTCTCAGTATTTCAGAACAGTAAAACAAAGCCATGAAATAGCACACTAGATAAAGCACTTCATCGAGAAAAAACAAAATTCAAACTACATTATCCAAAAAAAAATCCCAAAGTTTACTCGTCATAAATATATCAAAATTATCCTCGATGACAAAATCAAAACCAAATAACATAAAAATTAATATAAGGACAAAATCAGAACATAACCTCCATCAATGGAATCATAAGTTCATATTTCCTTCTCGTATTTCATTAATCAATCCTGAGGAATCTCCACATCTCCATCAGCAATCTCTTGCTGCAAATCCTTAGGATCCTTTCCATCTACCGTACAACCAACAGATACACATGTTCCCAAGATCTCCTTCACCGTTCCACACAAATCCTTTGCCATAGATCTAGGCTGCATAATCTTAGCAATCTCAATGACGTCATCCAGTGATATGTTTCCATTATGCTTGATGTTCTTCGTCTTCTTCCTGTCACGTTCCGGCTCCTTCAACGCCTTGATAACAAGTGCGGCGGCGGATGGAACAACAGATACCTTAGCTTGACGGTTCTGCACTGTTAGTTTGACGGTGACTCGGAGACCCTTCCAGTCCTTTGCCGTCTCCTTTGCTATGTCTTCTCCGATTTTTTTAGGGGAAAGACCGAGTGGACCGATTTTGGGAGCGAGTGAACTCGCTGCTCCGACTTCACCTCCGGTGACTCGGACAAAAACCTCGACGACCTGAGATGGATCGAACTTCGGCGGCATTTTGAAAGAGATGGAGTAGGAATAAGCTAGGGTTGAGGTTTTGTGAGCGTCGTAGAGGCAGTGGCGAGAGTTATGAAAAAGAATATATATATAAAACTAGGGTTTTGTAAAAAATAATCGAAATGCCTTGTTTGTTCTTTATGGGCCTGTATGCAAGTATTTCTGCATTTGGGCTTAAATGACATTTACCTTTCGTGGGCCTGTTTGGGCCTAGGTACTTTCTCCTCATTGATTGATTGATTCTCTCGTGGGCTTGGGATCTTATCATAGAGTAATTTTTATAAATATCCTAGGCTTGACATTTAATATGGTTAAATAGCTATATTTTACATAATTACATAATATAACCTTGGCTATATTACCTGGAGGGGAGAAGAGAGGCGAGCGAGATCGAGAGAGGTGAGCGAAAATGGAGAGAGATGAATCGTATAGGTATATCTGTCGAATTCACTATGTATATCTGTCAAAATAATTGTATATATATATAGCTGGTATACATCTATAATTGTATATCTGCAAGAAATTGCAGAGAGAGAGGAAGAGATGAGAGGGAAAATAGCGACAAAACCCTAACTATAACTATAAATTGTATTTCTTCTAAATATAGTTGTACAATGTAAATATATATCATATGTTTGTCTAATTATGTTATTTTTCCTATCATATTTAACAAGCGCACAAAAAAAGGATACATCCTCTTAGGAGTCGTTTGGTAGCTTGTATTTTTATATAGGGTTTACTTATGGGATAATCATATAAAATGATTATTCAATTATTTCAATTATCAAAAAAATGATTATTTGGTGTGTACTTAATCCATATTTCATGTACAAAGTGTATGATAATATATATTCAGTGTATAGCTCATATATGAATAAATTATATTGTATAGTCAGTGTATACTTTGGATGATTTTTGATAAACTATATTGTATAGATACGACATATTTCTTATGATTGTTAGTTATTTTATATATAAATAAAAGATGACTATATTTATTATAAACTAATAATTTATTGTATATATTTGAAACTATCCATTTACTTATTCGTGAATTAATAATTTGTGGAATAGTATTACTTATCATGCATAAAATAGTGAAAGTTCTCTCTTAAACTATTCATATATTAGTTATATGAATTTCTTATCCCAATTCAAGCTTACATCATGATCAGTTACCAAATATGATATTACTTTTGTAAAAATTAGTATTACTTGTATATGATTTAATACATGCATAACTCACTTCCAAATTGTAAAAATTGTAAAAATTGTTCATTGACTTGGACAACAGATCTCAATACGTATCATTTAGTCATAATATTTTTAGTTTTACAATTGATTAGGAGATAAGACAGAGATAACTAACGTTAATTAGACTCAAAACTCTTTTAAATATCATTCTGCAAACACAATTAGTAGTATTGTAATTGGTTAATGGGTACAAATTGCTGAGATCATTGTCATCACCTTCTATACAACAAGTGTGTGATACACGAAATACATGCAATTATAGTTTGAACTCTTTATATAATGACATACATATGTAACAGAACTTAGCTTGTTTTTCGAGACCAAATTGAATACGCAAAAAAATTATACCAAGCTGTGCATACGAAAAATTCATTATCAAATATCGTTATCGACAGGATATTGACATCATTCAACGTGAAAACAAGAGTAGCATGGACATCATTTTTAGATGTAATGAGAGAACGTTAACGAATGAATCTTGTAACCCTACGATCTCGATGAGCACGCATGTGAGTCTTTCAATCTCAAGTAGTTGTTATCACATTATCATTATCATTATTATTATTATTAAATGTGCACATCAGTACCAAAAAATGTGGTACCAGTAATTCCAAACTAAAACTAACTTTTAAAAGCAGGTGAAACACGGTTTTCCTCTTTAATTTTGTTCATTCTTTCTTAACCACATGATGTCTCGTACATTTTTGTCCAAGTCATACCAGCGCTAGTGGTCCGTCGCATTAATTAATAATCGCGTTTTGTTCTATCATTTTGGAGGGGAAAGAGATGGTCTACCATTGGGGAAAACACAGGCAATGCATGTCATAGCTTTCTCTATATCACGAGTTTTATGATTAAAGGTGGCAAAATCAAATTCTAACTCGTCTAGCCCATTGAAATTTTATTTATTCGCTCAATTTGTTTCAATTTTTTAAGAATTTGATTAATATGTATTCCAAATAAATTCAAAAGATTTTTCACTGCATTTGATACATTATATATATTCATAATCAACCTTTGAATATAATAAATACAATGTCTTGAAAAATATAATAGGAAAATGAGTATAACTAA
>JAABOM020000096.1:23287451-23322608 GCA_011800125.2 Solanum clarkiae | reverse complement strand
CGGCCTAGCCATATGCATTTCCTTTTGGCTTGTTATTACTGCTTACTTTCTTAAAGGCATGTTGAATGAAGAAATCCTTTGTAATATGTATAGAAAGCACATGAATACAGGTTGGCTCTCCCGAGCCTTATCGGCAACGGGTGCCAGTCCGCCTTAATGGGACTTTGAGCATGACATCAAATATATTAGGTTCCTTGACCCATAAAATCCTACCAGGCCTCCTTTGCCATTGACGAACTACCTGGGCCTCTGTCCGAGCTAGTTGTGGACCTACTCGTATGATTTTTCAAAAATGTTATGCCGGAGCCCCTTGGAACGCCAGAATCCATGGGCTAACACCTACAAAAAATTGCTGAAATCGCTTGTTTCCTGTTCCTTGGTTCATAAAATCCTACCAGGCCTCCCCCAAAGCCATTGGGCCACTTTGGCCTCTTGTCGGGCTCGTTGCGGACCCACTCATATGATTTATCAGGAAAGTTGAGCCGGAGCCCCCTGCAACGTCAGAATTTGTGGGCTAACACCCATAAAAAACTGCTGAAATCGCTTGTTTCCTGTTCCTTGGCCCATAAAATCCTACTAGGCCTCCTCCGTCGCCGTCGAGCCTCCTGACTGGCTCGCTGCGGACCCACTCGTATGATTTTTCAGGAAAGTTGCGCCGGATCCGCCTGCAGCGCCAGAATTTGTGGGCTAACACCTACAGAAAACTGCCAAAATTGTCTTTTTCCTGTTCCTTGGCCCATAAAATCCTGCCAAGCCTCTCTTGCCGCCGCCAGGCCATCTGGGCCTCTTGCCAGGCTCCTTACGGACCCACTCATATGATTTTTCGAGAAAGTTACATCGGAACCCCCTGCAACGCTAGAATCCGTGGGCTAACACCCATAGAAAACTGTCAAAATTGCCTGTTTCCAGTTCCCTCACCCATAAAATCCTACTAGGCCTCCCCCGCTGCCGTCGAGCCACCTGGACCTCTTATCGGGCTCGTCGCGGATCCACGCACATGATTTTTTGAGAAAGTTGCGCTAGAGTCCCCCGCAACACTAAAATCCATAGGTTAACACTCATAGAAAACTGCCGAAATCACCTGTTTCGTGTTCCTTGGCCCATAAAATCCTATCAAGCCTCCCTCGCCGCCAACGGGCCACTTTGGCCTCTTACCGAGCTCATTGCGGATTACTTGTATGATGTTTCAGGAAAGTTTCGTCGGAGCCTCCTGCAACGCCAGAATCCGTAGGTTAACACCCATAGAAAACCGCCGAAATCGTCACTCTTTTGTTTCTTGGCCCATAAAATCTTACCAGGCCTCCCTCGCTGCCACCGGTCCTCCTGAACCTCTTGCAGGGCTCGTTTTGGACCCACTCATATGATTTTTCGGAAAAGTTACGCCAGAGCCCCCAGCAGCGCCAGAATTCATGGGCTAACTAACACCCACAAAAAGTTGTCAAAATCACCTGTTTCCTGTTCCTTGGCCTATAAAATTCTACCAAGCCTCCCTCGCCACTATCGGTCCACCTGTGCCTCTTGTCGGGCTCGTTGCGGACCCACTCGTATAATTTTTAGGGAAAGTTGCATGGGAGCCCTCTGAAGCATCCAAATTAGTGGCTAACACGTATAAAAAACTATAAAAATCGTCTGTTTCCTGTTCCTTAGCCCATAAAATCTTACCAAGCCTCCCCTGCCGCCATCGGGCCACCTAGGCCTCTTGCCGGGCTCGTTGTGGATCCACTAGTATGATTTTTCGGGAAAGTTGCTGCCGGAGATCCTTGCATCGCCAGAATCGTGGGTTAACACCCACAGAAAACTGCTGAAATCGTCTGTTTCTTGTTTCTTGGCCCATAAAATTCTACCAAGCCTCCCTCGCCGTTGCCGCCGGGCCACCTGGGCCTCTTGCCGGATTTGTTGCAGACCCACTCGTATGATTTTTCGAGAAAGTTGCGTCGGAGCGCCCTGCAGTTTCAGAATCCGTGGGCTAACACCCACAGAAAACTGTCGAAATCGCATGTTTCCTGTTTCTTGGCCCATAAAATCCTACCGGGTCTTCCCCATCACGCCAGGCCACCTAGGCCTCTTGTCGAGCTTGTTGCTGACCTAATCGTATGTTTTTTTGGTAAAGTTGCGTCGGAGCCCCCTGCAGCGCCGTACTCTAAAATCAAAGTTGAACGGGGGCCTAAAATTTTAATTAGTTTTTTTAAGAAATTTATTACAACCAATCGATTTTTTCTTTTTTGAGGCATAATAGTATTTTAGATTTGTCAAACTTCTATTAATACTTTCTCTTACATGAAACATGTAAATTTTCTACAAATAATACTCCATTTTTACTTTAAAAAAATGACGACGAATTCATCTGTTCAAAAGGTTGCCGCTGCAATTTCTCCGTCAGGACTCACGAGTACGGTGTCTTACATGGGCCTATGGGTGGTAGCCCATGAAAATATGAAATACCAGCCCACTTGGTAAAAAATTAGATAGTTTCAAATAGAGTGAATCAAATTGCACCAAAAAATCAAATTCGATTTATAATTTGATTTTGACTTGATTTGATAGTGAATAAAAGATTGAGCGTATTTGAAATTTTATTTGATTTTAAGTTTAAAAATTCAATGTTAGATCAAATTAACCTAACATTATATATATACTTTTTAAAATTTATTTCACATATATACCTAAAGTGGAAGACAAAAAAAGTATATGTTCGAATAGCCAATTTAATTGTAATTTTTTAAAAAATTAGACTAGTTTCATAGGACATACCCTATTTGGTCACTTGCAACCGAGAATTTTAAATAAATTCACCAGCTTCAAAGGTTTTATCATATGAAAAGGATAAAAAATGTGCTTAGGCTATAAGTTAAAAGTTTAATTTTTGGCTTTTAGCTTATATATTTGTACTACTATTTTGACCTAAAAATAGGTGTTTAAAAGCATTTTAATTTTTTTACAAATACATTTAAAAAAAATCAAAAAAATATTTAAAATAAGTTAATCAAAATAGCATCCAAATCCCGAATGGAGGCTTTTATCTTACACCATAGGTTAACAACAAAAGTAACCAACCTTTCTTTCAAAGTCAAAAGGGAAAAATACCTTCCTTTCCATGGGGCTCAACAATTAATTTGCAAGCATGTCAATTAATAAGAAGAAAGCGACATGCATACTCGTCAAGAGAACTTGTAATATACGGCAGTTTCTTCTTGCCATTCGCCAATGGTTTAGGATCACCGACCATATGCAAACAGCCAAACTCACATTAATGGCCCGCCCAAACACTTTCACCAATTAATTCACCTAAAAACAAGCCTAGCAATATAGGCGACTCTCCAAGAGTTTATGAGATATTTCTTTAAAGGAAATATAATAAATATCCTTTATATAAGCATACATTAGGATTTAAGAAAGAATAAAATTTAAGAAATTCTGATTGAAATATGATTGAATCCTTCATTGATGTGTACACATACGGTTAGCTAACTTTTTTCCATACATGCACGTGCTTTGGCATGATCCGTTGCGCATGGAACTGTACGCGTTAGCGTTGGGCTACAATGACAAAATCAGGTTGCATGTAATTTGCCGTTTTGAGTTAACTAATTACAAGTTGACTAAAACATTATATTAGCATATACAACAAAATTAGAAGTGTTTTAATGTGACAGCAAATGACTTTTAGGTGGATAAAATAGTATAACATCACATCAGTGTGGATAACTCATCAACTACAAAAATAGACCATCACTATCATATATACTTAATTAATAGTATTACAGATTATTTGATTGATTTGGAGCTTATCCAAATTCAAGGTTCCCATATTAGATGAATATTATATGCCCACATATATAACATGGATGCTTCTGCTGTAAGAAAATTCTGTGCGTATATATTGTCAAACATCGTTAATTCGATAATTTTCTATGCTATATTATAAATTAATTTGAAGTTTAAGATTCAAAGATAACCTTTTCACTATTCAACTTGTCGTTTATGAAAAATTCTTTAATAAACCAAAACATGCTTATAGTGATTTTATTTAATAACTTGTCACAGTAACATTATTTTTGCGTGAAAATTGAGAGTCAAATTCAAACGAAAACAATGTGAAAAATTAAGGATTTGCTTTTTATTAAAGGATTTTATACACAGTTACAATTAGCTACATAAATATGTTCAAACCAATACAAGTTATCTTCTAATTAATCATTACATTTCATTTACTAGAATATGAGAAAATATCTGATGAGAATAAAATATATTTTTATTAATTGAATTTTAACCTTTTTAAATTATGTAAAATACTCTCTCCGTACCATTTTATGTGACACCCTTTCCTTATTTAATACGGAAATCCTTATTAATTTACTTATGCTCCCTACTTCCCTAGAAAAAAATTGAAAAGAAAATAGTGCATGTGTCTATTTTTATTTTTATATAAATATTTCGAGTTTAGTGAATTTCGACGCCCCTCCAATTTATAAGTTTCGAATTTTCCGCCCTCCAATTCTCCATCTAGGAATTCTCGATTTTTAGGAAGCTCCTTTTCTCCCTCTCTCTGTCTTCTCTCGATCTTTACGGCTTTAATATTTGTATCTATTGATCTTCAAAAGCCAGGGTTTTTGCTCACTGAAACCTCCCTTCTCGATTCAGTTTAGGGCTTACAGATCTGTTTTCCGTTCAAGTATGTTTTGGAAGCTCACACATCTTTCCTCCTCACCGGTATGTAATGATTGATTTATCCTTTTTGTATTTCAATTATACGAATTGTTTCTGCAGATTTGATTTTTAAAGCACTATTGGATTCAATAACTTTTTTCCCGAATTAGTGTTGGATTCGTGTGCAGGCTTTGTTACTTGTGTTAGAGTTTAACTCTCATGCTCATTTATGAGTGGGGGAAATATTCGTGCTTTACTTTAGTTTGTGCTCGGTTTTGTTTAATTTTAAGTATTGCTTGTTATATTTAATTACTGCAGCTTCACTTAGCTTGGTTGAGTAATTTGCTTTCTTTTCTGTAATTGGAGTGGTGATACTTTTGTCAGGAAATATTTGATGGTTGAAGCAGGTTTGTTGGAAAATGTCTTGGAGTTCATAAGAGAATGGTCAAATTAAGCAAATTCAAGATCAGTAGTTTCAAATCCAAACATTAGAATCACTTAGAAAATGATGATGTTTTATCAGCCGCTAAAACTATTTTGTTATGTGTGTGTATTATATAAATTC
Organism: Solanum clarkiae; assembly: GCA_011800125.2. Classification (NCBI taxonomy): domain Eukaryota; kingdom Viridiplantae; phylum Streptophyta; class Magnoliopsida; order Solanales; family Solanaceae; genus Solanum; species Solanum clarkiae. The sequence goes on along the minus strand of JAABOM020000096.1, from coordinate 23,317,396 downwards.
CAATATTTTATTTCTTCTATTGAGAATGTATCACATCGATGAGGGTCTATGTTATTAGTAAGGTGTTTTGATGTGGAGTATTCTTAGAACTGTTAATTCTTGGTTGCACCAGCAATTGTTGCCCACACGCTATGCAACTTTCAAATATGTGATGATCTTCAAGAGGCAACATCATTTTCATAGTTCTCTTTATTGTATTATATGGCAAGTGTATTTTTCTTCTCAAAGTTGGGCGATTTTTTTGGAGGCAAAATGTCTGTTCATTTTTGTGCAATATAGTTGTTAAATTAACTACAATATTTATTAGTTACATTTGCTGTTAACAGAAAAAGTGCAATCTTTGTTTCGTGGCTCTGAGCTTTGATTTTCATTCAAACTTGATGCTCTAATTGTTAAAAGTATATTTGCTATGTAAATTAGGTTGAAGAAGTGTTAGACAAGGAAAACTTCACATTGGAAGATCTTCTTGATGAAGAAGAGATAATCCAAGAATGCAAAGCTTTGAATAGCCGCCTGATAAATTTGTAAACATCCTCCCAGCTTTAGCTTATTGTTTTTAAATCTGCAGTGCTGTTGATAGTTCCAGTTTTATTAATTAATGGACATACTTTTCCAAGGGAAGCAAGTAATATCCTAACCAAGTATTAGTTCGATTAATAATTTTGAAGTTCGTTGAGAGACTATGATTTTGTGATTTCAGTCTGAGAGATAGAGATCAGGTTGAGCAGTTGCTGCGATACATTGTTGAAGTGCCTTCCGAGGATGCCGATAGCAAATTGAAGTTTAAGTAAGTTATGACATTACCAAGCTTCAATTATCGTGTCATTATTTATTAAATATACATGCACATACAATATTTGAAAATCTGGCTGTTTCATGCTGTAGGTTTCCTTTCATCGCATGTGAGATATTTACTTGTGAAATTGATGTCATCCTTAAGACTTTAGTGGATGATGAACAGGTACTGCATTCACAAGATGTAATTTTTTGCAAAAAAAAAAAAAAAAGTAAATAAAAAATGCAGTTGTTCTCTGATAATTTGGTCATTTTTCTATTGTGGTGCAGCTAATGGATTTGCTCTTTTCGTTCTTGGAGACCGACCGTCCTCATTGTGCGTTGCTTGCTGGGTATTTTAGTAAGGTATACCTTGATTCATCCACATCCACCATGTATGAAAAAATTTCTTTGTGCTTTGTTGTTGGAATGTTATTTGGCTGATGCTTTACATGGTTTTGATGCACGCAGGTTGTGGTGTGCCTAATGTTGCGGAAGACTATTCCACTTATGAATTATGTCCAGGTTGGCCTGATAAATTCTATGTAACTGGTACTTTGTACTGGCAATTTGTATTTGTTGTTGTGATTTTTAGCTTCTTTTTTCCTGCACGAATGCATAATGTGCTTGATAAGATATCTTTTGTCTGGTTAAAGACATATGCTAGTAGAAGGATAGGTGTCAGATTTGGAGAGTTACTAATCTTTAATATAAAAAGTAGTATTGGAGAACTGCGGATCGATATAGCAAAAACTATCTTTGTTTGGGAATTGAGTCTTAGGTAATTAATTGATTGATTTTCCCCCCTAAGAAACAAAAGATGACATTGTTTGCCAACTGACGGTTATGCTTGTAGAATCTTTAACAAACTCTAGGAGCAACGCTAAAGAAGTTTGACTAGTATGGTGCGATGAACTATCACATCTACTTGGTTCTTATGGTCAAACACAAATGGACTGTCTATGAGACATTTTCTTCCTGACGATGAAGGTTAACTAAATAGCATGATGTTAACTTTTCAACATAATCTCATTCTTCTGTTCTTTTGCTCTTCGATAGTAATTATTAGTTGGCATTTATATAAGCACTTCTTTTTTCATGTCATTTTAATTTGTTCTCGAAGATGTATTATAGTTATTGTTCTCATTCTTGTTGAACTGTCCTGTTATTTTTGGACAATATTTGGTCTGGAAACTTTGTTTTTGCTGTTGGAAAACCATCTTATACAAATTGTACGACTTTTAGTCTTCCTCATTTTCTGTCTGGTTCTATGTTTTTTTCGCTCACACAAAAGAAAGACTTGTGGCATTACTTTAAAGTTCTTCTACATTCTTGCAGACCACCCACTTGTGCTGCTGGAAATCCTTATTCTTTCCAGAACATCCAGTTATACCTGTTTTTCCTCCCCACTGTGACTTATTTTTTGCAAAATTCAGCTCGTATTTTTCCATTGTTCTTTCTCATTTTACCTTCTTCTCTCGTGGCACCTACTTTTATGCTCTCCCTGTCCCCTTTTCACTATACATGCAACCACACTGTTTATATCTTCCATCCTAGCCTATCAGTGAAACATGTAGGTTGACAAGATAAATAATGAAAATCTCTGCTTCTAATAGTTTCCCTGAATCCCCTTTGTAAGAATGGTTGCTTAAGCATTAAGCATCCTTTATATTGGGAAGGGTTGATACATAGGAGATCATATCTAAGTCGTCCTGCTTTTTCTTATAAATTGTAAGTCACTGATGGAGTTAGGAATGTTGTGCTTCAACATTTGCTAACCATATATGGAGCCCCTCTTGGAATAAATTTTGCTTGAAGCATCTTGATTATGGGATGTACACTGGGGATCATATCAAAGTTTTTAGAATGCTGACAGAGAAATGAAGTTGATTTTATGTGGAGCGCAGTTTTATGACGCATAGATTCTAGGTGCATATTCTTTTTTTTCTCTTCACCTCTTATAATCTGTATTTACATTTTTTTGGTTTCAGTCCCATCATGATGTTTTCCGCCAGATGGTGGATTTGATTGGTATTACATCCATAATGGAGGTTTGTGGCCTGGTTTTCAATTTTACCGTTGATCACCATCTCTTTATTTATGCTTCATTATTTGAATATATGCCTCTATATAAAAAGATTGAGAATTACTTAGCAAGGAAAAAACCTTTTTCTCTGATGAGCTTTTTCTTATAGGTTTTGGTGCGACTTGTAGGCGCTGATATCTACCCCAACACTAAGGATGTGATGCAATGGCTGGCTGACAGCAATTTATTAGAAATGATTGTGGATAAATTGAGCCCCTCTGTAAGTCCGAAATAGATAATGTTTTTTTGCTTTAGTTCCGGTGATATATAACATTCTGCGATTGAAAATGTAGATTGTCTGTGATTTGATCGAAATTCTAATTTTACATGTGGTGCATTAAATATTTATGTTTTTTCTGATTTCTGACTTGATTCTGTCATTGTATTTCATCATTTGTTGTCTCCCTGGCTATGTTATTCGTTGGCAGTGTCTTTACTGGTGATCTATTACTACTTGATTTGCTGGTTTAAATGTTGGTTTGTTGCTTATTGAACAGTAAATAAAGCGTGAAATGACTTCCTTGACTTGGGAGCAACAGGAGCTGTGATGTGCTAATATACTTGATATGAATTTCCTACTTTTAAGGCACAAAATGACACGAAATTCCACCCTATTTCAGGAGATAGGACATAATTTTATACTCCCTTCGTCCCATTTTATGTGGCACCCTTTGACTTGGCACTATGTTTAAGAAAAAAAGGAAGATTTTTAAAACTTGTGGTCTAAAATCATTCTTAGATTTTTGTGTGGCTAAGAATTATTTCATTAAGGGTAAAAAGGAAATTTTAAAGGTAAATTGTTTCCAATTAAAGTAAGGTGACATTCTTTTTCGGATGGACCAAAAAGGAAAGGGTGCCACATAAAATGGGACAGAGGGAGTAGTTGATAAGAATTACCTATATCTGGTGCACTTGATTCAGACACCATTTCCTCTCAATTTTAGTTGCATGTTCCTTTAGGCTACACTGTAGATCATTTGAGCTGGCTTTGTTTGTGCCATCCTTTTCTTAATATTTGTGGATTCCATTCCTGATTTCAAGGTTGCTCAATTCAATTGAACGATCTAGTCTTCTACTGAGTTGCTTCTGGCACACTAAGCTTAGAATATTTTTGATATTGTGTTCTGTAATTCTGTTGTCCAGAGTTCTCCAGAAGTACATGCCAATGCAGCAGAGACTCTATGTACTATAACCCAAAATGCACCATCTGCTCTTGCTACTAAGCTATCTAGCCCAAGGTTTGTGGGACTTTTCTTAATATTTTCATTAAAAGTTAATTTTTTTAATGCTTTTGCTGATAGTAAATTGTCATTTTTATTACTACTGAAAATGAAATATCATCTGTACTTGTACTAACTGATTAAGTTCAACAACTTACTTTGGGTGTAGTTTTGTAGCAAGGATATTCAGTCATGCCCTTGAAGACTCACACTCGAAGTCCGCCCTCGTCAATTCATTATCTGTATGCATATCTTTGCTGGATCCTAAAAGATCAATTCCATCTCCCATGATGTATGCTTACCGCTGCCAGCATGTTTATGAGTCATCTGTGTGTGTCAATCCTGAGACTATAAGTGCAATGCTGCCCAATCTTGGTAACTTTCTGGTTTGGAAATACAGACACATTTGAATTGCTGCATACTTGTCGAAATGTCTTTCTACCCTTTGGAAATTGTATTAAACTTGTGTGGGTAATAAGAAAGTATGAACACACAGCCATCAGATATCAAGCCACAGAAGAAACATTATGTTAATATTAGTGATTTTTGCTGATGATTTTTTCTGACCCGGCTCTCATTATGAAAGTTTTAATGTATATATCATATTTGACACAGGCAACTTGCTAAAGCTGTTGAATGTATCATCTGATGACAAGATTCTGCCTACAACATATGGTGAACTCAGGCCGCCTCTAGGGAAACATCGGTTAAAGGTTTGCTTATGTGCATCTTAGAGAAAAAGAGTTAACTGTTTCTGTATCCATATCCAAAGCAATCCCTGAGAAGGATATGCCAAGCTAGAAGTTCCATTGTTGTAGCATTCATTAATAGTTTCCAAGGACCAACTGTTCTTATGTGTTGCAAGCACTTGTAAAGTCCACTTGTTAAACTTGGTGAATTTGTTGTCATGTATTTTCCAACTATTAATATTCGGCTAGTAGCTTAGGAAAGAGTACTGACATGAAATTACATGTAATGCCTGTCTGCATTCACTCTGTGTGTTTATTGGGTTGATAATCTCGCTCGTTCTTCTTCTCTTTGTATCTTAGACCGGTTTACTCTTTATTGTAGATTGTGGAGTTCATTTCTGTGCTACTAAAAACTGGCAATAAAGTTGCAGAGGATGCATTAGTTAGCTCTGGGACAATTGAGAGAGTCCTGGATCTCTTTTTTGAGTAAGATTCTGCCTATGTTCCTGTACTCTCGAACTGGGTGTACAGAAGTCATTGATCTTGTATTGTTCACTTTTTTTCTTGTTTTTCCTTTGATGTTCTAACAAGTTGGATAATTGCTATGTAGGTACCCATTTAACAATGCGTTGCATCATCACGCAGAGAGTATAATTAACTCATGCTTGGAAAGCAGAAACAGTGCCCTCTTAGATCATCTTTTTGAAGAGTGTAATTTTCTTGGAAAAATTCTTCAAACGGATAAACAGCCCACAGTTTCTGGCAGTGAAAGTCAGGTTGATTTTAGTGAACTAACTGATTTCCTTCTCTTTGATGTTTATAGGTCTTGCAAATTTATGTGCTTTTGTTCTTTTATAGTTGTCTACTTTTCTATGAAGCAGGGATATTTTCATTAGTAACCTTCTATTCTCGTTGCAATTAATAATTTGAAATGTTTAATTGTTTTTTTCAATTGATGCAGCCCACTTTTCCTGCTACTGGTAAACAAACACCCCGACTGGGTAATATAGGGCATCTAACACGGATTGCTAACAAACTTGTTCAGTTGGGAAGCAATGACAATTGCATTCGAGGACATCTAGAGGTGAGTGCTATGGTGATAGCTTTAAGATTTGTTACTTATACGTTTGATGCAAGTTGGATAATTAAGATTTCTATCTAAATCTAATGCCAAAAGGTTCTGAAGTTTAACTGTTAGATTGTACTGTGTATCTAAGCAGTTCTTTTCTCGAGAGAGCTCCATGATGGGCACGGACAAATAATTCTGAACATACAATTACTTACTCACTCTATGTCCCAAAGTAGAAAATTTCACACAAGATTGAAGTGTATCTAAGCAGTTCTTTTCTCGAGAGAGCTCCATGATGGGCACAGACAAATAATTCTGAACATACAATTACTTACTCACTCTATGTCCCAAAGTAGAAATATTATACAAGATTGAAGCTTGGGTTGTATCTGCATTCTTGGGGAGGATGCAGTTCCATGAATTTTTAATATTTATGATTATAAATATGGTTTTATTAAGCAGCAACAATACATCCAGTATAATCCCACAAAGCGAGGGCGGGGGAGGGTAGAGTATATGTAGATCTTTACCCCTACTTTAGAGGTAGAGAGGTTATTTCCTATGGTTTTGTTTAGCATTCTTTTTCCTTCAAGAGTTAATATTCATTTTGTTAAACTAAAATCCACCATTAAAAATTTTAATGGCTGTATGTTTTGAGTTGAGCATCTATTGGAAACAACCTCTCAGGTTGCATACGTACCACGCTTCTCAAATCCCACTTGTGTACACACCATCACCCCCCCCCCCTTTTTTTTTTTTTGGTTATTGTTGGCTTTTCATTATGATTGTTTAGCTGCGGTTGGTGCAAGATGGTTTTACATAGTATCCTCTTCAATAAATATTTCTGGCATATGACTTTGTGCACATTCAGCTCCGCTTCTGCTAATGGGTTCTTTTTACTCCAGAAAAATATGGAATGGAGTGATTGGCACACTACTGTCTTACAGGAGCGTAATACACTTGAAAATGTCTATCGATGGGCTTGTGGGTATGCTTTTGCCTTTTCTGATTAACTTGAACTTTCTGTAATGTTAGATTTGAATTCTATAATATGTGGTAGACCGTAATTGAAATTTTAAAGCAATCACTTGGGAAACATTCCTGGCATATTTTCATAAATGTCATCATTGCCTCTAACAGAGGAAGGACAAGTTTAGAAGAATAAATGAAGGGATGTTCAGGGTATGAGAAAACAAAGACCAGCTACTTTTAAAAGTTCTCCCATATTGATTCTCTTTAGACAATAAACATGCTGTTGGAGTGTAACAAGCAATCTGTTTGTGGTGATTTCTAGTTCGATGTTTGAATTTTCAAATGTTAGGAGGGAGTTAAAAAATAGGATCGATAAGACATGGCTGGGTTAAGGTTGGATAAAGGGAATAAAGATGTGCTTTGTTGGTCTCAACCTGACATGAATTGTCCTTTGATAAGATGTCATATTGCCTAGATGTCTTTCAAAATGGATTAGATGGATTTCAACTGAATTTCTTAAAATTAAGAAGTGAAGCACATCTTCGGAAATATACTTGTAAAGTGATTGTAAAATGAGTTTGTTTTCTCACCTCCTCTCATAGTCCTCAGTTCCTGCAGCAAGTACAATAACTACACCTCAATCCCAAGTTAGCTGGGGTTGGCTGTGTGAATCCTTAATAGCATAAATGCTCTTAAAGGTTCTCTAATAATATTCCAATGTTTATATCTCTAATATACCAAGACTCTTCTAGTTTGTATCACCTATATGGATTTCCTACTTCTAGTTGGAATATATTCATAATTAACTTCCTTTTTGTTTATAAGCAGCCGGCCAACAGCATTGCTAGATAGGACAAGAGACAGCGATGAGGAAGATGTTCATAACAGAGATTATGATGTAGCAGCTTTAGCAAATAATCTGAGCCAGGCATTTCAGTACACCATATATGATAATAATGGTGCTGAAGAGGTAAGTTGTATCTCATATCTTTTAGTTTGAGCATTGGGGGATGGTGTTGTCTGTAAGTAGAGGAGTGCAAAAGGAATCCATGATCTTTGGGACAAGTGCGCTGCAATAATTTGGATTGAATTTTAGTCTAGCTTTTTAATCCTTCCTGTTTTTTCTTGCATGTTAACAGGGTCATGGAGCTCTTGATCGAGATGATGAGGTAATAATGTTTTCCTCAGGTTAACTTGCCTTCCTTTTTGATATGAAATGGAATAGTTAGAAAACATGTCGAGCTGAAGATGGACTTTTATGATATTCACTTATCTATTTTTTTGGGTATCCATATGCCTTAATGTTCATCACAATGTTACATTCATGCTACTGTAGGATGTATACTTTGATGATGAGTCAGCTGAGGTTGTCCTGAGGTTGGGAGATGACCAAGGGAGGTGAGTTCTAGCTGTCCTGGCTACCAAGTTAATATCATCTGTCAGTGTCTTGGCATCTGGTATTATCTGGACCTCTTATCTTGTGTAACAATTTTTTAATTTAAAAACCTTTTGCAGCAATTTGTTCACAAATTCGGATTGGTTTGCTTTTCGAGATGATAAAACTGGAAATGATCCCAAGAGCACGTCATTTACTGAAGTGATGGAAGAGATTAACCTTAATGGAACAACAAATGGTGGTAATAGCAATAGCGATGATGAGGCGGTAGTTGGAGAGCAGGAGGAATTGACTGAGAGAAAAAGTTTTTCAGATCTCACGCCCAGTTCTTGTTCAGATGCCTTTAATGGATTTGTTGGAGACAATTCTGCTAATGGAGGAGACTTTCACCAAACAAAAGAAAAAGAAACAGGGGTGTCAGGTGGTGATGGTTTCTTCCATTTTGAGAAGTCAGACAATGATGACCTGTTTGGCTACGGGCCTATACCTGAATGGGTTGCATGGGGGGATGGCTCACGTGGTGGATCCGTGAATCCCTTCGAAGAAAATGGTGACTGTAGTGGAAATCTCGCAAATTCAGGGGAAGCAGTAACTCCCTTGGTTAGTTCCACTTCTTGCAGTGGTGTTCCAAATGGCGTATCTACTTGTCCTGATTCTAACGAAAGTTTAACTGGATCTGATTCTAGTCAGAAAGCAGCAGTCCCTGTGCCTTCTTTGTTTGAAGAGGATGTTGAATTTGTTGGTGTGGAACTAGAGGGTACTGAGAAGGCAATGGAACATGCTCTTAAGGAAGGGATTGTTGGGGAAGCGGCTCCATTGAAAAGGAGCTTCATTCCTAAAATACCAGAAAAGGATAGTACAGATGATGGCGGATCAGGAGTGAAAGAATTCAACGATGCCAACTATTGGAGAGTTGACCTAGAAGTCACAGTACTGGAATAACTGGGGAATTCAGTTGATCTTTATCTGAATTTTGGAAACAGAGCTGATGCGCAGGATACTCTTTTTCAGTTTGGTTGAGACTATACAGGTGTACAGTGTACTTTTGTGTTTCAACTGGGATCAACAAAAGGATAACATATTGGTTGTTACTGATTATTTATGTTACACTGTGTCCACGTTTCCTTTTCATTTGTGAAAATTTTGTTTTCTCAATCCTCAGTATCCCATATTCATTCTAGTCTTGAAGTTTTGTAGTAGTTGTATGGATTCTGGAGTTATTTCAATTATTAACAACACTATCCATTTGTCGGATGCTGATTGAAACGACCATCAACTTATCTGCTCTTCTCTGTCCCATGCTATGATTGGATGAAATAGTTCTATATTCGATTGAATATATAAAACATGAAAAAAAATCATTTACAGTTCTGGCAATTGGGTTAAATATTAGTATAACTTTTCTTAATGGGATTAAAATTAAATTAGTATCCTTTGGTACTCAATTGAGCTAAATGAATAATCCCAGTTAATTGTGTTTACGAATTGAGAAGAAATAACTACTTAATTCAATACTCAAGAATTCACATTTACTAAACTATTAAACATGGTATTCATTTTTCAAACTAATAATATTATTGTCGATTCTATAACCATTTAGATGCTGTTATATATACTATTATTCCATAACATATTTTAATTAGCTAATATTTATGGATAATATCGTAATTTCAGAGATTTACTATTCTGTTGGGTGACGAGATATATACGCATTATCTCGCGATTTGAAAGCGCGATATCTCGTGAGAAATCGATTATCTAAATAAATAAATTTAGAAAATGAAAAATAAGAGACGTACACGTCAAATGGCGTGACCGTTTATGCCCCAAAATAGGTGGGTGGGGTCCACCACACGAATTGAATTGTCACCAAATCTATGTCGTTTAGTGGTCCCTATCTTAAATTACAAAATTTTTAGATAAGGACTTCTTTTAGCTCACTCCAAAGAAAATTATTTTGAATTTAAAAAAAATACTAATAAATAAATAAAATAATCACTGATTTATTTGCATAAATGATTCTAATTAAGTTGGACATTATTTAGAATCGAGTCCACTTATTTTTTAAAAAATATTTTGTAAGAAAACATTTTTCTTTTATACTAAGACGGACACTTGTGGTAATGTTTGATGTAATTTGATTTAAGATTTTGCAGCAAGAAATTACCTCCACAATTATTGAATTGTTTTTGCATATACTAAAAATAAATGCTTCTTACACTATTTGTGTCCCATATTATAAATTAATCAACTTTATTATTTTGCCTTTTGTCCACATTAATTAGCCTCTCCAGACAAAAATACATCTTCAAATTTTGTTTAAACTTCTAAAAGTCATACTACTAAAGGAAGGGGTAAAATAAAAAAGACTTAATTAATTCTATTGTAATTTAATAAGTGATTGAATAATATAGAATAATAGTAAGATGTCCATTTAATATGGGATGACGGAACTTGAATCCTCATGTGGCTTAGGAGACAAACATGTATTATAACTTTGATTCAACGACAAAATCGCAGAAGAAGTCGTAGTTTTCGAAAGACAATGTTATTGTTGTGAGCTGAATTTGATGAAATATAATTAAAGAGGACATTGAATTTGATCATCCAACGTGTTTGCAGGATCTCATTGAGAACCCCCAAAAAGTTAAATTTAAATCTCAGGATGGCCAAATTCTTGCCTTGAATCATGGTATTCTGTTCCTAATCCATTGACCCAAAGTTCGCCGCTAGATGAGCTCTTTATTTTAAATAATAAAAACTAAATAATTATAAGTAGTTATTTATCTTCTTCAGATTTTATTTATGAAATTGTTCTTGTTATAATCACATGGAGTAGTTTTTCTATGAATTAAAGTAGTAAGTTCTACCACTATTTCCGTTCTAACTTTTTGTTTTTCAAAATTAATTGTACTAATTGTCGTATCTAAATCTAATTGAATCAATTCAACTTTTTCTAAGTTAAAGATTAAATATTAAAAAATTATATAAACAGTGATATAAGTTATAATAATTCTTATAATTTTAAAATATTAATTAAAATTCATGTGATTAAACTTTTGGATAATTAAACGTGATAAATATCTGCAGAAAAAGGGAATAATTATGATCCTTTTTCAGAGGTCGTTTCATTTCAATAAAACAGTGGGCAAGTGGCTCCTATGCTGAATCGACAGCAACATGTTCAAGCTTATGGGGTTGAAATTATTAGACTAATTAATGATGCATTATTTCATAACTTATGATCTTTTTCAAATAAAGTATAACGAGAGCTTAATAAATTGAACTGTTCTTTCACGTAACTAACACCTAGTATGCTTCATGTCCCACACCCTCACGTGTGTATCGTCAATCGTCATTACTAAGGTTGATTGTTATAGATAAAGTTTTTCAGCTGATGAGACGAAATGAAAGCTTTCTGTTGCTTCTTCATCAGGATCTGTCCCAAGTTAAATAATATCCACGTAGCTATTGTTTTTCAACGTATCAGAGAGACAAAGAGTTGAATCTCAAATAAATAGCTTTTTTTATGTACATATGGATTATAGTTCAACTGGAATAATATACACCATGGCAGGCATCGGGAATTCAGAATCCCAGTGTCTGTATTCTAATTTAAACATCGACGAGTAAAAAAATGCATAAAACGGTCCATACATAAATAAAGTTTTTGTCTTTTTGATAATAATACAACCACTAACATGTGATAAACAGAACCACCTCTACATCATTTCCAACATTGAGACAACTGAAAGTCTGAAACATCCTCAAAACATATCCATGTTCTACCTTTCAAACTACATAAAACAGTCTTAGGAACAACCAGAGGTAGATACTTATTCAAGTAAACACGAAAAAGCTAAGGGATCCATCCTGTCTTGTTTGAAGAATCTAGACAACGTTGAGGATTGGCAGGTCGGTGAGCCATTTCCTGAAATACAAAATTTTAAGCATTCATCAGTGTGTCAATTCCCCTTACTAGTGAACGTCATGGAACAACTGCATAATATATGTCCGAACAACAATTATTCCCCAAATTATCTACATGTCATTTATACAAAGATGAAATTCTCTAAAGGAAGTAATCAATTACTGACAATTACCTAGCAGCACGGTTGTGAGGGTTCTTCAAAATTGTCAGTCTTTTTGCAGTCTTGATGAAGTCACTGCATTAGAATTCCGAGGAGAACGTTGATAAGAACTTTTTACTAGAAAAATATCTTGACATGAATGAATTCGAAAATAGCAAGTAATAGATCCACCTGAATGGTTCATCTCCAAGTTGTCTAGATGCACCTGTTGCATCTAGATAGAGCACACGGGTAACCATATCTAATCTTTCCATCTCAAACATGTCTGCAAGTCTTTTACACAGCTCTGCATATGATCCTAGAACTGAGAGATCAAGAGTACGTCCTGCATCATCTGAATCTAAGAATACTTTGCAGTGATCAGTACTCGTGCCAAGTTCAGCTGAGTGACAACCTTGATTCCAAAGAAACGTTGCGCTTGATAGACTTTCTGAAAGGCTTTCCAAGCCCAGAGAAATTTTTTCAGTTTTCAATCGTGCCCCACTGGAGTGTCTGTGGACTTGTGGATTAGCATAATTAGAGAGGATACTTGATATTTGCTGCTCAGTGAGAATTGGTTGGCCGAAGAGTAAAAACTGAGGTTTCTTCACATTATCAGCCTCCTCCAACATCTGACTAGAGGTACCCATAGTAAGCAAGCACGATATATTTTCATTGATCTCTTTTTGGACCTTACTGATGCTATTGGGAATTTCAGAATCAGCATCAACTGGTCTGGATCTGGGTGGTGGTAGCACACCCAACTGCGACTTTTCGCGAAGGTGGAGGTCCAATAAAGGTACTCCAAATTGAGCATGCCTGGCTCCCTGTATGCCTGCAGTAGTGTTGTCAGATGGATAACAAAAAGGACTGCTAGACCTGAGGGGGTTGCCCGAAAATGAAGGTAAGGGAAATTGGCGTTCAAGTGCAAGTTCTTGTGGCAAACATAGCTTTTTCCTTGGTGGTGAGAGGTGTGGTAAGTCAATGACGGGCATATTAGAGACCAATTCGACAAGCCATGGGCTTACATATTTTACATTCTGCAGCAAATCTGGTTCATCCCATGTGACCTGCAGAAAATCAACAAGAGAAGTTTATAAACCAAGCTACGACGACACTGAAGTGGATTTAACACTTCAAAGTAAGACAATATGTCTTAACTAAGTTGAAAGGCAACAGAGATTGAAAAAAAGGATTTGATCCCCCTACCCCAACCGTATATAAATCAGTTTGTTTTCTCTTTTGGAATACATCATTGATGAAAGTAAGTAAGCAACAACAACATACCCAGTAAAATCCCACAAGTGGGGTCTGGGGAGGGTAGAATGTACGCAAACCTTACCACTACCATAAAAGTAGAGAGGCTTTTCTTGGAACCCTCATCTCAAAACCCGTAAGCAGAAATAACTAGATATGACAGAAAGGAAGGAAAGGGGACATTGATGAAAGTAAGTAAATGTTCAAATAAATGCACAATTGTTTACCAGGTACCAAAACGAACAAAATAAATAAATAAATGCAATACTGATTACTCAGTCATTATAGCCTGCTTAAAGTGTCAAAGTCACAAGGATGTTGAACAGTGCTCCCACAGTAGAGCAACCAGCAGGTAATACCTTGCAACACTTAAATCTTGGAGGAAGTTCAAGCAGGAACATACTTACCTGTAGTCGGTGCTTACACTAAACTATGTTAATTAAGTAGCATTGTTAAGAGAATAATAGAGGGTTAGAATACACAATAGTTTGGCAGGACGCATTTATTGGTTTGATGTGAACACCGGATGCAAGTTTGTTCTTTTATGGCCAAGTGCATATGAAGTTCATGCTCAACTATCAAACTCAAACAGAGACTTCTTTTAGCTTAATCAAACAAGTTAGAAGCAGAAATAGAACCAATCAGGACGACTACGTGATAAGCAAATCTATGAAAAATAGGCTAAAACAACAGTGAAAGGATATCCACTAGCTACTAGTCAACTATCAGGTAACTAGACTGTGGCCAGTAATATCAGCATACTAACAAATTGACATTGATGATCAGTTGCACATTTGTACATACAGAAAACTAAAAGTGCAAATTACCTGAAGAAGCCGCCACGGTGAATGAGGCCAGTGGATGGGGTCAGCGACCTGAACTGAAGATACACTTCCCATGAACCAGCTGATCCGAGAAGAATCCTCGGTTTCAAAAGCCATTTTGAACCTCATCCCTAAGCTCCATTGAATGCTCATTGCAGCACGTACATAAGACGCCCTCACAAAAAACTCTGGAGTGCTTGAACGAGGGTAGTAAACAATTTCAAAAGGCTGGCCAGTAGCAGCAAGATATGAGGCATTAACAACTGAATCAGGGCTTACTTTTCCCTTATCTCTAAATCTCCCACCAGAAAAGTTGAGATTTCCATTACTATAACTTCTAATCATACTGTTCTTGTCTTCCTTCAAAAATCCACCACAACCACCAGCAGGTGAGTTCCACGACCCAGCAATACCACCCCGCTTTACCCTTCGAATTCCAACACGAAGTTCACCATTTTTTGCCTTGAGAAACACAACAGAGTCCCCTGCAACCAGCTTCTTCTTATTCACAAATGTACTCCAACCACTTGTCAACAAATGCCTCCTTGGCGTCCCCCTATAAATGTGCCTAAAATTCCAGGTCACACCTTGAAGATCCTTTGCCGTCACAATTTGGACAGGCGGATCAGCAGTAAGATCCAACTTGGGGAAAATTGTCTCTGCACAGTACCGAGGAGCTGAAAAGCCACCCCCATTATTCGCATCTGATTGAGTCAATGTCTTAGCAAAAGAAGTAGGCTTCTCATTTTCTTCCACCACACCGCTATCAGTGTCATCTTCAAAGTCATGCTCCTTGTTTTCAACCGGAATAAGCCTAATTTTAGCATAAATCTCATCAGTTTCAGGGTCAGCTAAGAACTTTACAGCATCAACCCTACATAGAATCATAGCAGGAATTTTCGGCAGTAGAGTGAAATCAACATCTGAATATGTATGCTCAGCATGGCCTTGTGGGAAATAGTAGACCTTAGTGTTCACCGGAGGGATTCGGACCATGCTTCCTGCACAGGTATGCCAAAGCTGAGAGTCCAAACACTTCTCTTCCACCTCTTCCATTTCTGCAATTACAAAGAATTTCAGGAAGAAATTCAAGCAAGAGAAGATAATTACAGAAACAGTACACAATTACCTCTTCAATCAAAATGGCAAAACCAAAAGTAGCCTAAAAGTACTCTTACATGATGATGAACATCACTATATAGCTGTTGGGATCTGAAGGAAAAAAAAAAAGGGGGAGAGAGGGACAGAAACAGAACAGAACATACACAAACTGGTCGAATTGAGCGCAGGAGAATAGGAGATATCTCATACGAGATAATGGGGTAGCTTTTTTACCGTACACAAATTACTGCAATTATATTTATTGAGAGTAGAAAAGTAAACATCTTTTTAAAATTAAAAAAACATTAGTCCTATTTAGTAATACTCCTTGCCATTGAGTTTGTAGTCTAAAATGAGTTTTAATTTTAGTATGCTAGAAGTTATTTTATTAACAATAAAAATATAATAGCACTTTTTTTGAGATGGAGTAAAAAAAGTGAATCGTATAAATTTGGACAGAAAGAATTTAAAATTAGATATAGGAGCACATGCTAAAGTAACAGTTCATTTCTATCTCAATTTATGTGACACACATAGAATTTTGAGAGACGATCAAATTTTTAATATAATTTTTGGTTTCATAAAGTCTGTTAATTATTGTATTTTATAGTATCATTTTTGTGATTTTTAAATAAAATATATTATTTTCGTCGTCCCGATTGATGTAGTATTTATTAAAAGAATTGATAAAGTCATTGATTATATCTTTTAAATATTTAAGTTATTAATTATTATGATTAATCATATATTTTATATTAGTTTAAAATAAAATATGTTACTTCATTTATCTCAACTAATGTAACACTATTAGAATTTTGAGAGCCAAACAAATTTTTATATGTCTTTTAAATATTTTTAGTTATTAATTATAGTACTATATAATATTTTGCGTACTTTCAAATTTAAAAAGTTAAATAAATTAAAATAAAGAAAATATATAAAATGACCAAACTGACATTGGCATGTAGACAGAAATCATGTCTACTGCCGCACATATATAAGGAGAATTTAATCAGACAGTATTGGTAAAAAGAAAAAATCTAGCTGTAGATTTACCAAATCTAATGCTTTCTCTCAACTTATTGAAGTGTAAGTTCTCTCCTTTTTAAGATGAATGCATTAATTAAATCCTCTTTGGAAGCATAGGTTGTAATTAAATTTAGATGTAATTGGTGTAATCACGTAATTATAGATCATTTATATGATAAATAATTACTTGATAAACGTTAAAATGGATGTAATTGAGGTGAGCAATTTTACCATAAATATACTCTCTCAGCATTCTTGATCATTAGTACATGTTATAGTTACTACTTAATGATTTTTCAATTTTTATTTATTTTCAAAATATATTATAAAATTTACATTCTAGCACTTCCATTTCAAATATGTAGATAAAAGAATTTGAAGCTATTGACCCAAGGAATTTGATTTACGGAAACCACCACAAAAAGAAATACCATAGTAGTTCCCAGAAAAGGAGATAAAATCGAGTAGTGTCGCACGAAGATTTTAGTTGAAGTTTTAAGTCCGTGACACTGTGCTAACCTAGAACTTCCTACATCCCCTATTTGTACATCAAACTTTTAACATAACCTGACACAACACTAAAGTAAATTAAACACCTAACTAAAACTATAATTATCTCTTTAACAATATGTATCAAACCAATAGCTAGGCAGAGGAGGAAATTTTTGGCTGTCACATTCTGGAGACTCCTCAACTGTTTTCCTTCTCATCTCCACGACTTTTCTCTGAGAGTTTGAGTGCAACGATGGAATAAACGTAGGACTAACAGCAGGTCGATACTCTGGGAGTAGGCGTCCAGAGGCATTGCATAGGGTCTTTGGACCCAATGGTCCTTCCCTCCATTGTGGTGTTTTTGTTACATCACAATGTGTTCACTTTTTAAAGAAACTACAATTAGCCACGGGACTTGATGATTTTCTCTTGTTTTCCTTTCCAGTTTTGGCATCAGAGGAGTTGTTGTCTGCAGATGCTGTGCAAGGTATGGGAGGCATCGAAAGCCATGGATTGGAAGTTGATGATCGTGCACGCTTGGAGCGGCGGCCTTTAGATCCAAATCCGAAGGATATTGCATTCCTGTTATCGAGGACAGAAATTGAACTTTGATAGGCCAACATCGAGTCAGAATGCTGCCATTCTTCATGAGTTGCCTATAAAGGATTAAACAAAACAAATTGAGAGAGAAAAGAATGAAGTTTACCTTGTCAACACAGCGATGGTTTGCCAATTCACATAAGCATAACAAATTTGACATTAAACAACGTGTTATCAAAGACAAATAAGTGCAAAAGAAGCTCTAAGACCCATTGGGGATTTGGATGCAATATGGGTCGAGTACTGAGTTCCACTTACAGGAGTTGGGAGTTGTCGGAGGAGCATTAGTATTGTAACTATCCAAACAGCTCCTGGGTGAAGACTACGGAAAATAGACTACTGTAGTCGGGAAAGTAGTCAGAAAATTCCTGTGCATTTCCGATTACTGTAGTCGGGAGAGAAGTCGGAAAATTCATGTGCATTTCCCACCACTGTAGTCAGGAAAGTAGTCGGAAAATCCCGGTGCATTTACGACTACGGTAGTGGGGAAAGTAATCGGAAAATCCGTGTGCATTTTCGACTACTGTAATCGGGAAAATAGTAGGAAAATCAAATCCCTTTGCATTTCCGACTACTGTAGTCGAAAAATCCCTGTGCATTTCTTGACTACAGTAATCGGAAAAGTAGTTCAAAAATCCATGCGGATTTCCGACTACTGTAGTCGGGAAAGTGGTCGTAAAATCCCTGTGCATTTCCCGACTACAGTGGTCGGGAAAGTAGTCGGAAAATCCATGTGCATTTCCAGATTACTGTGGTCGGGAAAGTAGTCGAAAAATCTTGTGCATATCCGACTACTGTAGTAGAAAAAGTAATCCTAAAATTCATTGATATCTCATCTTTTATCGATCAATCAATATACGTGAAACCTAAATAGCTAAGTTCATATTAAAGAAAAAGGAAAATTAGTACTATATATAGAGCGTAGGTTTATTATGCATGTAACGTATTCAAATAAAAAATTAAATTAGTTTAATATTTTAAAATTTTTTTTTCTTCATATCAATGACAAAAAAAAATATTTTAAAATATTAATTAAAATTTATATCGTTTGAATCTATAATAACTCAAAAGGAATGTGAATATGAATAAAATGAAAAATTACGCGAATAAACAAATATATAGTAGTTAATTAGCTATTATAGCTAACTTTTTGAATCAATTAGGGCTCGCGACAATGTAACTACTGCTTGAGTAATGTATAATTCACGCGATTATACAAAAGTTGTGCGCGAATCAAATTATATACTTACTGTGAATAGTATAGTGAATTATACAAATATTGTGCAGAAATTATATAGCGAAATATACAAACGTTATACAAAAGCAGCGAATAATATAGCGAATTATACAAATATATATAAACATTACGTGAATTATACAAACACTGCTATAGCTGTAGTTACAAAATGAAATTACCCAAAATATACTGATCGAGCATAATTAAGCTATTTCTAGGCATCCCACAAAGATATGATAGAAAACACAGGAAGATCGCGTTCAAACGAAGGGTGGCTGAGCCTAAAAAAATAAGGACTTCAAAATTACAAATCCTCCAAAAACCCAAAATTCGAAGCTTAAACATATACACATATCTGAAGATGCACAAAAAAGTAATAAATTCGACTAAGAGGCAAGTCAAAAAAATTCTCTTAAAAAGCAGTGATTAGATATTAAAAAGCGATGATTAGATATGACATTCTTACAACTTATATGATCTTATATATGAGGATATCGAAGTCGCCTAAGATAAAAGGTTAACAAATAATTGTACATTGTCTAATTTTCCTTATCAATATTATGAGCATAGCGTTGTCTAATTGTATATATGAGCATACACACCGCCCTCTTAGATCCCACTTGTATCGGGTATGTTTTTGTATTACAAAATTTAGCAACTACAAATATTGTGACTAGTATAGCATTTTGGAATATCATAGCAAATTTATCAAAGCACAAACAAGCACAAGACACTAACATCAACAATAAAGGGTACCACACTAAGATTTCAGAACATCAAATTACTATTAATTGTGAGGCTGAAAAGGAAAAAAAAAACATATTCTCACAATAGAGTTACTGGAAGTTAGAAACAGAAATATTGTACAAACTATACAGCTGAGACCAAAGCAGCAGTCTGCTGGCATGACATTTGATTAAATCAAAGAATGGTCACTTTGTAAAGCTTTTGCAATTCTATATAGGCATCAACCATTTTTTTTCCTGTAGCAAGTTATATTAAATGGAAAAAAAAAAAAAGGAAGAAACAATTGAGATATACAAGATCATGGTTTCACTTGAACAGCTTTAGAGATGTCCAGATGGTTGAGACGACAAGTTCCAAGAAGATATTCAGGAAGCTCCTCTGGGGTGTTGGCCTGTGAGAAAGATATTCATGTAAGCTACATCAAATGGTTGATATGCGTTCCAAGAAGACACTCTATATGCTTCGTCATACTCATTGAAATTCAATGCAATTGACAATATTGGTACTTTCCACTATTCAAGCCATATATGTTTAAATGGAGAAGTGGACATGAACGTTTACCTGGACAAGAAATGCCATCTCAATGACAAGATTGTTTAGATATCCAACAACAAGGCTTACAACACCCCTTGCCACAGTAGAAGAACCAACATCGATATCAAGCTGAAAGACCACAAAACTTTTTTAGGTCCACTATGAGAAAATTTCTCCAGCACAAAAAATGTTTCACTATGAAGGGGTTTGAATGTCAATTCAAGCAGTATTAAGTTCACTAATTATTCTAAAGATAGTTAAATTTCGACCTACAGTTTCATAGAACTAGCACGTCAACATACAAAGGCAATGCACTGCCAAATGAATCCACCACCAACTGAAAGTCCTTCCTGTCCCTGGTAATTTCCTACCCAACAATTACAAGGAGGATGAAAAAATACAGCGTACCCGAAAAGTTCTGATTCTAGACCCTGAGAAGTTCAAATCTAAAGGAAAGCTAAATGGGTCATGGATGCACTATATTGGTTGGGGGAATGTGTTGTTTCACTCGTATGATTTTGATACACTTCATGAGCTAACTTTTAAGGTAAACTAGGCCCAAAGTTCATTTTCTTAACATGGTATCAATGCCCGACCTATCCATCTCTTGATTTACTCAAGGCACGCAGAGGTGATAGATTATTCAATCTATGTTGAGAGAATAGGTTGTTGTATCTTTATATAGTTATGAGAAGTCCTTATCTCATGAGCTACTTTGGGATCGGAATAATCCTAAGTTGCATTTCTAAACCTGGGTTATAGCACCGTCATCCTCGTTTTTGTATGACTTAAACTTTTCTTCCAGTTCTTCTATCACTTTCTTCCCACGTTTGCGCTGAAGCGCCTCAAAACCTAGATTTTCTAATGGAAACATTTAAATAACAGCATCGTGGAAGACTCACTTGGGGCACAACTTAAACCTTGAAGCTCAGTAATTTAAGCCAAGTCGTGTGTTTCAACTCACTTAGATGGAACTTTAGCAGGCATTAAGATGCCTAAACGTGCACCTTATGGGCTTTGTCTTTAGACAACATTTCTAGACAATAAATGTAGGTGGTAAATTGATTCATTAAAAGTTAAAGAATGTTGTAGAAGAACTTTAGTGGTTGAGGATAGGAAATTAAAATTTATGTAAGAAAACTAGCCGAAGGAAAATAAAATCTTTTCATCTGAATAAATTTTTTTAGATGTTTTTAAACTTGATTGACATGATTTTTACTTCGTATAATTTCATTATAACTATAGTTACTCCTTTCTTTTGTCCAAATATTTATCATTTGTACTTGTAGTTTAGATGCACACTTAATTCAGTTCCTCAGTTAAAGCACAAAAGACACTGTCGAAAAGCAACATGTACAGATCTGAAAAATGATTCTTTGCTAGCCATTCCATTTTAATTTACTGGCTCTCTCTTAGCCAATCAAAGAAAAACTTTTAGGAAAGCTTTGAATGAGTTCAAGAGGAAAGTACTTGGTGGCAAAAATTTAATAGTATTCTACTTTTGCCAAGAAAAGATACAGAACTGCGGTAGTGGAAGTAGTTCATTCCCAAAGATAATGAAAATGGGCGCATTTATCTGTGCCAACTATTAGTAGCTAAATGCAAACAAAATTAAAGAATCATTTGCTGTAGAAAAATTCTCTTCAAATTTACCTCCAAGTAGTTTTTTCCCCGAAAATAATTAATTTCAAGCGCTGGACCTATAAGGCATGCTTTCTTCCCAACGCTCTGCTTGACTATCCATGGTCCCTGACAAGTAAACAGGCGTAAATACCACAACCCCTGATCTTTTAAAAGAATAAAATTGTTAAGTACTATGTGCAATGCTTATTAAAGCACATTGTCCATGGAAGCATTACCAAAAAAAAAAAGGGACTATCGGATGACATAAATATTTGGGAAAAATATTATATAAATGAAGTATCCATCTGATCATCTCTTTGAATTTCTCCATATCATCAACATAATTTCGACATAAATATTTGGGAAAAATATTATATAAATGAAGTATCCATCTGATCATCTCTTTGAATTTCTCCATATCATCAACATAATTTCTTGGGTTGTTGCAAAATAATTTCTTGGATCATTGTTCAGAATACACTGAGTTGGGTTGGGGGTTTGATTAAAGATTTATAAGTTGTATTTACCAAAAAAAGGTTTCAGTTTTCCTTTTAAGATTGTGAGAGCAACTTGTTTCTGTGCACTATTTACCAGCAAGCTCAGAGGTTATTAAAGGACAAAAGTGCTATCACCAATCATTCCCCAAAGCATGGATCAGTGCAAATGCCACAAGACTGATGGCATGCCACAGCTTTTTGCTAACTCATTAAACAACTTAAATAGTATTAAACCTTGTCAAAAAAAGTGATTATGCTCAATCTCAATGATCAGAATACAACCTTGGATATGTATGGTATGAGCTTGAACCTCGAGTTTCTGTAAGCATCATCCCCTTTGACAAAACTATCCAGCAAGGGCACCTTTTCTACAGGAGTGTCCATCATATAGTACAGAGCAAGAGCGTATGTTGTTGAACCTGGTACCTGAATGTAAGGCACGTTCCGCTAAACTCTCTGGAATTCCAAAGAAAGAAGAAATGGTATGTAAAGAAAGCAAGAGAAAATACCTGTATATTGACAATGAAGAAAAATTCTGGACCACCCTTAGCTGCATATTTCTGCAAATAAATGTTGGTAAGCATCAGGTTCGTAAACTACATGTATAAGTTGTGTTCATTCTCTTCACACATAATAAGAGAAGCAACCTGAACAATGCCCCCAGCACAACCGCCAAGATCATCTTCTCGTTTGTCAGACTTCAGCCAATCTGCAGCAACCATTTGCATCAACGTGCCTTTTGCCTTAATCTGTAACAGTGTCACACAACCAGTAAATGACATAAAATTAGGACAACTCACACAACTTTGCAGTACGATTTGGACTAAACAAATTTTGATATGAGTAGGACAAGAACCCAGAATATCTCATGCATGCTAGCATAGAAGACAATGGCCAGGAAGCCTGCAGAATTTTTGAACTTGATTTTTCATGCCGGTATGTCATTTTAGACATATTTTGTTGACAGGAATCACAAGCAATAGAGTTTTGAATGATGCAATTTAATTAACTCTCGATTGTGTTAGCAAGATGTGGCTCTTGCGAGCAATGATCAGTGGGCAAGGTTCAAAAATTAATCAGACAGCAGGAACATCCAACCACAGATACCAATTTAACAAGGGAAGCATTTCCAGCTTCCAAGGTCAAATGAGTCAGAGATAACCACACAAAGATTGAATCAGAACATGCTTATGGGAAAAATAAGACAGCTCTAACTCATGAACTATGAAATCCCACCTTCTTACGATCCTTTAGATAAGTCTCTCCCCGAATAAGGAAAGTTGACGGATCTGTTTGGGCCCAACTGCAAGGCAAATTACAAGTTGGATCTTTTGGAAGAGTGGACCCATAATGGCACAACAATGCATCTTCCTTTGCCTTTTCATGCAGATCTACATAACCCCGCTTGTGAACTGAAGTGGGAAAAGAATATCAATCCTAAGAACTTCAACATTTCCATTAACTGACTTTTTTGAAATAGCGATAAAGATCAAACTCACCAGCAAGATCGTGCAACTTTTTCACCAAACCAGCAGCAGATGATAATCTGGCATGCCTTGTGTCCTAAAGAAAGAAAAGAAAAACATAAAGAAAGAAAAAGTCGTAAGGAAATCCCAGAGGAAAAACATATTGGAGAAGTACTGATCTGCATTCTGTAACAAGATGATGGGTCTAGGCAAGAGGGGATAAGGTCCAAAATAGACTGCTACATTAGGATTTAATGTAGAGAATCAGGAACTACTCAAGAGAAATGAAAGTTTTCTTTGGGGGTGGGGTAAAGAAAATGAACTTTAATGAATTAACATTATCAACGTCCTGAGACGTGGAAGTCATAAGAGACTGACTGCATATTTATTGGATTCAAGTTTATATGCTTTTAAAACCAGATATAAAGTATAAACGACACCATAAAAAGAAAAGGTGTGATTCAAGTAGAAGTGAGTTGAAAGAAAGTTTCACATCTTTCATTACTAGTAGCAATAGATAGACATGCTTATATCATGAAATCCATGCTTCATGTAGCTCCTGAATTTCTAAAAAGCTACCCGCTCATAGAATAGTTCCCAAAGATTATGATTTCAACATATAATACCTGAGAGTACATCTCTGGGCCAAAATCAGAAGGCCAGCCATTTTCCGATTGGTCATAATCAAGTGGTTCAGAGACATCAAAAAACTCATCTGATGAATCATTTAACCCCATCAAGCTTGCATGTTCAGAAGATGATTTCGCGACTTCTTCCATATCTGCCATATTCTTCCCATTTTCCAATCTGCCTTGGATTTCAGCCTTAACTTCTTCAATTTGATGCAGTCTTTTGTGTCTCACATGCTCCTCCAAAAAATTCGACGGCAAGCAATCTCCTAATTTTGCGATAAAAAACTCCCTCAAAGCTGTAAATGCCGCAGTAAATCACAGGTGAGCCCTCATGAGCAGTTATAATGTGCGAACATGAACGAAATTCGCTTATATGAAACTGGATCTCACAGTAAAAACACACCAGCAAGTCTCCCTAGCATGTGGATTGTTATATATCTGGCTGAAGATGTTTGTAAGCTAGACTTCCAGAATCTCCAATCAATAGCAAGCATATGCTTGACTACTGACTGCTTCTTTTGATTCACAGGTGATATTACATAGCCTCCACCTGCAATGATTAGCAAAGTATATATATAATGTGCAGTACAAAGGGGGGTAGTCTTGTGCAAGAAACAGGTGCAGTAGAAGCACATGACTGATGCTATGTAACAATAAAATTATCAATCATGCATGATTTATAGAAATTAGGCATCCAAGCGCTACGAGTATTTATCAATGCTAGTTCTTCCATGTAAAATCACACATCCATAACAGCTAGAGTGGCAAAATGAACTTTATACTTGCTCTACGATGTAAGCATACATTACTTTTAAGGCAGGCACGAACATAGCCCTTCTGACATGGACACTTCTGATGAGAGACAGAATGGTATAGAATAACTGCAAGAGTAAACAGATAGGTCATGCTCAGACTGAGCAGTTTCAAAAAGCAGCCAAAACCAATTAACAAACATTGGTACCATATGTTCCATCATCCTCCCTTCTCCAATAGCGCTGCAAAAGAAGATCTCTTTTTTTCATACTCCTGCAACAAACTTATGTCAATTACAAACCCTAAAAAGTACAAACAGTTTGGAAAGTGAATATCATGCATGTGCCTGACCAAGGTAGCCAATCCCGACGTAGAAGCTTATGAACAATATCTGTGTGACCATCAAGGTGTTCAATGACACTACCCTTGTAGTGACAGAAATCCCATCTGCAGAGTACAAAGCATAACATATAAGGATACAATAAGTACATAACAGAGATCCCATCTGCAGTGTAACATACATACTTTAAGGGTACAATTCTTTCTTATATCTAGTCTCCCACAGAGGAAGGCAACAAAGCTGTACTTAGATCAATTTTACAATATGCCATCTACTTGACATCTAAGCAGCTATATGAAACTCACTCCGATCTTGAAGGACCAAGTGACATGAGTGTTTGAAAAATGGCCTCTGAAGTTCCATCAACTACACCAACAGCCATTATTGCAGGATGATCATTCCACTGTGCAGCATGGTACAAGTTCAGTAACACGAGCTTGTAGATTTACTGCCTTAGGGGATGAAAATATTAGGTTACCTTCCCATGAGATTCCCTATCCTTAGCTTCCTTAAATAGCCGAAGACCTGCATACCCAAGTGATTTAAGGACTATTAAAAAGGAACAAGAAAAGGAGAGGAAGTGACTATTTAGCAATGAAAGACAGAGAAATGCTCTTAGCAAAGTTCCCAAGATAAAGCCAATTGTGTTTTCTACCCCACAAGAGAACTGATGAGGAATTAAAAGAAGTTCTGAAAAAATGATATAACAGAAATTCTTAACAGACCCCCAAGGACGAAATTAATATCATAAGAGCAAAAATCCTACATGGAATTTCAGCTTCTCAAACATAACAATCATTAGAACGTACCATTCTGACAACCAAATATTGTCCAGGACGAGGGTGCAATGACATCAGATGTCGTAGCATCTGCCGCCGAGGATGAACAGAAAGTCCAATCAATTGAATTCAGATGATGAGATTTGTTGGAACAATTAAACCTGTGTGGCAAAAAGGAAAAAAGAAAGAGGATAAATTAGCAAGAGACAAGCAACAAAAGCTTGTACAACAACAAAATACCCAGTGAAATCCCACTAAGTGGGGTTTGGGGAGGGTAGGGCGTACCCAAAACCTTACCACTACCTCGTAGAGGTAGAGAGGTTGTTTCCGAAAGACCCTCGGCTCAAGAGCATCAAACTCAAGCAATAGATGCTTCTTCAAAGAATAAATATCTCCAAGATCCTTAGCAAAGTGAAATATCGATATACCAAATCAAAGTACCTCAAAGACTCTGATTCACGCTTCGGACAAACAGAAGTTCTTTTATTCATGTCTGCCTACAATTACACATTATCATCAGTTGCCAACAAAAGAATACTTTTGCAGCTAATATTAACTAGTTTTTACCTCTAAAGCTGCTTCCTGGAGGGCCTGGATCCATCTTGCTGCTTCCTCGGGACTGTTTGCTCCTAACTAGTGTTTGTAAATTTTCTTTAGACACTTGTTTGTCTCAAAAATTAAAATCTGAAACAGGGTAAAGACAATTTCCGCACCTTCAACTGATCATTATGATTTGAGGCATTGTATAGAGTGAATATAAACACAACCTGGGAGAATGCAGAAGTAACAAAACCAGAAAGCCTCAGTAAAGAAGTCAATGCATTTAATGATAAAAGCTCAGTCAAAACAAATAGTATCTGCCGTGTATTAAAACTGAGATAAGGACCATACTTTTCTTTGAATGCTCTCTCTCCCATTGTCAGTCACCCTAATGCAGGAATCAATAACAGCACTTCTAACAGGATCCTACAAAAAGAATAAACATAACATATTGCAGTGAGTCCTGATAACATGGCAAATGAATAATTTCAAGAATGCACGAAGTATGGGATGTAGTATCTCTGGAACTAATATGGTTATACGGAGAGGGAGAGAAATAAGAAAACTTTTGACTGCTTGGAGACCCCCATCTTATGTCGGCACTTTTTACGGCTATCAAAGAAGTTATATACAATTCAAAATATGCCCAAATAGTAACTAAGACAAACAAATCGAAACGGAGGGAGTACCATTGGAAACAAACTCACCCTCTTTCCTAATTCAGAAAATCATACAAGTGTTAGCATGGAGCTCGGGCTACATGCATCTACAATGTATATGTGCGTGTGCGTGTGCGTGTTAGTATTAACTCCAAGCACATTACACAAAGAATTGGGTGCAGGCGTGCAGCATTACTTGCCTCTGATCAAATTAAAAACAACATAGCAAACTTGCAAATCAAATTACATGTTGGCAAGAACTTCTTATCAACTAAACTTAAGCCATTTATTATATCAAATGCTAAACCAGTAAAGCAAATAGCAAGGACCGATAACAGTAACCCTTCACAATTAACTACTTTATTTAAAAACACATTGGGATTTAACCCAAATTGTTTATCAATTAACAGAGAAAGAGAGTGAATGATAAACCTCAATGTTTGAAACTGGGTTCGATTTATAGCTCTTGAGAACAAGATCGTGAAGAACAAAGTAGCGTTTCCTTGAGTACTGAAGCCCAAACCGATTAGACCGAATAAGATATAACCACCCTTCCATTCTACAAGAATCGTTCTGGGAAACCCCCATTTCAAAATTTATCCAACACCCACTACTCGGAATCACTCCACTACAACAGTTCCACTTCAATTTTTCCAAAATCTTCAAAGTTCAAACAACACTTACACATCCATATACGAGAATTTAATGCTTGTGTCCCTAAATTCCGGTACAGTGAAGCAGTGAAGAAGATTTTCTCTATGAAAGGAAACTCAAATGCAGTAGTCTTTATGTGTTCTATGATGATTGCTTGGTATGGGACTCTTCTCTTTCGCCGTATTTCTCTGCAACCATAAACTCTTCTGTGTGAAAGTTAAAAAGCGACTCAATTTGTAGTTCGGAAATGTGGAAATTATTTGAAAAGTGATATGACTATTTTGCCCTTTTGTTTTTCCAAAGATTTCCTAGTATTTTGTTTTTTTCGAAAAAAAGGAATTAAATGGTTATAGTACCATACTAATCTCATTAAATGGTTATAGTACCATACAAATTTGAGATTAGACTAGGATAAGTATCACACCAAAATCATGTTTTATTCATCTATATAGAAGGTGGAATTAATAACTATATCTAGAATTTATGCTAATCTTTATCTTAAGTCAAGTAAATTGAGATTTTTATTCTTGTTTTCGCAATATTGTTTATATTGATAAAATTTACACAAAGGAGAGATATTTATGTTAGTGGTGAAAGAAAAAGCAGAAGGAAGGACAAAACACGTTAAAATGTAGAGGTGTTCATCTCATCAAAATGACAGTATTAAGTATGCTGTTTATCTTAAACAATCTAAATAAAGAATGATTTTATTTGAACAATTCAAGTAACAACATATGTATTTTTGTATTAGTGTGGTAAAAGATAAAATTAAATCACTTTTTTATACTAAAGGAGCAAATTTAACCTTTTCCACAATATTAAAAAATGAATATTCAAAATAAAGAAAAAGAAAATCACATTAAATAAGGACTTATACGTAATTTTAGTCTGATTGAATCAGTTCAACACTGTGTTTTTTTAAAAAATAAAAAATAAAAAAAATAAAAAATGCACATTATTAATAAGGAATTATATAGGTAAAATATCTAAAAACTCACAATTTGTCTATGTAGTAGTCTCTTTCATCTTCCTCTTTAGTTATTTGGACTAATTAGATAAACTCAAATAGTAAAGATAAATTCAATAGTTAAAATTACAAATTTGCATAAATAAAAATATTCAATGAAAGTAGTGTCATAACGTAAAAATAAATATCATTTCTCTTTAGTTTGATTTTTTGAGAAGAATTTGATAATACAGAATAAAAAATCCACCCCCTTGTGAATTAAGCAAACTGACATTTTTAGCTTGTTTTAATGGAAGGGGCGTTTTATTTGTAAATCTACTAATTTTCTTTTAACTAATTTAATGCAACTTTCGACGCTCATCATGGGTCATATGAAAACAGTCGCGTTATATTTTTAAACATAGGGATCAGGCTGCTACATCCGACCTTCCCTTACCCCGCAATGGCGGAAGCCTTTGAGGCATTGGGGTAATGTTGTTGTTGAGAAGGGAAAAATTTAATTAGAAATTCAACAACATGCGTTAATCTATATATTAATAGCCTGCATCATAAAGACTTATGGCCTAAACAAGAATTATGGCCAATTTTATTGTGGTTATGGAGTTCACTTAATTAACATTCTCCCTTTTTGAAAAAAAAAAATTGAGGGTAAGGAATTGGGGAGGTAGACTCTTCAAATAATAATCTTCTAATTGTTACTTCTTCTTTCATATTGGTGAATTAGAATTTTATATAAACAACAACATACCCAGTAAAATCCCACAAGTGGGGTATGGGGAGGGCAGATTGTACGCAGACCTTGCCGCTACTTCCTGGAAGTAGAGAGGCTGTTTCCGAGAATTTTATATAAGTTATCATAACACAACAACAACATACCCAGTGCAATCCCACAAGTGGGGTCTGGGGAGGGTAGATTGTACGCAGACCTTACCGCTACC
>JAABOM020000096.1:23179754-23225332 GCA_011800125.2 Solanum clarkiae | reverse complement strand
TAAAAATAGATATTTTAATTAATTTATTTTTGGGGGGCGGGGGGTGGGGGCGGGGGAGGGTTGGAAAATGTTTTCCTTCAATTTTTGGAAGAAAGTCATTTTCCTTAAATTTAAGGAAAATAAATTGACCTGAAAAATATTTTTCAAATCATTTAAGCTAATTAATCAAACACAGGAGATGATTTTAACTTAAGATGAGAAGGTAAGATGATTTCCAAAACGTGAGAAGCTAGACGACTTTTGGATTTTTATTTTCAATCTTTCACATTATTCTTATCCTATATGTCTATATCTAATCTATAAATCTAATTAATTGTGTACAATTCCCTTAATTCTTTTTCGTGTTTAATCGAGTAAAACATTTCCTATTTATGCAAAAATACAAGAAAAAACTACTAATTACACAAGCATTCCATCGTACTTACTAATTCTCTCTATAGTTTGAAATAATTACATGGTATCTCACTAGTCAATAATTTCAATTGAAATTTCAAGCTATATACATCTAGATACATGTTTTTTTTTTTTTTGCCTATCAAATACACTATGAATAGATATATATAGGGAGAGAGACGAACGAGAGGAGAAAAAGGCAAGCGGCATAAAAGGTAGATGAGTGAGAGATTCAACGAATCATGGATTCATGCAAATCACACTAGATATATGTTTTTGGGATTCCAGACACATTCTGAAATACAGATACATAAGGAGAAACGCAAGCAACAGAGAGAGAAAGACAAGCGGATGAGGGAGAAATGCAAGTGAGAGGGTCAATACATCTCAAATATATGCAAATCTACTTAAATACAATGTATCTAGAACAAATCACACATGCTCGTGATCTCATATATTCAAGATACATGTATTTGGACACGCCAAATACATGTATTTAAGGATCAAAATTTGTCATAATGAAAATTTTGAAAACTCACGAAAAAATATGTAATTAAGTTCTAAACCAATGAGATTTATGTCGTTGTCCAAATGTAAACCATATCGGTCAATCCGGGTCAATTATATATGTTCATTAAACGTGTTGATTTTAAATTCGAAGATAAATTCTAAAAGTCAACAATCGATCAAGGTTATATATACATCCGTCAGCTGTTTTAATTTTAGTTTAAGCATTTTATACATTTGGCTAGGTAATTAATTCGTCAATTGTCATATTCATTTGCAACTTTTATCCTGCCAAATTTATAGCTCAATACTATGAACTCTAACTATAATAAATATATAACTATTTAAAAGAAATTCTCATGGATCAATTTGAGTTATGTTTTAACTCAGTTTCATATGAGATGAATAGGACGGATCAAAATAAATTGAGTCAAATTTTTATTTTATTTATTAAATAAAATAAAAATTATCTTAAAGTCTAAGCTTGATTTAGATATCATCTTCTTTTCTTCTCTATTTATCTAGCTAGCTATCTCTGTACAATTTTAGGCAGATTTTTTGATATATTGATCTTCAAATATAAAAAATAAAAGTCAAACACTTCCGTTATTTTATTTTTATTTTAAGCAGCTTAATGTACGGCTATACATCTAGTTTGGGAATTAATTCGTCAATTGTTATATTCTTGTGCAATGCTCATAAGTAGTACTGGCGAAATAAACTCAAATTTTTGTAACTCGCCTAATTCATTCATATTTATTTTCATGAATATTCTAGACTTAAAACTTAATATGGTTAAATGGTTATATTTTACATAATTACACGACATAACTTTGGCTATGTAACCTGGAGGGGAGGAGAGAGGTGAGCGAGATCGAGAGAGGGAGGAGAGAAGCGAATTGTATATGTATATTTGTCAAATTATATGTGTATATCTGTTAAATAATTGTATATGTGCAACCAATATACATATGTATTTGTATATCTGATAAGCGAGATTGGGAGAGGGAGGAGAGAGGTGAACGAGAGAGGGTAGAGAGTGGAACTGACTATGTATATCTGTCAAAATAAAACTACATATGCAGTTGGTATATATAATTAATTGTATATCTGGCAAAAAATTGCACAAAGAGAGAGGAGAGAGACGAGAGAGAGGAAGGGATGAGAGAGAAAATAACAACAAAACCCTAACTATAGCTATATTTCAAACTAGTGTGGTATAATATAACTGCATATCATATGTTTGTCTAGTTACGTAATTTATCTTAACTTTTTGCGTGGATAAAATATGGGTTAAAACCCATATTCAATCACAGTCCACATTATTATGCAATTCTTTTGATTACTTTGATAATGGACACAATTTAATCAAACACTAAGTTCCACATTTCCAGACTAGAATTATACCACATCATGCAAATTGACAAAAAAGCAACTTACAGATTTTATCCTCATAAAAATAAGGCAAACTCACAGTAAAATAACTGTGATTTTGGTTGACTTATGTGGTATATCATAAAATCTACTGTCATTAATGTAAGATTCTTTAATTATTTTCTTCATCTCCATCATTTGGATTGGCAAATATGGCAAGCCCACTTAGTATTGCCTCATTTGGTGGATTATCATAAAATTTAATTAAGAAAAACTGTATTAACATGAAACCTAGATTTACTTTTATATAAACATCCTTAAATCTTTCTTTGTACCTCACAAACAACCTTAAGCTTCCTTATTAGCTCTGGTTATCTCAATCCAGGTAAGTCACAACCCCAGGCAAAATAACTAGTCTATGTTAATCTTGAATTTCATAACCTAGAAAGTATGTAACTACTGCAATAAAAGAGATATTTAGTAGCATAGGTGATAATATTTATCACCCTAAAAACATTTTAGCAGTAGTTGATCGAGTAGCTAAAGCCTTTAGCGACTTTTATATAGAGTCCTAGTTATAAATACCCATATTTATATATTATTGTAGCTAAATAGAATATAATGGCAATTATATGATTGCCTACTAAAAAATTACAGTTAAATCCTTTATTTGTTGTTGTGAACCTACTCATAGTGTAGAAAATTCTTTATATCGTCTTTGTATATAAGTTAAATTCTTTAATTTTTACCGATCATTTGGCATGCAGGAGGAGATCAACAAAAGTATGGAAAGTATGAGCAAATTTGTTGCTGTTGTTTTAGTTATGTTGGTGATGATGAGTTCTTGCATGGCAACAAGTAGGAGTTTGAATAATTATGAGGAGCAGCCTGCAGAAGGAGGAACAAGAACAATGGATAATCATCATTATATGAGTAGGGAGCAATTCAATAACAATTACGGTGGTGGAGGTGCTCCTAAAAATGATAATACAAATGATCGGAAGTTCTAAAATATAAAATATGAAATATGATATATTACGAGCATTACGTGATATCTATTAGTATTATGGTGGATTGTCTACGTTATACTTCTTGAGTGTGACCTTTATTTGAATTCTGCTAATGCATATAAAATATTTTGTGTATCAGACTGTCCATATATATGTTTATCTATTAGTATAAGTAAATGGGAATAAGTTGCGGTCAAAGTTCATTTCCATGTAATTTGACCTTATGTAAATATGCATGGCAGTAAAAGTGTGTGTGTGTATTAATATGACCTTGTTTTGTGTGTTGTAATTGAAGTTTCATTGGAGTTTATTTTGAATATTTGTATATTTTTTGTAGCAAAATCTTGTTTTTCATTCACCTTGTGTGTGTATATATGACCAGAGTTTAAGTATATTAACATGATCAGACCATAATTACAAGTTACAACGTAAGGTAATTCATTTAATTATTTTTCAGAAAATTTGTCAATTTTAGGTAAGAATTTATTAATTTTAATGTTAAAATTCTTCCTTCAATTGAGATAATTATAATCTGAAATGTTAACATTATTTTGTAAGCAATGAAAATATTTCTTTGTTTAAAAAAATTAAATCTTTTTTGTCCGATAGATCCATCATATCAATTAGGAGGACATCATCATTTTCTATTATATACAATTTCTCTTAGCTATTGTAATTACAAAAATAAGTGGTATTCCGCAAAATCAAGGAGACATTAATTTTTTTTTAACTCAATCATTTGATTAAGCATAAATTAATAAAAACACTTTTTACTTTTTAGAACGAAGTAAATTTTTTAAGGAACGTATTTAATACAAAAACGGACACTTATTATGAAACGAGGGAGTATTAATCATCCAAGATTATATTTGATGTGGGTCCATTAAAGAATGTAATGGACGTCCTTGGTTAGAAAAGGGAAACTTAGGTAGATATGACAAATTAATACTCCTAATATATTTATATTATATATGTAATTCACTTTTAATATATAAAAAAATATATCATAATATTGCTGCATATTCTATAGACCGTAACAAATTAGAAGAATATTACTAAAATTAATAATTATTTATTAAAAAATACGCATCCAAGTAATTTTTTTTAAATTCGAAAATGAGGTCTGCTAAATGAGTATTAAAATTTGGATCACTACTTTTAGACGTTGGAGAAGCCCAAAAACAGTGAGATGCATTTGGTCCTGATATTATCTGAAGCATTTAGGCCTCAATGTGTTACGAGCCCAACAACGATTGAACAAGCTTGTGATCAAAACCGTTTATTGCGAAGTCTAGTTAGATAATATGTAAAAAGAAGATCATCGAGACCCTTTCGGGTGGTTCATGGTGGATACCTCGAAAGAAATTTAGGAAGTAGAAAATACTCTTTAAACACACTTTATATTAATAACATAAGAGAAAATTACAACTCACAAAATTGCTAGAATCATCTTTCTAGCTTCACCTTTTTTCCTCTCTCTTTCTCACTCACTTTAGCTCTCCTTTGGTAAAGGATGATGGATACATAGAAGACTCCTAGCCTCTCCTATTTATAATGTTCCTAAGGAGGCGAATTACAAGTTGCCACTTGCAACTTTAGAACTCATTATGAATAAACATTCTAGCTAAGCATGAGTTGTAGTTGAGTTATTTTCCTTAGGCTCCAAGTAAGTAAGTCTAACTTGCTTTAAGGTCATCAAATCCAAATTGACTTTTACCATTGAATAAGCAAATCCAACTTGCTTTCAACTTCTTTAGATTGTTAAATCCAATTTGAATTCTACCATTGACCACCTTAAATATTAAATAATCTTAATAATTAAGAAAATAAAACCTTAATATCTATTTATGATTTATGTTGAATTTTAACAGTCCAGTGATTTGGATTTGGACTTTCATGTTGAAAATCTCAAATTTTGCCTTTCGGGTCAAGCTTATCACATCGAACTTGTCTAGTGGGGGTTATCTCTTCTATGCAATTGGGAGTTTACCCTGTTTGTTCGCACTCAAAGAGATTCTAAAGCAAATTATCTCTCCTAGATAATTTACGAGTTATTGCATCAAAGCAAAAGTTTATCCCATGCGTACTCAAAGATCTTTCTGTTTTTTAATACTAGTAGTAATCGCCCATATCTTCTAGCTTACGCAACGAATGTATTCCTATCAATTTTTTTAATACTAAACAACAAGTATGTTGTTGTTAATACTAAAATAATATCTCAACATTCATAATTGTGGGTCAACGAAGGACACTACTATAAAATATATTTTCTATGTCTATCCTCATTATCTGGAATCTATTTTTCTATTTAGCATCTAGCAGTTGCATCACAATCTAAATTTAAAAAAAGACAAACTTAACAGCCTAAAAAGATATATTCCCCTTTAAACTTTGGTGGATTTTTGTCAATAAATTCGCTGGAAAAGTACATCTCACCAAAATAAAAATAAAAAAGAAATTATCGTCTCATCGAGGTGCTAATGACACGGATATTTCAGCGGGCATTTTGACCCGATCCGACCAAAATTTGGACTCTAAATACAGCTTTGATATCTTACCCGCCACCCGGCGCATGTCGGGCCTATCATCTGTCTCCACGTGTAAACAATCCAGAGCCAATCGAATTACCTTCTTAGCCACCTCGACCGGGAACGAGTCACTTAACCTCCGGTCCACCCAATTCCTCAACCGCCTTTCCACTCCTTCGCCTCCGTCTTCCACCTCATTGCCACCGCACCCGATTACTTCCCTGGCCGTCTCTATAATGGAGATTTTACTGTAATTACCGGTTGCCTTGTCGTACTTGAACCTCACAGGCTCTTCGCCGGAGAACAATTCCAACAGCACAACTCCAAACGCGTACACGTCGGATTTCTGTGTCGCTATTCCTGTCAGCTGAAACTCCGGCGATATGTAACCTCTCACGCCTTCAAACTCGCGAGTCCTAGTTGCCGATCCCCTCCGCTCCGGCGTTGAATCTGTTGATGGCTCCTCGCAGATCTCACCGCTATTCGTCACGGCTTTGCTCTCGCTTCCCCTGCAAAGCTCCGCCGCTCCGAAATGGCAAATTTTTGCGTTAAAGGAAGGCTCCGTGACGATGATTCCACTGCTCTTTACATATTTGTGAACTGGATCGATCTCCAAACCGGTAGTGTTGTGTATATAATCCAGACCGTGAGCAACATCAGTAGCAATTTGTATTCGGGACATCCAAGTAGAGAGAACGGTATAGCTAGGGTTTCTAGGGTTCCGGAGGCAGAGAGAAAGGTTGGAGCCGGGGACAAAATCGTATACTAAATAGATGTGATCGCCGGAAATTGATGCGCCGAGGAGTTTAATTATACTTTTGTAATGACTCCTACAAATAATTGATAATTTCGCCCTCAATTCAGCTTTCTCCATGGATTTCTGTATTCTTCTTTGGAAGATAATTACGTCTTTGCCATGGAGCGTGCATCGCCATGATTGGGAGGAAGAGGTGGAGGAGTAGCGCTTGGCAAGGAAGTTGTTGGTGGCGGCACGTATATCAGAGAAATCATAGACTTGAGGATTATCCGGCAAGGATGCTCGGAAACTAGCGAGGGATGCCTGGCTGGATACGGAGGTAGTTGCGACGGAGGTGTCAAGGTGGTATTCGGATCCTGAACCTGACCCGGAATTGGAGGTGTAACTGACCGGATTGCTGCTGTTTGATTTTGGATTCTGCGTAGAAGATGTTGAAGATTGAGATTGTGAGATTTCCGGATTTGTTGAAGAGCGGGTTCTTCTTGCTGGACTTGGAATTGGTTGTGCAGCATTAACTGCCATTTTCTTTTTACACATAAAGAAGGAATGAGAAACTAAGGGATTTTTCAGAATTTGGTTATTGCTTATCTAGAAAATTCATAATTGGGAAGAAATGAAAAATGGAACTTTTATTGAAGAAAGGAAGCTTTATTTCTTTTATCATATAGAATTGATGTGATGATTAACCGAGTCAAAAGAATTGTGATGAATGATGAAAGGGGAAAGGTGGAAAACCAATATTCTTTTCTTTTTTTAATTTGGGAGAGGAGGGAGGAGGAAAATTGGTATTACAAGTGGGGAATCGACTGAGAACACCAATCAATCGTAAAAGTTCGATTAATTAGATGAAGATGATTTTTTGGAATTACATAAACTGGGAAGTAGATGATTTGAGTTTGGCAGATTGGGTTGGTATTGGAAAAGGAAAACAGGAAAAAAACTTTTGTGGTCGGACTTTGTAATGGAAAATGACAGGAGTCTACCTAATCGGAAAGGACCTTTTATTTGTTGACTCTGCTTCCTCTTTGTTCATTACGCTCTTAAATAAGTACTCCATCAAATTTTAAAACAATAATCAAATTTGATACGTGGTATGCATTTTGTGTATAATCAGGTTATATTTAATTTTTAAAAGTATTATAATAGATATATTTAGCTATATCTCATGTATAAATAATTTATATTATATATTTTTTTATAATTTTTATTTTTTTATTAATTTATTTTTATATATTTAAAATTATCCTAGTTAAATGATATTTTATCATACCAGGTTTCTTAATTTTCGCATCACGTGCGCCAACAATACATCCCATCTTTTAGTTTGACTTTTTAAAAGCTTTGAGGTTTGAATTATTTTTAGATGCTGTGTTTTTAAATAAGATCACGATATCAATAATAAATAAAGTATATGGTAGTAACAGATTCAAATTTTTTTAAAGTAATTTAACATTTTAAAAAGTAGACATACATACTGATCGAAGAGGTTTAATATCTATTATATATATAAAAATTATTTTTATCCTATAAAAATAATATAATTTTTTATCAAAAATAATATAATTTTTCATTAAAGAAAATTCGAATGAACCCTATTGCTTTTTTTTTTTTTTTACTAGTTGCTTAATTGAGGAAGTAGTATATTTTACATGTATTATGTATATGAGTTTTGGAATTGATCAACACGCCGTATAATTTTAACTTGATACGCCAAAGATTTTTCTGGAACACTTCAACAAATTTAAGTGAATGAGATGTGCAATACTTTGACCAAACAAAAGTCAAATTTGTATTAGTCGTCCCCCTTTTCATATCTCTATCAAAGTGCAGTAACCTTTACTTCCAATTTTGTCGACTATTTTATTTTAAAATATTTAATAACATTTATTTAGTTCGTAAAAGTAATAAATAATTTATTATTTTATATTTATTTATTTTATTAAATAATAGTATTTATTTGTAATTATTTTAAATAATTTATATTTAATAAAGATGATTTAATAAAATTATATATATTATTTTTTAATTATTATATCACATTAATAGTAGATAATTATTATCGCACGGAAAGAAAATAATACAGATCCTTTGACTTTCAGTATTCAATTCCAACAATATACTCACAATACAATAAATGATATGACAAACAATGTCAAAATGTCATTAAATGATTAAGAAAAGATGGACAAAAGCTTCTTCCTTTTGACCAAAGAAATTAACAGTTTGTCAATAAACTGTCTAGTCGCCTTTTTAGTTTGATCGTGAGGAAGAATGTTTATTCATCATTTTGTCTATTAAAGAAAAGGTTGATATTTGATTTTTTTTTTCAAAATATTTTAAAAATTATGAGATTTTTAAGATGTCTCTTTAATATATAATATATATCTATTTATAATTGGTTTAAGTTAAGATTTAGATGAACAAACATTCATGATCTAGATGTGAACGAGTCGAATGACTTATACCTCGATCCACCAGGACAAAAATACTATAGATGCAAGATAGAAGAGAGGAGTGAATGCTTTCTTTTTTGTCATTTTTTCGTCTGTGAATTGTTAATCAACTCATTCGTACACTCTATGCGATCGAATGTTTCTTACACACATGAGTTTTATATGAGGTATCGAACTTATGAATCTATTTTCTTTGTGATTTTCTAGTTAATCTTTGAATTTAGAAAGAGAATAATCTTAAAAAAAAAATTATTTGCGTTTATCTTCAACCACTTGAATGTGTTTCATCTCTCCCTTCACTTTTACCTCCATCCAATAATGTCTTACAAATCTTATGACTCAAATTAAGAAAGTGAATGCGCACTTGGACTTTTATAAATATTGCATAATGATAGATTGTTGATATATATACAAAAATTGCTGACCAA
The DNA here is from genome assembly GCA_011800125.2 of Solanum clarkiae. Taxonomy (NCBI): domain Eukaryota; kingdom Viridiplantae; phylum Streptophyta; class Magnoliopsida; order Solanales; family Solanaceae; genus Solanum; species Solanum clarkiae. The sequence continues at coordinate 23,215,882 of JAABOM020000096.1, read as the reverse complement.
AGAAACTCACATGGTCAACGTTTTACCATGTAACACATGCATATAACGGCGATATAAAAATAAAATATTCGTAGGTTCAAGTCTTGTAAACTTTAAAATGGAATCGTTTTTGTCAGGGGCACTTTATTTCTAGTGTGGGGCTTTCCCGTGTAAATTCAAATTTAGTGATAGTCCAATGCAGATATCCGATGCCAGCTCAAAAATTTTAAAAATAAAGATTCACTTGAAACATCCCATAATCCACATTAGTATTTTGGTACCTTTGTCCCACCAATTTCTGAGCAGTAACTGCACAATGATCTCCTTGTCAACTTCCAAAGGGTACTGGGGGAAAATTAAAGAAGTAGTCAAGACTGCATTCTACCATTTCTCTTTACAAGATTCAGGATTCAGGAAGCAAGTAACACTTCCAGAGACTAAAATTAGCACATATGTACATGTACATTTCTGCAAAAATTGTTTACTTTCAGTTGCCAACACAGACCATTTTTTACTGCATTTTACCTTGTTGCTGGAAGTTGGTCGTATACGAAGAGTTCTTGTACACATTGTTTTTGACAACATTTTGTTAGTTGAGTCTGCAAACCTGCATTCTACCTTGATCGCGCTAGAATACCAAGCAATGAAGCAAGAGAACAGAGATGACTTATTTTTTATGGAATATCACCAAACAGAAGAATGCGATACAACGGCTGACAAGGCCCACAAGGATGAGGTATAGCAAGCAATAATAAAAGTGATGAAGATCATAGTTCCTCATCTTTAGTAAACCACATCTTGAGATCAGCCACACACCAGAGTACCTGGAAGCAAAATAATTTTGTTGAAAAAAGGAACAGAAACTTTACGCTGAAACGAATTCTTTAACATTGTCCAGACTTGGCCTTAAGAACATTTGTAGTGCCAAAGACCAGATCCATTCGATTCTGAATGCCTGATGGCTAGTGACAAGCTAAGTGTAAATCTAGCGGGAATTTATCATGCCAGGCAAGACAATTCTAAAGCATTAAAGAAATAAATCATTCCGACATATCAGCTACAAATAGAGAAAAACCTTTTAGCTGTTGCAAGCAAAAATGCTTCCAAAGCCCATTTAGGATAGCAATAATTTCCTATTTGTGCCATAAGTGGGTCTCCGTCTTGGTTTGCAATGAGAGTCAAAACAACTGGTAGCAACACCGACCACTGGACAGACAAAATTAGTTTGTAAGTATAGAATCAGAGTAAAGGGTTCATATTATATAACCATTTAAGTTCAACACACCCACCAGTTGAGCTGGACCAGGTTCAAAGTAGATGGCCAAAACATAAGCTATTCCCGTAACACAGTATGTTAGACAAAGCAAGATGAGGTAATTATCCCAAATAGTGGATCTTGGATTATTGAAGAAATAGAACATTGATAGATAAACTGCAGGCTTTACAATTGTATTGAAATGGTCAAGTGTATCCTTGGCCGTAAAGTAAGCCAAGCTGCTCATGCCGGATCCACTCTCTCTCCAATAGTATATTTTGTCTAGAGAAAATGACCTCAATGCTGCAATCTTGCCGAGGAGAGCTGGAAGTCAAGAGTAAACATTGTGTCAGATCAGAACAAGGTTTTAGCACATATGGAAAAGGCTAGTTAAACGCTCAACATCAAGCAAAAGGAACTAATATACACAATTTCCTTTTAGAAGTTTCATGGTTTTATACCTTGTAGACAAGACATACTTGTAGAGCCACAGATACCAAGTTTAATCATTAATCCAAGTTCTTAATCTAAACTTCTGACCTTAAAATCCATGCTCTAGGTGTGAAGAAGAGGCTATATTTGGTCACTGCTTGGAAGCTTCTGCTTTTCTTCTCTTCTCCTATTATACTTCTCAGTTTCTATGATATCTTGGCTTTTTTGAAATTCAAGATGCTTTCTATTGGTTAATAATAATGCGGTGACTAGTAATGAAGTTCAAACAAGCAACAAGGAGTTACTTTATTCAATCAAAAAAAATTTGCCTGCTTGATATGATAATGTAAGCTATGCTAATCTCCAAATGCAGCATATATTGTATTTGCAAAAAACCTTTCAATTTGTTAAGAAGAAATGGATTTATTAGTCATGAGTTAGAGATTAACTGCTACTAGAAATCATGATCGGTGTTTCGCAAATTTCTCAAGCAGAACTCAGAAATTGATGCACCTTCTAAAACTTGTAACTCCACCAATTGCACATGCCAAAGTAAAATAAGACAAGTACATTTATCAGCTGTGTCAAAGTTTTAACTTACAAACTGCAATGACTGTGTAAAGGTAGCCCTGTGCTCCAAAGCTTTCATCGCTCACTTTAGCAAGTGTACCTAAGCAGACCCCAGCAAGTAATAGTATAAGATAATCGACCGCTTGTATCCTTGCTTCCCGCAGTCGCTGCTTGCTGAGTCTGAATAATATACAGTAGTAAACTGTTAGTAGATGCCATTCATGGAATATCACAGACTAACTTGAAATATTCATAAAGCAAAGAATGTACTGTAACATATTTTTCTCATAAACTGTGACTAAATACCTTAAATCTGCTTGTCAGCCTCTTGGCATGTTAGCCACTATGTAAATATATATGCTCTCAACTATGGGAAAGCACACTGGACATATTTAAAATACTATAGAATTTGAAGAACAAAATAAATGACTTGCTAGCATATATCAATGAATAAATAACAAGTATGGCATTGGGAATGAAAGGAGCTAGTAATACCTTCCAAGGAAATATCTATATTGCATAAAGTAACCAGGTGTTCTTCGGTTCGACAAGTCTTTTGACTCCAAAAGTCTGTGCTGCATATGGTCCTTCTGCTGTTCAACATTGGATTTGACATCCGACCAGAGCTCTCCTGCAAAAGATTGATCAGGACCAACAGACGCCATTCTTCCTCCATGAGCTGAATTATCACCAGCCGAAGAAGCTCCTGATCCCGAAGAACCTAGCATGTCTGGTGGTACTGTGTAACCATTATGAAGCATCCATTTAAGAGGAAGATCTTTATAGCTTACTCCTATACTTTCTGGAAGTTTATAAATTCCCTCTAAAATATCAATGAAGTGATCTGGAGGATTAACACGATCTGGGATATTGATTCCAATTCCTGAAAAGTACTCTTCAACTTTTGACACTGGTCCATGGTATGCTGTAAGGCCACCCTTGGCTAGAAGTATAAAATCGTCAAACATCCTAAACAAAGAATAGCTGAACCAAGAGATTTTCTGTCATTTAATGAGAGGTGAATACAACTTTGGCTAACACGTTTATAACTAGATACAGCACAAAAACAACACCATACCCAGTTAAATCCCACAAGTGGGGTCTGGGGAGGGTAAAATGTACGTAGACCTTACCACTACCTCATAGATATAGAAAGACTGAGTCTAACTAGATACAACATATCACAATTAATTAATAAATCAAGGACAGCGACCAGAAATTAACAAACAATTATCTGTTACTAAATCTAGCTAAATATAAATTATTCTATTACTTCTGCATCAAAAAGAGACAAGGATTTTAGATGAGAATGTGCAATTAAGGAATGAATTTGTGAGGAAATCAAGCTATAGACATGTTTTTCTCTTACTTCTAGCCTGTCTAGAAACAGGAATAATAAAGGAGTCATTAAAATGAGACCCAAAATCAGAATGTTGTTCCATAATGTAGGAGCAGATTACAAAATTCCGATTGGTATGACTGCTGGAAAACTCTTCGCTACCATGATTCATATTTCGGTTGTTATAGTACAATCAGCATTTGATTGGAAGACTGAAGAGAGAAAACTATGACTGCAAACAATACCTTGGTTGATGAACCACCATGCATACATTCACTCCTTCAAGAGCTTCACGACGAAGTGCTCTAAGCAATAACTGAGATGAAGCGCTATCCAGACCAGAAGTTGGTTCATCTAAAATCAACAGCGAAGGTTCTATAACCATTTCAAGTCCAACATTAACTCGCTTCCTCTGACCCCCAGATATGCCTCGCTTCTCTACTGTCCCCACAAGAGAATCTCTCACCTGTTGCAATCCAAGGGACTCTATGACTCTTTCAACAACTAAAACCTTTTCTGGTTTTGCCAAATCAGCAGCCAATCTGCAATAGCGATTCAACATTGACGAGCACATAAGAATTAATGTGAAGCTATTAGTGGCAAACTAGAAAGCTAACTGCAAAGGAAAAAAAAACAAGAAGCAAGAACTCTTTTCCAGAAAAGAGTACTTAGTTTTTTGTTTCCTGATATTTTTTCAAATAATAAAAGTGTATACATTTCAGACCTCAAAAAGGATACTTTCAAAAATCCGTTGCAAAACATGGTGTAGACATCTTCCTGTATACTCTCTTATATTTTGAAATTAGGAACCTTTACCATGTTGTGACAAGTTTTGTTTTTTTCGGAAATAGAAATACAAATTGTTACTGTCTCAAAAAAAAAAATGGTGTTAACAAGTTTCTGAGAGTTGCTTTTAAAATAAACATAAGTATCATGCAGAAATCCAATAATAAGGACAAAGAAAGTACTCCTATAACTTTTGGAAACACCAAATTATTGGATTCTATGACCTCTGAAATAGCAGACTCGTGGTATGAAAAAACAGGCAAAACGACAGAGTTGAACTTTTGTAATTTGCAAACATATTTTTCAGAACATAAGGACAACAATCAAATTCTAAATCAAACTATTCATAGAAGTCAAAGATTCACTATTGAAATAGAAGTTGAGGACTGTTTTATGTTCAAAAATGAATATATGGATTTTTGGAATATATTGAGTCAGCAACAACTAAGCTTTAGATAAATAGTAACAAAGCAATTGTGGCAAACCTGCACCGAGCGCTAAACCAAAGATTCTCCTCCACTGTCAAATTTCCATGCACTATATCATCTTGAGGAACATAGCCAATAATTCTCTTGTAAGACTGAATAGAGTCAGGCTTTCCATTTATGAGAATCGAACCAGTTGTAGTACACCCTGCTGCAGCTTTTCCAGTTAATGCAGATAGAAATGTTGTCTTTCCAGCGCCAGATGGACCCATAACAGCAGAAACACGGCCAGGTGATAATGTCCCTGTTACACATCTCAACAGATGCTTGTTTTTTCCCTTCAAAGTAAGTGTCAAATCTTTGAAGTGAACTTCAATAGGAGGCCTGGGCCTTATCTCAAACTCACTTGCCATGTTGATTACTCCAGAATACGTCATATCTTTGTTCTGCTCCTGCATAGCTTTTTCTTTCTCGATTTGTCCATATGCATATCTAAAAATTTGAGTCCTTGAATGTAACTGTTTACCCTTGTCCTTTTTGGACTTTTTATTCCCAGCTTCAATGTTTGAACCTTCACTGTCAGGCTGGTCTTCAGATTCATTGATCATCTTCTTGAGGTTGTGTTGCTTCTTTGCTTTTGCCTGAGACATACCTGGGGGCAAGGGCAAGCCAGGATCTTTACCAGGTCTATTTTGATCACTACTCTGCATGTCCTGCCTTGTTGACTTTATACGGGAGAATGTCTTCGACAATTGAGACCCCATGCTAGCGAGGTTAGATTTCCATGTGTTTTGTGCCTGAGCATTTTCCCTTGCACTTCTTGCACCGGCTTCTCTGGACTTGGCTTGTTTTCGTTCTCTACTGCTCAGAACTTGGTCAGAACAGTTGTATATGATAAGAAGTACAAGCATGATTGCACCCTATTGGAAATGGAAAAACCAGTTTAGAAATTTGTGTAACATCTGAATCTTACGTATGTATAAATAAAAAATATGTGCATCTTTAATTGTGGCAAAATGCTTGAACAGAAAATCATATATATTAGAAATCCAATATATCTACAGAATGAAATGTACGCAAATCTGATGATAGTACATTTCTTTTTTCAGCTAAAAGGAGAATCTGTAAGATATAACTTAAGAGAACATTTCAAAGTTCCATTAACGCGAAACTTCTGAATTACAGAATGGACATCCATTGCATATTACTAAGCCCAAACAACTCTACAATCACATGGTTCAGTTGCTATAGTCTGAATATCAGTAATATAATACCACCTCTTCTTGGTCTCTTCTAAATTATTATGATCAATTCCAGTACCAAGTACCACATTTGTCTATAATTAATTCATCACTCCATATTGTTGTTCTGTCAAGCCAGTATTCCACAACTACCCTATCACGTTAGTAGTATATCTCTGTTGTCTGCTAATACGTCATCATAATCCAAAGCAACATGTCATCTCCACCAACGTTGTGTTGCCTCCCAGCGAAGGTTTCCCATTAGTGTTACTTAGTTGTCCAACAACAAATATCAACAGCCAATGCCATATACGCATGCAATGAGACTTTCCCATCAGTGACATCATCATCAAATCATCACCAGACAGCACATGAGTTGTCAACAGTCTAGTCAAACTAGCAGTGCGCTTTCTTTTGTTCAGGGATCTAGTTAAGCTAGAAGCTTCCATGTCTTCAAATTCAGTCATGTCACTATCTAGTCAGTTTTCTTTCAAGGTAGTCTTAAGTTGATTTTACTTCTTGTACAATTGACTTCACGTCAGGTTACTTCACCACTTGAGTTTGATGGGCATCTTGAAAGTCGAAATAAGTAATAATAATGAGCTAGATTATATATTGGTTATTGGTATCCTTCTGAATTCTGTTATGATTAGGAATTCATAATATAGGAATATCATAATATAGGTATTTTCCTCATTTGTAGACTAAACTCCTACAGGAGAAGTCTCTTGTATGTTGTCAACAACCAGTTAATTGAAATATTGTTCTTGTATTTCCTCTACTTCCCAATTGAGACAAGTTGCTTGAATGGAAAGAACTCTAAAGCAAAGAAAAATCAGAAGCCTATTGCTAGTTGTGACTTGCGAAGATGAAAATTTGAAGGGAAGCGATTACAAGATGTATTATTATCTTGGACACATGTGTCCTTGTATTAATTTTCCATCAATCTCGAATGGAGCCAAAGATTCACTATTTTTTGGTTTTGGGGTATGATGGAATAAAGCAAAATAGCTCTTTAAACTATTTGCGCTTCTTTCAATTGTGAAGTAGCAGTTAGTCAATGCAACTCTCGACGCTCATCATGGGTCATCCGGAAACAGTCGCGCTATGTTTTTAAACATAGGGGTCAGGCTGCGTACATCAGACCCCCCGTTACCCCGCAATGGGCGAGAGCCTTTGAGGCATTGGGGTAATGTTGTTGTTTAGTGCTTTAATTACTCCACTTTGATTGGGATAGAAGGATAACAAATTATGTCCAGTTGATTCTCTCCGCTTTCCTCCTGCCCTTGAAGAGAAACGGTAAGCTAAATGAAAGATGGATAGATGGATTATCATGATCTTCCCTTCCCTATTCCCTTTTCTAAAAGGAAATGGTTAACCTGAGAGCGAATATACAATATCCCGTTTCCGCTCATCCCTCGTCTCAAATGAGTTGGTCAGTCAGACGAAAGATATGAATCTCCCCTTGTGGGTCCTCTTTCTATCAGTTTTGCATCCACCACATGAAAGTATTTCATCCATCGCTTCCTCTTCACCAGTTTTCAGTTTACTTCTTCCTCTTCAAGCCTAACAAATAAAACATGCATAGGCATGCAATGCTAACCAACTCAAAAGCAATATTTACACAAGCACAACAATTAAATGGATAGTCACTGACTGGATAGCTTAAGAATGAGATGATGACTTACGAAAAACATGACACCATAAAAAGTAATATTTTGGTTTGCTGTCTGACGTTCACAAGTTGCAAATCTGTAGCAGCCTGCGTGTGAATAATAACTGTTATGCATTTTTTATCATTTGGCATGTTCAAGTAACAAAATATCACATGCAAAGATTCTTACTTAATATACATCCATTTTGTCTACAGGATATGCAGCAGCAAAAACATGTTGTATTGTCTTGAAGCTAAAATAATATATGCTTCAAAGCAAGTCAAATAAATGATCCTTTCAGAAGAAAGAATTTGAAGCAAGTTGTTACAGTGTGTGAAGTAGATCAATTTTTTTTCACATCCTGACATGTCGTGGATCTTCTAGCCATTATTATCATACTTCGATTTATCTGATCTTATCGCAATGGTCGCCAGCAGATTAAGGAAAGGCCATTATTGAGATGACAACATGCCTAATTTGCAACTGAGTATCCAAGAATTCCTCTAACTGTATTTCAGTTGGAGCTAACAAGCTGCAGAGTCCTCAACAATATTGGTACACTTTTGTTCTTGATTTTTTTTTAAAAAAAAAAATCAAATATAGGTTGTTTAACGAGACAACAAATGGGAAGAGATTTGACAAGTGATTTTCACTCGTACTATATATCTAGAGGCATCAAACTCAATTCTTTTTCTGACATTCATATACAGATAAGCAACCAAAAAGACAAGAAAACTCTCTATACTGAAATACAACTGACTGTTATTCAAGAGAAAGACTTACTTGTTTGTTCTGTTGAACCAGCTCTGCAGTAATGTCTGGAAAAAAAACATAAATCAGTTGTAGGTGAGTAAATGGGATTGGCATGAGCTTATGAATATGAGCGAAAAGATGCACAAAATGCAAAAGAATATATTCAGCATTCCTCTGCCTAAACTTGCAGGAAAAATGCAAATGAACTACTTTTTTGGGAGAAAAATAAATACCCTTTATCACAAGGGGTCTTCTGGACAGTTGTTGGACAGTAAAATCCTGCCGAACAAAAAAGTTCTGTAGCACTCATAAAATCAGCCCACACATCTGCTCCACCACAAGTATGATTGGAGTCCTCAGGAGGAAGTTGATAGCGGTAGCTGCATATTTTCAGGCAGTAATATCAGATCAAGAAAGTGAATGTATGTTTGTTTAGGTAAAAAAGAATAATTATAATAACAACTCTTCCAGCAGGAAGTATGAAACTTACGGATCACATATACCAGTGGATGTGTTGAGATTTGCAAGAGGACAATAAGCACCCATCGGGCAAGCTTCAAGGGAAGAAAAGGAAAACCAAAAAAGAAAAAAATTCAACAAGAGGGAAAGAAAAATAATGATCAAAAAGTATACTAAATGTCATTGATTAAATATTTGTTAGACCAAACAAATGCAGAAAGCAGTTCAAGATGAAGATTAAATATATGCATATATGGGCTTGTCCTTTTAGCAATATTAGGTTGTGGTTTGCTATCAACTGCTTCGAGCTAAATAATTGGAAAACCAAAACAAACAAACGTATCAAAGGTAAAAAAAAATGAATAATCAGAAAGGCCTAACAAAAATCACAGCTTGCTGTTGGACCTTAGAGCAGCTCAAGAAAAAAAAATTGAAGTTTTGAGCTATTCTCAAATTTTGTTTGCTTATCAACTGACTTGAGATAAATAATTAACGCAGATAACAAACAAGTTTTCAGCAACTTAGCGTATCAGCTATTATTAACTTCCAGAATCCAGATACTTACGTATCATGCAGGTTAGACCATGAGGACAGAAGAAGCCTTCACAACAAGATTGACAATTTAGAGTTCTAGGTGGGATCTCCTTCTCATTTTCGAAGTCAATTTTCGTGTCATTTCCAGCACTACAAGCCCATCCTGGCTCACATCCAGAAATCCATGATGATAGATTACAGTTCTTGTTTGGTTTCAGGTAATTGGAACTTTTTGTCGTGCCACTTTCATCTGCCACTTCTAGTAAACTAGTAGAATAGAACTTTATTTCTGATGCCGTACACAAGCGCTGCTGAACATCCCCTATGAGGCCACCAAAGACATTGTGAATATAAAGACAAAGACTAGAAGGGAGATTTAATGCCATTAACAGCTCTATCGCATTGCAGAAATTGATGATTAGTCATGAATAAAGTGAGTCTATTATTCACATTACCAAAAATGGAAAGGCACATTATGTCCGTAATCCTATATACTAACATCATCCTCCAAGATTTTATATGTGATCTAGATAGACAAGCAGATTTCAAAGTAGAAAAGATAAGTATTTCAGAGAACTTTATCCAGCATCTATTACCTTTTGTCTGTTTAAGACACGTTTGAAGAAAATCTGTGTCACCGGAGAAATTGAAAGCAGCCTCCCACTCGGCATCTCTGTAACATAATCAAACATTATCAACTGAGACCAAATTGTAACCTTCCATATATTTGAATCATCAAAGCCAAAACACCATCACAAAAAATGAAACAAATTTGAGGAAAAGAAAAACAATTCCATTCCCTTTTACGACAAGATTATTGGCAGAATCACAACCATCTTTACTCATTCAGCATGTTTTTCCTTGTTTAACAAGAGAAGAGCAGAAGAACTTCTTTCTTACACTTCATATACATCACAACATTATTATTATTGCAGCGATAACAACAACAACAATATACCTAGTGAAATCCCACAAGTGGGGTCTGACAAGGGTAAAATATACGCAGACCTTACCACTAGCTTAGATAGAGAGGTTGTTATTGCTATGATGATAGGGAAGAAGGGTGATAAATCAAATGGAACCATTATTGAGAATTCGTATAGCCGACCACACCTAATACAACAGAATCTCAGTAGTTGAGCTGATTTACTATTATTGTTCGATCCTCACCTTGTAATCTCCTCCTCAGTTTCCCTGCCCCCAATTAATTTTTTTAAAATTTTACAACTTATGTAGCATGAACAGAGAATTAGCATGTTCATACAACAACAATAATATATCTAGTGGAATCTCACAAGCGGGGTCTACAGAGTATAGAATGTACCCAGACCTTACCACTACCTCAAAGAGGCAGAGGTAGAGAGGTTATTTCTTGGGACCCTCATCTCAAAAACCGAGAATTAGCATGATCATATGAATCCCAAATAATGCAAGCACATAAAACTTAGTTGATATATAACCCCCAAAAAAGAAAAATATAGTAATGACTTACACATTTTCAATGCAAAAATTCAATTGTCCTTTCAAATTTTTTGTCAGAATTTTTGATAAATTTTTGACTCGTGCAGCGAGAACCGACTTGATTAGCTGCATCCCCATGGAATTGGAGCTGGGATTCACCTCCCCAGCAACCCGATTTGCCATGAAAACCAAAATCACAAACGACAGAAACATGGGATTCCATTGTTTTCGTCTGCACATTTTTCATCAATATGATCATCAATTCAAATAATAATTTCTTCGTGATTTTTGAAGAATCAAAATTTCAAAAGTTGAGTTTGATTGATTTTATTTTTTGGAAAAAGAAACGGCGGGGAGGTGATATAGGAAAGGGACAAACTGGCCGAGTTCGAATTTTTGCGGCTACCGGTTTTTTAAAAATTGTCAACAATAGTACTATTAGGCTGTATAAAAATTGTTTCTTAACAGAAAAAATAATTAAATCTTTTTTTGAATCAACTTTTACTGCTTCAATTAGTGAAGTGCTAATTCTCGAAAACTTGAGAATATTTAATAAAAATAAATTATACCTTACATTTTCACGATGTAGTAAATAATTGACATAATTTTATCAAATATATAATATTTTAAAAAATATAATAAGAAAATAATTATATTCATAAACTGAACAATGAGTAAAAATAGATAGAAGAAGTATTACAACAATCACTCACGTATCAGTGAAATTATTAACATATATAAATGAAAGTAAAATAATCATAAACTCATTTTAATTAATGGGTGGGGGGCGTAATTTTTTTTAGTTGAATTAAAACACAGGACGAAGAATTTAAAATTTAAAAAATATATGATTCCATCATGGCCCTCTATCAATTGTCTGTTTCTGGATTTCCGTGTGCATGTGAATTCTGTCAACTTTAAATGTGTTCCTCATTTTCATAATTGGCGCGCGTTCTTCACGACATCCGTTAAAAGCTAAACCAAAATTAATTGCACTACAATTTTATTTTTTGGTCTAAACATTATATATTTGGTTAATTATATTTAACATAATTGTTTTCATAGTTAGGGTAACATTTGGTAAAGTTAAAAAAAATATATTATAATACGTTAAACAAAAGTGGATTTGATTAACTTTTCAAATAATTTATATACTATTTAAGAAGGAAAGAGTTAAATATTTAAATGTGCCCACACTTCAAATGTTTTAATTTTCAAATAGGAGTATTCCCCGTCTTATTTTATATGGTAACTTTTTTTTTTGATTTGTTTCAAAAAAATATTATTTTATTCTAATTGAAAATAATTTAATCTTAAAATTTTACTTTTATCCTTAATGAAATAATTCTCGATTATACAAATATCTCACAATAATTTTAGATCATAAATTTTAATTTTTTTTAAATATTATATCAAGTGAAAAGTATCAGTATTATTTTCCTACTTAACCTTATGCTCCCAAGTCCCACCTAACTCTGCTTAAACCATCTTTCAGTATACACTTTCCCACCTAACTCTGCTTAAACCCTCTTTCAGTATACACTTTCTTGTGATAATGGCATCGGCAAATGGAATCTCCACTGTATCTACCCTTCCTTCTTCATCTAAACAGGTACATTCATTCTCATCTTAGCTTCTTTGTTGGGATCTTCATACTTGTGAGCCTTTTCTTTTTTTCTTGGGATCTGCTTAAAGTTGTCATCTTTAACTGTTTTTTGGTCTGTTGGGGTTTTAATGCAGGTGGGGTTGAAAGGAAGAAGGGTAAATCAATTGCAGGGACAGATATTCAACAATAAGGCTTCAAAGAGCCGATTAGTAGTAAGGGCAAATGCTAAAGATATTGCCTTTGACCAGAAATCAAGAGCTGCTCTTCAGGCAGGAATTGATAAGCTCGTTAATGTTGTTGGTGCCACTCTTGGTCCTAGGGGTATGTTTCCTATTCTTAATCTTCAAACTTACAGATCAATGGAAGTTCTGATGTACTATAATGTCTTTGCTATGGCAGAAGTCATTTTTCAATGTTGTTTGGTTAGGAAGAAAGTATATTCAAGATTAATCATAGAGAAGCTTTGATTAACTTATTGTTAGTTGAAACAAGTAAAAAATGAAGTTAAAAGTCAAATTATCGCAAGGAAAATGAAGTAATTTGCTCCCTCTTGATGGGGGAAAATGACTTTCCTCGTATCAAACACCTGAAAATGATTTTCGTCATCATATCAAATGCGTTCATAGTTTATATTCATATTCCATGTTTTGAAACTTTATTATGAGTTCTCAGGTCCTTTTATATCTAATGATAACTTCTAGCTGTCCTTGGGAACAAGAAAACTGGTTCTCTAAGGCTTTCTACTGCTATGGGTTACCTCTTTATTTAGCTTATGGGCTATTTTATTTCCTTTCTTAGCAAACTAGGTATAATTGAGGCAGATAATAAGCTGAAACTCATTGTTTGTTGGATTTTTTCCCCTCAAATCTCCACAGTGTAGAGCTATGGATATCTTCCGCTTATAGTAATCTTAGTGATAGTGAATCCAGTTGATTATGCAGTGCGCTTAGGGAGTGAACTAATGTAGAGAATTTGATGACCATACCTCTGGAGGCAAAGTATTTAAACAGAGATATTTAGCAGATGTATCAATATAATGTGTCTATCATCCTTCCTGTGTGAAAACACAGAAAAATATGACATTGCCAAAATATAACAAAGTAAAATTTCCATTTATTTCATCAAAAGAGATGTTCCTTTTGAAGCCAGAATTGTTTGTCCTCCTCCAGCATTGCTGCAATCAGTGTAGCCTGTAGATTTCATGCTATTTTAGCTCTGTTATGATGTACTGCTTTGTTTGTGTGAACTCTTGATGGCCTATTACTTTCCTATAGGGAGAAATGTGGTTTTAGATGACTATGATACCCCGAAAGTAGTTAACGATGGAGTCACGATTGCTCGAGCTATAGAGCTAGCTGATGCCATGGAAAATGCAGGCGCCACCCTTATCAGAGAGGTTGGTTATTTTCTTCCATGAAGATCATTGTTAAACCTGTCCTGTATCTGATCAATTGCTCAAAAGACAGACAGTAAGAGATCGATTGTCACATTTATCATATTCCTTGATTTGTGTACTGAAACTTCAGTGTTTATGGTGAAGGTTGCAAGCCTAACCAATGATGCTGCTGGTGACGGGACAACAACTGCATCAGTTCTTGCCCGGCAAATCATTAAACTTGGTCTTTTAAGTGTTACATCTGGTGCAAATCCAGTCTCTCTGAAGAAGGGTATTGACAAAACTGTTGATGCTTTGATTGCAATGCTGGAACGGAGGGCTAGGCCTGTTAAAGGTCGTGATGACATCAAAGGTAATTAACTTTTCTTCTTTTGTTACTGCTATAATGGATGGCAATAAGTATTTTGCAAATAATTGTCTTCCCACCAGCTATTGCTTCTATCTCTGCTGGAAATGATGATGCCATTGGAACCATGATTGCTGATGCAATTGACAAAGTTGGTCCTGATGGTGTTCTATCGATTGAGTCATCCTCTTCCTTTGAAACAACTGTCCGTGTTGAAGAAGGGATGCAGGTATGTAACTACTTAGACAAGAATGTATCCTCCACTTGTTTTCGTTTTTCTATTTGGTTGGTAGTTCAACTGTACTCAGTTGGAGATCCAAGGTTTAGATGTTGCGGGTTCTGAGTTGAGAATGTGGATTACAAAATATATCTAACTCTAAGCAGTACTTGGTTAATAATATATCTAACTCTAAGCAGGACTTTTGGTTATCATGTACATACATAGGGTTTGAGACAGAAACTGTGGGTTCTGTACTGCTGCACTGCCTGTAATATATGTTAACGCAAGCTTTGCTCTGTTCTTTGCAGATTGATAAGGGATATATTTCCCCACAATTCATCACTAATCAGGAGAAATTAATTGTTGAATTTGAGAATGCTAGAGTGTTGATTACAGATCACGACATTTCAGCAATCAAGGATATTATGCCCCTCTTGGAGAAGGCAACTCAATTACGAGCCCCTCTACTCATTATTGCTGGAGATGTAACTGGAGAAGCTTTGGCTACTCTCATCGTGAACAAGCTGCGAGGTATACTGAATGTTGCTGCCATCAGAGCACCTGGTTTTGGTCAAAGGAGGAAGGCTCTTCTCCAAGATATTGCCATTGTAACAGGTGGTTGAACTTGCCTATCCTAATTTGCCACTTCCCAAAAGTGATAATAGTATATTGGTCAGAGTAAACTAGTTTTATAGATGTTTATGTTTTTTCAGACATATATCAAAGGCATTTGTCCAACGGAGATGTCCATTTATAAATGTTAGCATCATTTTGGTATGATTAGACATCTTTAGAATAAACTTACAAGTTAACAAATGAAGTAGATAAATGGAGGAACCAGAGTGCACTGTTTTCAAAAAAAAATGTTTTTCTTCTCCTATTTTAATATCTATTTTCCGAAGGGGAGCCTCTGGTAAAGTTTTTGCCATGCGATCAAAGGTTACGGTTTCAAGTCTTGGAAATAGCCTCTGGAAGAAATGTAAGGCAAGGCTGCATATAATAGACCTTATGGTTGGGCCCTTCACCGGACCTTGCGCATAGAAAGAGCTTTAGTTCACCGGGCTGCCCTTTTTTCCTATTTTCAATGTGTGTTTGAGGAGAAAAGGGGGAGGAAGCTATCCCGGTGCTGGTGGGATGTTAAGCCAGAAGAATTCTTAGATAATGCATACTATTACTCTCCTTGAATTTATACAATTTTCCAGCTTATTTAGCACTTCTATGTTAAGAGAATCCCTTTAGTTGCTACTATTCTTGCTGCTTCTCTTCGATACTGGACCGAATTCTTGTATTAAGCATCCCGTCTCTAGTCTCAGATGCATCTACCTTACAAGGGTACATTTCCTGAGGTACTGGTTGTGTATATTTTCAGGAGCCGAGTACCAGGCAGCTGATTTATGTATGCTTGTTGAGAATACCCCGGTCGAAGCACTAGGTTTTGTTAGAAAGGTGACCATCACCAAGGACTCAACGACCATCCTTGCTGATGATGTCTCGAAGGACGAGATACAGGCTAGGATTTCTCAGATTAAAAAGGAGTTGGATGAGACAGAATCAGTGTCCGACTCCGAAAAACTTGCTGAGAGAATTGCAAAGTTGTCTGGAGGTGTTGCTGTCATAAAGGTTGGAGCTGCAACAGAAGCTGAGCTTGAGGACCGCAAGCTTAGAATTGAGGATGCAAAAAATGCAACTTTTGCTGCAATTCAAGAGGGAATTGTACCTGGTGGTGGTGCTGCCTTGGTTCATCTATCAAATTATGTCCCTGCCATTAAGGACAATCTTGAAGATCCTGATGAGAAGTTGGGTGCTGATATTGTGCAGAAGGTAAACAACACCCAAGTTACTTCAATCAAGAAGTTCTCTCATTATTTGTTTTATATTTGTGGCTATGTTACCCTATTAAATTATCATTATGACACCTTGGTAAGTCTTTTTTGGTAATGTAACCATTCTTAGTATGATTGATTGGTGAGCTAATAACCGTACTCTAGAAGTGCAAGTCATAATCTGTTTGATTGGAGAAATTCGAGTGTTTAGTTATCTGTGCTAGAGAATCAACTGAACAGTATCACTTAACCTAGTAGGCACTAGCAACTTTTCTATAGCAAAATGGTTGTATTATAATGCTAATACTGAGAGGGCTAGCTATCTTCCGACCAAGTACTCTGTTGGTGGAAGGATCAACAATTTGCCATGGATTAGGCGCTGAGCTAACTTCTAGGACAAAATCTAATTGGGAAACATACACTGAACAACTGATGATAACGCGCAGCGTGTGTTTTTTTCTTCATCTTAGTATTTTCTTGTCCTTTATTATTGTTGCTTATTGGACAAAAATCATGTTTCAAAGGAAAAGTTTGTAATTAGTGAAAGCCTGTTGCACAGTGTGCATTTGGATGAATCATTTATCAAAAACAATATATATTTCTTGTTTCCTCTTCTTTTTTTAAGTTTAATTATGGTTGCAGGCATTAGTAGCTCCAGCATCTTTGATAGCTCAGAATGCTGGAGTCGAAGGGGAAGTAGTAGTGGAGAAGATAAAGGCTAGCAAATGGAAGATGGGTTACAATGCAATGACTAACAAGTATGAGGATTTAGTAGAAGCTGGTGTCATTGATCCAGCCATGGTAACAAGATGTGCCTTGCAGAATGCAGCTTCAGTTGCTGGAATGGTGCTCACTACACAAGCGATTGTCGTGGACAAGAAAATGCCTAATGCACCTGCATTTGCTCCTCCACAAGGACTTCCCATGATGTAATCCATAATTATACAGTAGTAGTCAGTTATTTAGGACAAAGATGAGTGTTGATCATGCTTGAAAGACTAAATCAGAAGGCCATGTTATTTTCACCTGGTAATCCAGCTGTAATGTGAGCTTAGATAAAAAGTACTTTGTTGCCGGGACTAGCTGTAAACTTATCCCCTCTAAGATTAATAAAATTTTAAGTTATTCACGACCCTTTCTGTGGAGTTTATGAATTGTGTCTTCTGTGGTTTACTTGTTTTATCATTGACAGTACAGGAAAAGGAATCAAAATTCAATACTCGATAAAGATTTTAAAGCTCAAAGCTTTCACGCTCATGATCAAATGTGGCTTTGATGATTAAGAGTATCAGCATTTGCTAACTACTTGTACGTTGTAACATAAAGACTTTGAACTGAATGACATATATGGGGTCTAGAACTTGTAGATGCAAATGATCCAGGATTGCAGTTCACAGGGATGTTCCCTTCGTATTTTTAGGGAGAAGCTCGCGCATGGTTTAGACTGTTTTGCTGACAAGCAAAGGTGTAATCACTTAACCTGAAGTACTTGCCAAGTTTGGTGGTTCCATGACTAGGGATGGTAACATTGCAGTTGCTTCACCATCAATAACCAGAGGACCATCGAGTTTGATACATTTTGTTGACAGTTTTGCCCTGGACCACAAAGAGCAACACAATTAGGAACTACAGAATATTGACTTTATCTTGGTATCAATCTTCAGCCAAGAGGTACTCACATGTACTTGTTTTTTATTTGTCTGATGCTTACTGCCTGCACCTCAGCAATGATCTCGTCTCCTATATAAACAGGCAATTTGAAGTGCAAGGTTTGTGAAACATATATAGCTCCTGGCTGGAAAATTACCAAAGAACAAGAGTTAGACTAACACTAACCGATTGTTCGACAAAAACTAGACCTAAACAGCACCCTCCCCATTCAACAATACAGCATATTTAGCTACTTAAACAAATATACACAGGTTGAATAAAGAGAGAAGTACTAAAAACACCCTCAAACTTGACACGAATTATTGTTTCGTCCCTAAACTATTGTTAGGCTTAAAAACACCCCTCAACTTGGCAAACTAAGTTTAAATACACCCTCAAACTTGATACGAATTATTAATTTCGTCCCTAAACTATTGATAGGCTTAAAAACACCCCTCAACTTGGCAAACTAACCTAAATACACCCTCAAACTTGACACGAATTATTAGTTTCGTCCCTAAACTATTGATAGGCTTAAAAAACACTCCTCAACTTGGCGAACTAAGATAAAATACACCCTCGAACTTGGCACGAATTATTAGTTTCATCCCTAAACTATTTATAGGCTTAAAAACACTCCTCAACTTGGCGAACTAAGCTTAAATACACCCTCAAAACTAATAATTTGTGCCAAGTTCGAGGGTGTTTTTAGTACTGCTCTCTTAAATAAAATATGAGTTAATTTTGCCGGTACTAGATACACGAATGGATAAACGTTGTAGTTTAACCATTTTAACAGATTATCTACATCAACTTCTAGATTAAACAATCCACCTGATGAAATCTGAAAGAAAGGGACATGATTTAGGAGTCTTAAAACTTACAAACTGGGCAGCAATAATCCTGGGAAATAAGGAAGCAATAAGCATTCCAGGAACAAGGCAGTCACTGAAACCGGCATTCTTGGCGCATTCAGCATCAAAGTGCAATGGATTGGCGTCGTGGGTCAGGTTAGAATACCCAAGAACATCAGCATCTGTAAATGTCCGAGCTTTCTTCAAAATGCTTCCGATTTTAAACAAATTCTGAGAAGCTGACGACGAGGAAAAGGCGTGTGAAGATGAAAATAGACGTTTTATAAGCATCTTCTTCAAACTTCACAATATGGCAAAGATAATAAGTCAGAAAATAAGGACTAATTGAAGTAACTCGAAGATTTTGTTAAACACGAACAGATAAAGAGCAATTAAGAGGTATATGAATGTGAGGACTCTTTGAAACAAATCATCAAACAGATTGTGTGCAGTCTGAGGCTTGGAATATACCTAACTCGCCGTAAAAAATAATTAGTAGCTCAGAAAATTGATCATTTTAGTCTTTTGTATATATTCCCTCCCTAATTGTCACAATCTCCTTTTCAAAAATCAAATAATATAAAGGTTTGCTAAAATTTTAAGATACATATCTTTTAATCATATATTGACATGAAAAAATTATAATATTTTAAAGTATAATATCTAAATTTTTATTTTAAAATATCGGATTAATATAATATGATTTTAAAAATTTAATTAAATTAATTTTTCAAAAATACAATAGGACAATTAAAAGAAAATGTACCAGTAATGAGCAACTGAAATACTCCAACTTCTAATGTATTATGAAAAAAGTGACATATTTGAGTTGTCAACATAATACAGTAATAATTAGTTCTTTCATATATCCCACTATTTTCTTAATATATTTTAACCCAAAAAAAAAAATTCCTGTTCTAATTTATTTGATACAATTTGAATTGTGAGAATAACAAGTTTAATTTAACTATGAATTTTGACATAAAATCTTAACTTTTAAAAGATACAACTTACACGTTTAAAAACTATATAACAAACTAAAAAGTACAGTAAATTACACATTTTAAAATCACAATTATGATCAAAGAATTATTTAAATCTTGAAATTTAAAAAGTATTAGTACATAAATAGATGGAGTATCATTTTAGTCGTTAGTATATATCATTGTATATTGGGGAAATAGGCGCTGGCCTAAACTAGGGAGAACTGTATAACATACATTAATGTAAGACTTCATCTTCACACTTTTACAAGTACTCTAAACTAGTTACAAAAAGAAGAAATAGAAAAAAGCTAGGACGAAGGGAGGAAAGTTTCAGAATTAATCTAAGTAACTAAAAAAAGGTAAAGAGATACTTCATAGCATGAATCCTAATAGATTATTTTCCTATTCTATGTATAGAAATCTTTGTTGGGTTATGTTATTAATAAGACATAGAGAGAATAACTTGTTTATTATTCAAAGAGAACAATGATATAAATACATGGAGAGGACAAGCTAACTAAGGTAACTAAATAAGCTAAACTATGGTAACTAAATATTCAAATCCCTAACAATCAACTATATTATCTATCAAATTTCTATACTATCTATGTACATTATTATACAGATTTTGTAATAGGTTGTGAGTTTTTTGTCCCTTTTATGTGGATAAATTAAGCTCAATTTGAATCAACCCACTTTTGCCCAAAGGTCCAATAGTATGAGGCATACATATAGACCTCTTTAGGCTGCGATTTTCCCACTTCGTTTTTTGTCCGATTAAGTTGATCTTTGGGTAGCTTGTTCCTCTCAACTCAATCTTTGATTAGGAACTGATAGAGTTAGATTTGATGGCATGTAGCTTCTGTTTTTCATCCGTAAACAAATGTTGCGCTTTTGTTCCTTTTTCTTCTCTAGTTTTTGGTGCTATCCTGTTGTGTTATTGCTCGTTGTTTGACACTTATTTTATTTTCAAGAGCAATACTGTAACTCTTGGTGATTACATTGGAGATTTTGTCCCGTGGTTTTTTATTCTTCTCTTTGAAGGATTTTTCACCTAAATTTAGTGTCTCTTGTTATTGATTTTATTTCTGCTTGTCGTACTTGTTTGGTTGATTTACTTGCTGCCTCATTAGCATTGTACTTGGGTTTGTTTGTTTTCTCTTTGGTTCAAATTAAAAAGGAAAGTTTTGACTTTGGTATTCTTCCACTGCTACCTTGACCCTTTCCAATAATCTTCAATTTCCACATGAGTCCTAGCTCCATCTTGGTTACATTCATAACAATTCTCCTGTCCTCAATAAGAACTTTATTGTCCTCATGGTTTGAGTAGAGACGCACAATGTTGTCATGTTAATTAACATACAAAAGGATTTATTCAGAAGCTTTATTAGCCAAAGCAACTTAATTCCAACACCGGTCCATGTTGCATGAGGATGCATTCCCATCCAAAATTTAACGCCTTATGTACAGAGCTTTGAGCTGTGATCATTACTAATTGACTGTGATCGTTTTGTTTTCTCAATGGTTTTAATTTACTCATTGATATTGAATCCAGAAAATACCGCGCAGGATTATACTCCCTCCTCGTTCAGATGTAGTTATTAGAATAAGATTGAACTAGCATTTAAATCAATTTTGATACATTTGTATATACATATACTTCTCTTCCAAGTTTCTCCAGTCTGAGGACTGACTTGTTCCTCAATCTGAGCAATATATATCGAAATAGGACAGCAGGTTGCGTATACGATTTAGAGGAATGACTCTTCTGAATAACACGGATCAGTAGAAAAAGCTTGGCCAGATTACTCATTAGGTATTGATGGCAAGCATGCCAGAGTACCCCACTCGTGGGATCACATTGGGTATGCTGTTGTTGTATCGATGACAAGCCCACTTTAGATCATTCCATTTGGAGCGCAACAGGACATACACCTACGTATAGACCTCTGCGAATTGGCAAGGCTGAACCTATCAATCTGCAATTTGGCAATCCTGCGAACTGGTGCTATCAGACATGTTAGTAGTGGTCTTAGTGAATTAGATCATAGATTTAGGTTTTCTAAAACAATATATATTTTATACATTCAAATCAAATGAGAAGTGTGATGATCTTGCCCTTGTGCCTGCTGAGGAAACTGGTTATCTGACCGACAATAACGACGATGAGGAATATAATGAGATTGAGTCAAGCAAAGTGGTGACTTGTTTCAGGGGTTCAATCACTTGTTGAGAATTGAAAGTGGCACTTTTTGCCTCAATTGCCTTGTGAGGTGAGTTTCAGACGACTCTCCATTTTACCTTTAAAAACATTGCTTGCTGAATGTAACATCAAAACCAAACTAAGCTAAACTAAACTAACTGAAAACATGTCACTCTCAAGAAAAAGTTCAATTTTTTGGAGAAGTGTCATAGTTGTATCACATTATTATTCTACAGCAAGGGGCAACTTGCACCTGACAGGTCAAATCATTAGCGACTGATTCCTGCAAACCTACTATTTTCAATCAAACCTTCAGACGTATTACTTTCAATCAAACCTTCTCTCCTTAACTAAAACAAAAGAACTCTTTTTTACTAGGTGTAATTCATTGGACATAGATCCAATCTTTCACATGTTGGGCAAATAAAACTATGGCAAGATAAACAATTGACATATCATACGTAATTAGACGTGGTTTAATTGGCTAGATTTGTAGCAGTACTTCTAACTGGTAGGAGATAGTGTTTCTAATTTGGCCATCAATTCATGCCTACAACAACATACTCAGTGGAGGGTAAATATACGCAGACCTTACCACTACCTCATAGAGATAGAGAGGTTGTTTCCGGAAGAGCCTCGTCAAAAAAAAAAGATCAAGCCTCAAAAGCAAAAAATACTAGATCTAAAAGCAAATAAGAACCTCATGAGTCGTATTTATGGACCACCAGAGTACCACTTCTCTCTCTATATAGTACCTAGATTATTAACTACTATAGCTATCTTTCATTTATTTTCTTAAAGTTGTTACCTATTTCTCACCAATTTGTGGATGTAAAATGTCAAAAGGACAAAATAAATGATTCATCATGTCCCTTTTGATAACTTTGCATCGACCATTATATTCTGTTACGTGGCAAATCGTCCATCTTAATAAGAGTGTCCCCTACCCTTACCCCCACCAAATTAAACACATACTAAGAAAAAAAATCAAAGGGATACAGATGAAATTATGAGAAAAGAAAAGAAAGAAAGGTACGTTTCTTGTAGTGATACACGGAATTATTAATTCAGTGGAGCTAGCACTTGGTTATTTCAAGGTTATACGTTTTGTTTTCTGAAATTCCGTGGGAAAAAAAATGACAGTGGAAAGTGGACGAGAAGGAAATTGCATCTCATTTTAGATATATAGTTGAGTAAGTTAATTGAAATTTGAAAGTGATACTTCAATGGAGGAAAATTAATCAATACTTCCCTCAGTGTCATTTTAATTGTCATATTGTGTTTTTTGAAAATCAATTTGACTAATTTTAAAGAAACTATAAAAATTATATCTTAAAATGTTAATCAAAATTTATACCATTTGATTCTAGGGGTCGTTTGGTTGGCTTCATGTTTATACTGGGATAAGTTATCTCACCATATATATGAGATAACTTATCTCATCAATTAGGCAAAAATAATGGGATAAATAGTCTGGGGATTATTTTATACCTCCAACCAAATATAAAATAAGATAGTTCTATATTTTATCCCAGAATTATTATAACTTATACTTCACACCAAACGATTTTATAGATAAAAATTATGACAACTAAAATAGTATCGGGGAAGTAAATATTTGGCAATCAAGTGGAATGAAAAGACCTGACTAAGAATATAGAAGAAAAGTCTTCGACATTGACATGGATCGAATTGATTCTATCACGCTTTTTGCCGGAAAGTTAACCGTTATGTTTACTTTTTTATATTTTAAATTTTATTGATGAAAATCTTGACTTTGATAATTTAGATTAGGGCGACTCAATGATTTACTGGAATAAGATACAGGCAGGACTTGCCTTATCAAATAAATCAAAATTCTCAAAAGTGGTAGAAAGTCGTGGAATTGTGATATGAAAGTGTATTGTCAATGTATAGAAGTTAAACTATACGCGATTTTATTTATATAAATTGATGGTGTAATTTTGTTCACAACTATTCACAGGAGATTTTAGTAGTTTACTTATTATTTTGCGTAAATCTGATTGTATAGTTTGAATTTTTTTTGTCCACGAGCAATGTATGGAAGTTAAATTATACGTTCAGGGAGATTCATGTCCAGATTTAGGTCTTTAATTTTAGCCAATGATTCTTCAAATCCATAAAGTTCAGGTCGAATTTGTAAAGTAAACTCCAATGTTGCTTTCATTGATTGTATTAGAAGGGATTTATATCAGAGTTAATACATATACAACTACATAAATAACTTTTAATAGATACATTAACTAATACTTAAATACCATACTTATCAAAATTAAGAACAATTCACAATTAGGGTAAAAACTGAACTTAACACAAGTTATTAGTTTCATCCCCAAATTATTGACAGTCTTAAAAATACCCCTCTACTTTATTAACTTAACTAAAATACACCCCCGAACTATCATAAGTGTTAAAAACACCCCTCAACTTGGCAAGAATTTAGAGGTGTCTTTCACTCTTATTATAAGATCAGGGTGTATTTAAGTTCAGTTAACCAAGTAGAGGGTATTTTTAACATTATCAATAGTTTGAGAATGAAACTAATAATTTGTATCAAGTTTAAATGTGTTTTTAATACTTTTTTTTTTTTTTGAAATGTAGCTCATTGGGTTCTTCCCCTTACAAGTGAATTACAAGATGACGTCGTAGGTGGGAGGTGAGTGATATTGAACTTTTTAACATTGTTTTGACCGTAAGCAAAATTTCAAATTTAATAATTTTTTACCTTAAAAGTTTATGATCATTAATTTTCAAGATTCACTGGGTGTAATTTCCTAAAAGATTATAAGAAGATCACTAGTTTTTTAAAGTTTCTTTCTTTGAGAAGCTTCTTAAAATAGAATTTTCACGGATGATGATATTATGAGATGGTAAATAATTATTTGATCGCATATTTATATTAAATTAATTATTCTATTTAACTAGTAAATTAGAATAGTTTGATGTAAACACCCATGCAAGTAAGAATGCATGAGATGAATAACCAATCTTGAACTGAATTGGAGCAAAGATTAATTTTTCTTGCAATATATATTTTGCTTGAAATGTATAGCGATAGGTAATTATATATTTCCACACTAGCCGGCCGATAACAAAGAAATTAATTAGAATATATTTTGATGTATTCTTCATCAATCATTAGGATGCACGATTTATATGTTATTGACCAAAAAAAAAAAACGAAAACCATATATGACTTATTTTGATGATCAACAAAATAAAGAAATCAGTCGGAAGAATATTCCATTCTGCATTGTGGTCACATTTTTTCTCAGATAAAAACGCATATTAAAAGCTTTAGTGTATCTTATTCCTTTTAATTAAAAGATATTCAATGAAATAAACAACTAAAATTTGTATCTATCGACTATGAAGACCTTTAAAATTTTTTAAAAAAAAAAAGGAAAAAGAGAATTCTTTCCACAAATAATCGGTTGGACTGACTGCTTACTTTTTCTCAGCAAGTATAAAACTACACACAATTATGTATACATAATGACCAGAAGAGGACTAGCTTTTCTCACATCTTCTTTAACTTGTAACCAGCAAGAATCTTTGGTTATAAAGACATAAATTAGATCAGATCAGATTAAAGATGTTGAACTTTACAGAAGCTAGCTTCATCTAAAAACTGACATAAACACTACTTATACATCGTACACTAACTTGAGATTATGATAGAAATTCATAACCTTCGAATCTTGAATCTGTTTTGTGCACCTTCATAGAGATACTCTACCATTAGTATAAGAACTTTCATCTTGACCAGCTGGGCCTCTTCTTTTGTCAAAATGATATTTGAAACTCATTCCAATCAGTCCTTAAAGAATTGTGCCTGATCTAAAAAATTTTTTTTTTAAAAAAAGGGGAATAAATTTAAGAGAATCCAAAACTCAGTAGCTGTATCATGAAAAAACAGATTAACAACAATGAAATCCAGCTACAATCACCTGACAAAAACATGAAAAAAGTAAAATAAAAAGATTCATACAAAAAATATCTAATTAGTATACTTACAAATAAATATACTTAGTTCGTGTCATTCTTGCGATCATAATAATCTTTTCTGTATCATTCCAACGCCTACTATAACGAGGCAATAGTCATTTATTGTTGATGCAGCATCATCAAGATTCTCATGAGTTTCAAGTAGCCATTAATTTCATCAATTATATGAACCATTTTGGAACTTTAATTTTCATGTGAATCTTGATGATACTACATCTGCAAACAACGACTGTGAGAGAAATATTAATTTTGGATCTATATACAATTTTGTGTATGTGATTATATATGCCAGATACATATATATATAGGAGGAGACTAAACCTGTGGTTATGCCAATGCCGTACGGTTATCAAACAATTAGAATCTAAGCACGACTGGTCGGTAAAAACTTATCCACATTCGATGTGTATATATCTGTAATTTTTAATAATTAGGTTATTTTACAAAGTACTCCTCCGTCCATCTTTATTTGTATCTTATAATATTTTGAGATTTTCAATAATATTTGTTCATTTTATGAAATCAAGATTACACTAAATTTTTAATTTATCTTTATCATTAATTATAGTTATTTCCTTATTACATTTTTCAAAATATTATCTTTTATTATCATATTTAAATAGTGATTTAATAAAAGCATTCTTATAATTTACTACTTTTTAATCCTTGTGTCAAGTAAATAGAGAACAAGTAAAAATGGACGAAGGAAATAAATCACATGTTAATTAATCAAATTTAAGTAAAAAACATTTTAAATTTAAGTAAAACTAATTTTAAATTTAAACACATGACGCACATATATCAAATTAGTGCATATATATAAGTTTTCCTTGTGCTGTTTCCGTAATTTTCAGAAAACAAGAGGAACACGACAAAAACAAGTCTATTTATTTAATTTGCTTAGAAAGAAAAATACTTTCCTCCGCTCACATATTAGTTATTTGTTTTTCTCATCATAAATAAAAAGGATAATTTTATTAATTTACCTCCAAGAAACTTTTTGAAAATTTTAGAAACTTATTTATACTTAAAAAAGTTGTAAGAAAAAAATAAAAATATATTAAATAAAAAAATTAGTTAACTCTATCTTGATTTTGTATTGATATATAATTTGGGACTATTTATAATCATGTCGGTAACTAATATGGGATCAATGGAGTTGTGTATATACATCTAAAAGTATTGAATATGGTTAAAAAATTGAGCGCTTAAAATATATACGCACACTTCTTCTGTTTCATATTATTTGACTCTTGTTGATTTGACATACATATCTTTTTAAAAAAAAATTTACTTAAACATATATTTTACGAAATTAATCTTATTAATAATATTTTAAAATCTTAAATTTGACTATTACTATTTTAGATAACTACTGCTTTAATTGAGTATTAAGAAAAATAGAAAAAATAATAATAATAACTCTCCTAACGAGTAAAATTAAATAGTGTATAAATTTTTGGTGAAGGAGCATCAGATAGAGCCTACTAATTCCTTTTCATGGTATTTGGACTAGATCTTGTTCACAAATCACACATATATTGACCCTATTCCCTTTTTTAAATGGATATAAGCCATATTAATTTACTTATTTTATTTTTTTAAAAATAAATTTTTTATTTTTACATGTCACTTTTAATATATTAAAAAAATAATTACTCTGTATCATAATTTATTTTTAGCATTAATAACTTATTCTCTAAACTATTCTTCAAAATTAAATACTAAAAAAATATATAATTAATAAGGATAATATGATAAAGTATTGTATTAAATCATTATTTTTTTAATAGATATATCAAGTTCAAATATAATAAGTAAAAATGAGTATAACCATTTAAAAATATCTTTATATTTTTAAAATTTGTTTTACTTAAAAGCTCAGTCTTTTCATTTTTATCTTTTATTTTTTTTGTTTTTTCTAATGGCTCGAACTTCTCGTTTTAAAATTAAAATTGAGAAATATTTAACATTTGAACAACTCCTTTTTATCGTTTTGCTCAATGAGAGAAATTTAACATTCAAACAATTCTTTTTTATCATCTTACTCAATAAGAAAGATTTAACATTCGAATAACTCTTTTTTTTATCATCTTACGCAGTGAAAAAGATCTAACATTTGAACGAGTCATTTTATGTGTTGTGCTCAGTGTTAGTTATCTTTAGGTCCCATGTCCGTACAGTCTAAGCAGACTTTGCCATTATTCCTATTTCATTTTGTGGACCTCAGACCTCTCTCTTTAATTCTCACTTTACGCAATTAATTCCTTTTCAATTTAATTATTTCTAACTTTTTTGCTGTTAAGATTAACAAAAAGCAAGGAAATCTGCTCTTATAGGCCAAGCATTTGTCGAACACAATTTAAAGCCCATCCTTCTTTATATACATATACAATTTAACTAACATGCATTGTCGAAGATTCACTATTTTTTTACTTTGGGGTATGATGGAATAAAGCAAAATGACTCTTTAAACTGTCTGTGCTTTTTTCAGTTGTGAAGTAGCAGTTAGTCAATGCAACTTTCAACGCTCATCATGGGTCATCCAGAAACAGTCGCGCTATATTTTCAAACATAGGGGTCAGGCTGTGTACATCCGACCTCCCCTTACCCCGCAATGGGCGGGAGCCTTTGAGGCATTGGGGTAATATTGTTGTTAGTATGTCATCATTATTACTGTTATTGTTATTGTCATTAATATATAAATTTTTTATGTTATTAATAAATTTTAGTTTATACTATGCATATATTTTAAAATAATGGTCTTTTTGGTAATTTATAGAATATCCATACGTTATTAGATGAACAAAAATTAAAGTCATTTGTTAGTTGCAAGATCTTTTTGTTCCCAAGATTTGTAGTTGGTAAGAAAAAAGGAGTTTACCATTGATGTTTTTTTTTTTTTTAATTTTTCACTCAGCATTTGATATCCATACTGGAGTTCGACTATATATTCAAAATTCGTGTTACGTATGACTTCATTTGGGAAGAAACACTCCCTATCAAGAATTTTTCTATTCCCAAGATTCGAACTCGAACCCGAGACCTCTGGTTAAGGAAAAAACAGTCTCATCTGCTGCACCTAGGGGTGCCAATTGGCGGGTTGGGTCAAATTTGAACGAGTTATAATGGGTCAAGATACCAAACGGGTCAAGACCCAACCCAACTCAAATTTGCTTGGGACAAAACGGGTTGAGTAACGGGTTATAGAGTGGGTCAAGACCCAACCCGACTCAAATTTATAAAATTTTACTTGTTTTATTTGTTCTTTTTCAATATTTTAGAACTTAATTAAATTATATTTTTTATTATGGCTATATAAAATATATCAAATTGAAAAAAAAAAGTGTTTTGAAAATATTTTAATAAGATCTCTGTCAAATTAATTCGGGTTGCATATCAACCCAATTTTAAATAAATTGGGTTGAGATGAATTGAGTTAATAACTGGACGAATTATTAACTCGCCCAAACTTCAATAAATTGAATCAAACCGGACGAATTAAGCTTAATTTTATCACCTGGCTGCACCACTTGGTGGGTAGTTTGCCATTGGTTTGGCGGAAATAATTTGGTGAGGGCCTAAGAAAAAGTAGTCTACGACTTTCTCTATATGATATTTAATAGGAAATAAAGTTCACGTGGGATGCACGTGGATTGTTGTGAAGTCCATGAGGTTCTATGGCCTAAAGTCAAGTTGTAGCATTGAAATAATACACCCCACCCATCCCCCTTGTTGTGGCTGTGAGGGTAAGGATTAGAATATATGGACCATAAATTATAAGTCTTTAGTAATTAATTTCCCTTTTTTTTCTCAATGAATTAAGTAGTAGTACTAAGTAACATGCATGTTGTTTAGTAGTGGCTTTTCTGGGATGAAATGAGGAGTGGATTAAGCAGTAAGAAAAAGGATTATGAAAGAGGGATCACGTAAAACAATAATAATTGGATGCGAGAATTATGAAAACTTTTGTTTCTTTTGTCTTTATGGATCTTACCTTTGTGAAAAAATATGTTATAAATAAAATAAGAAATAATTAAAAATTTTAATCAAAACATTATATTCGAAGGACTAGTAATTGTGAGGTTCAATTTTTGACCCGAAGGGATACCAAAGGTCACTGTCCTTTCGTCCCTTGATAATCAACATAGCGAAGAGGCTAGAACTTTCGATTTTTTTCATGTTGTTAAAGATATGCGTAATAATAATAAATAGTGCGCATCGGATTGAATTGATCAGGTCATATAAAAAATAATAAGGTTCAAATCTATTACTAATATATTAAGACTAATGCCCTAGTTGCATAATCAATCCTTTCACACCTATTATATGATAAATAACTCGTCTCACTATGTTCGTCTCTTTAATTCTCATAAAAACTTATGTCTCACCATCCTTTTAGGATGTAAGAATCCTTCATTGTCTTATTTATGCTATCAGAAGCTTTGAAAAAATCGATTTGTAACTCAACAAACAAATTTATAAGATTTATTGAAACAAAATAAATAAATAATGCATCACATGAACAGGAGCGAAGTAAAAAAAAATTTAAAACACTTTTATAAATGATTAAAACTATATATATAGAGAGAGAGAATTATTTTGACTTCTGTGTGTATATTTTTTATATTTTAAAACTTGTAAAAATTCTGTACGCTTGGATGGTTAACCATTTTTTAATACTTAGTCGGTGTGCTGCGGGAAAGGAGCTGGAGTTGGAGAATGGAGTCGGCCAAGCCACGTGAATACACGGACCGGACCGCCGACATCCATTTTGTCGTTTACCAAGCCAGGTTACTATATAGTATATACCAAAACTCACAACGCCGTTGAGATATTAATACATTTTCAAAATATTTTATTCCATATAATTAAAAGCAAAATATATAAATAATTCCACAAAATATAAATAAACTCAGCGAGGATGCTGAGTCCCTACGGGAGGTGAGTACAGTAGTGTGCAGGGTTTGGGCTGTGTGCAGACGCTTGGCTTGCTGGCTTGCTAGAACTCCCACATCGGAAAAGAGAGGAGGAGTCCTGGGCTATTTAGTGAGGGACCGGTAGCTTAACATGTGAGGCGTCTTTTAGGGTTTTCCCCCCAAGGGGACAAAACCGTGTGCCTGAGCTGTGTGAGGGCAAAGCGGACAATACTTCACAGTGTTGGTACCGGATCGTTACAATTGTTTTATACCTAAAATATTTGAATTCAATTACTAGTTTTTCGGACAATAAATAATAATTTAAATATTAAGTTCACATTCAATAATTTAAAACACAAAACTTTTTGACAATTATCTCAATATATATATATATATATATATATATATATATATATATATAAAATACAATTTAACTTTTTATTTTTTATTTTGTATAAATTTAAATTTAGTTGAAGCTTCTTTTCTTTTTTTACTTATGACATCCAGAAGCTCTGATGTTGCCTTGTTGAACTATACCAAAAAATTATGTGAAGAGTTCTAGATGTGATAAAGTGTTTTCTTATGCATAATTGATTGCAAATTTTGAAGAAGATTTTTGACAATAACATTGTAAATAATTTATCAATTACAATGAATCATTTAAGAAAGAATATTATAACGAATTATATATCTCATGTATGCTAAATTTATCTTTTATATCAATTCAATAATTAAATAAATTAATAAATACATTAATTTTAATGTAATCAAAGTTAACCTTCACAAAATTGGAAAACATCTTTGAAAATAATAAGATTAATTTATTAATTAAGTAATTATTTAATAAAATAATAATATTTTGGAAATTCAGACAATATTAATTTAAAGAGGTTCTTTGAATACAATCCAGCTCTTATCAATCTACTCATTAAGGTAGAAGAAAATTTTTAAATATATCGTAAATTAAAATGAAGAAATAGTAATTTAAAACTGTTACTAGTGGACAATAGTACTCCAAGTTGAAACGGTCCAACTAACTTTAAGCACATATGCATGTAATTGTAAATCACATATGACAAAAGAATGCCCAAAAAAAAAATCATAACGTTTATTTATTATTAAAAAATATATACATACCCCACTAATTTTTGTTTTTTGTTAAATCCATTGGATTGGGGACTTAATTAGTCATTTGGGGGATCATTATTATAATTTATAGGCATGTAGGGTGTTTATTATTGGCAATTTGGCATACACGTTTTTTTTTCATTTTTTTTAATTCAAAAAGGGAGACATTTGTTGAGTTCCATGTTTTTCAGATTTTCTTAATTTCTAGGGGGAAAGATCCCGAGGTTTAACATTGTTGTGAGCTTTCTCTGATTTTGTCGAAATTTTTACAACAACAATAACATTACCCCAATGTCTCAAAAGCTCTCACCAATTGCGGGGTAAGAAAGAATCCGATGTACGCTGTCTGACCCCTATGTTTAAAAACATAGCGCAACTGTTTCCGAATGACCCATGATGAGTGTCGAAAGTTGCATTGACTAACTGCTACTTCACAATTGAAAGAAGCACAGACAATTTAAAGAGCCATTTTTACATTATTTTAAAAAATAAATTCTTATTTTTGTTTTCTTCATATTCTTTGTTAGTACTTAGTTACCATGTATGTTAAGATTGGTCTTAAATTTTCAAACCTCATATGAGTTTCTGCTGTAATTAAATTATCTTTCTTGATTTAAAATATTTTCTTATGATCTCTTTCATACTTGAGTTATTTCTTTTGTGGAGAAAGTATTTAGGCCTTTACAAATTAAATATTCTTCTTGTCGTACCAAAACACAAATAGCGTTCAGAATATAAATGTTGAAAGAGTTTTTGTTTATGGAGAGATTCTCTTTCTACAGTTTTTATGCTTTTTATTAGTTTTTAAATGTATTGGCTAATTGGACAAACTCTATAACATTATAATTTGTTTGTTATAATTTTATGTATCATCTGATTTATCATCATATAATTTGTAATTGTATATTTTCACGTAGGGCCTAGTCAAGGGAAAGACTCCAGTTAAATTTTTTTTTATATTTTTATCAAACATCTGGAAAAAGTGATTCTTAATTATCTTAATTGCGTTCACATCCGAACATGTTAATAAAGTAATTATAAAGAGTGGTAAATTAAAGGAAAGATCCATCAATGTAACTGGAAGGTGCTTCTAAAACATCATAAAGAGAATAGTTAATTACCACTTCCGTCCCATATTATATAGACTTATTTCTATATATATTTGTTCCATATTATATGAGCACTTATTAAATTAGAATATAATTAATTATTTTTTTCACATTTTATCGCATCATTAATTAGTATCTTAATAATTTTTTTCTAACTTGATTTAATGTACATTGATATAAATAAAGGATAAAATAGTAAAGTTCACTGGTGCATTAATAATTTCTTAATAATCATGTCAAATGGAAACTATGTCCATATAACATGGGACAGAGGTTTGGGCCTGCAAAAATATTTTGGGCCAAACCTTAATCCATCATAAATGGGACAGAGTTTTTTGCTGCTTCTCTGGGTTTGGGCCAAACCTTAATCCATTACAAGCCCAATCAATTTATAAGACTATTTGGGCCTGCAAAAATATTTGGACAAGATAACACTTTGTAACCTAAAAAGGAAAAATTATTCACAAGCGGTTATTCTTTTACTTTCACACTTTATGTTTGTAACTATTCGTGCGTTTGATACCATGAAAGTATATATATACTCTAATATCAACTGTTGTATAATTTTTGCTTCATTAATTAATTTACTTTGAGTTGTGCATCTATAGAGAAAAAGAACTCACGATTTTTATCCCCAATTACCAAATTATGAAATATGTGAAATGTAGGAAGTAACACTTATGATAGAAATTCTAATTATGATCTTAGCTTAAAATTAAACGTTTAAATGTATTTTTATTTTATTCAAGCATTACAAATTTACTTTAAAATTATTTTGAAAACAAGATTACTTAAGAGTTGAAAAATTATATTCATCCCACCACACATAATACATAACTAAAACGTCATAACTTGGACGTTGTAATTCTCTTTAGATAAGCAAAATAAAATTTATTTCTTAGTGATATCATCCAAAAAATTTAATGTTTAAAAAGAAAAAAGAGCCAAGAAAAATAAAAAATATTTCTTAGTGATATCAACCAAGAAATTTAATGTTTAAAAAGAAAAAATAGCCAAGAAAAATAAAATTTCTTTCTTAGTGATATCATCCGAGAAATGTAATGTTTAAAAAAGAAAAAAGAGCCAAGAGTTTAATGCCTTCTCATGACATCATATTTATTTAGTTCCTCCATTCACTTTTATTTATTCATTGTATTGTCAAAATATATTTTCGCTCTCATGGCATAGCAATCATCCATTTCATTCAATCAATTTTACTCATCCACTTTATTAAAAATACTTTTTCACTTTTACTAGTTAATTTTAACATATCAAAAGAAAAATAAATACTAGTATATGTTTTTTTTGTTTTACTGTTAACATTAATGACTTTTTTCATGATAAAAGGAACTCGCAGCCACTATCCTTATGGGTGCGGACAAGATAGACCCTCATTCTTATGCAATAGCTCATAGACCACTAACCTGCACTAAGCAAGTCTAATGCTACGAGCTCGACCCAGAAGACAAATCCCTTGCTTTCGCTGGCAAGGGGTCTCAAGCCCAAACCACTTGGTCATCCCAAAGAGTTAACATTAACATTAATGACTTATCCTCCGAATCATTTCCCATCAATCTAAAATTAAATATTAATTGATATAATCATTATAATAAGATACTCCACTCCTATCGATCATTATTTTTTTATAAACGTATGATATTCAAAATGAACAAATAAAAATGAATAAAAAAGTACGTATAATGTCTGAAAAACCTTTGCTAGTAGGTAGATAAAAGTTGACAACCCCCTAAAGAGACTCTCATAGCTTTGAAAGGTTACGAAAATTAATTAGCTAATTAAACTATTATATACAGCAACATATTTGTGCTGTCTCCATTAATACAGCAACATATTATAATTTGATATCTTAATTATTAAACCTAACCTCTGACCTTAATTTTTTTAACCTACCAATATAACACAAGATCTGGAACAACTACTTAAAATACTTTCATCGTACATTCTTTGAATCTGTCGTTTTCAAAAACGCCAGCAATTAAATTTACAGTCTATTAAACAAGAATAAGTGATTAATACTCCTTCCGTCTCAAATTAATTGAATTTTTGAGACTTTTTTCAAAGTTCAAAATAGTTGAATTTTTCAAAGTTTAAGATGAATATTTAAAACTTTTTCCATATTTGTCCTTTTATTTTTATATTTTCTAGGAAATAAATTATACTATATATTTATAATTTTATAAAGGGCAATAGTGGAAAATATGGTGTAAAGTTTGTCTTTGAATGTTTTTCTTAATATGTATGTATTACCTCACAAATTCAATTAATATGAGACGGAGTAATAAAGTATAACTAATCCAATGATTAAGACTTGATTAGCAAAGCAGTTAAACGTACACGGTCAGTTTTTTTTTTCTTAAAATAAATTATTTTTTAGTTGTCATTTATGGCTCTATAGAATTCAAGAAGACGATATTGAAATTAATTTGTCTCAACTCTGTCGAAAATTGACATATGCAATTGGTATGTGAAGAGGAAAATAGAAACTGAGATGGACAATTTTTTTTTTAATTTTTTTCTTAATTATACACATTATATATGCATTAAAAATAAAAAATTATTGGATATAGTGCGCATATATAAAGTTAAAAGTCAAGAACAATGGAGTGCAATTTGTATTTGTATAATTTCATTGTTTTGAGTTTATACAAAAATAGCTCAATTATACACGCACATTTGCAAATTGTTCAACGCCTAAATTATATCAATTGTACAAACATTATGTGCGAATTATATAGCGAAATATATAAACACTGTGTGAATTGTATACTGAAGTATACAAACACTGCTATAACTATAGTTACAATATATAATTACCTACGAGTGAAAGGGAAAAAGTAAAGACTACCATTAAAGCAGCCCAAGCAAGACTTACTTATATAGCGAAATATATAAACACTGTGTGAATTGTATACTGAAGTATACAAACACTGCTATAACTATAGTTACAAT
>JAABOM020000096.1:23140465-23159342 GCA_011800125.2 Solanum clarkiae | reverse complement strand
CCACCGGTACTGAAAACTTCGCGGTGGTGTCAGTAGGCACCATCGGAGATGCCACTGAGAAAGCAAGAACGGGTTCTTTTCCGGTGACTCCATGCATGGAACTCCCTGGTTCTCCTTCCACATCAGCCATTTCTTCGATCAACGAAATAACTGATTAATTTTTACAATATCAGTTAAAATGTGTTAAGTAGTAATCTTTGATGTGTATTATTACTTCGAGAATGGGTACATTTATATAGGCATCAAAGCGTTGACAATGTGTAATTAGGGCAAGTGCTTGGTGATTCCCAATGGTTACATACCGTTGATTAAGGAATCCATTCCGCCGCATCTAAATATGAATAGTGTAACCCCTTATGGTATATACCAAAGGTTCACTGACCACTTTATTTATTACTAGTATCTTCTTTCATTAGTTGTAAGTTGTATTCCATATCTAAACGTTACCCCTTTTGACATGCAAGTGGTGAACAAGTCTTTTTCAATTAGTTTGAAAATCATACGCGATAAAATTTCCAGTGAAATCAAGTTGTTGCACTGATAACTAGAGACGGCAATTAGGTGGGTTGAGTTAAATTTGAACGGGTTATAATGGATCAAGACAGCAAACGGGTCAAGGCTCAACCCAACCCAAATTTGATGGGTCAAAATGAGTTATAGAACATGTCAAAACCCAACATGATCCAACTTTTACTAAGTTTTATTTATTTTATTTGTTGTTTTTCAATATTTTAGTACTTAATTAAATTATATATTTTTTTAGTTTGGCCATATAAAACATATCAAATTAAAAAAATATATGTTTTAAAAATATTTTGACAAAACCTCTCTCGAGTCAATTCGAGTTGAATATCAACCTAATTTTAAATGGGTTGAAATGGGTTGGATTGAGATAGGTTGAGCCAATAAATTAACGGGTTATTAATCCGCCCAAACTTCAACGGGTTGAACGAGTTGAAAGGGTTGAGTTTAATTTTGTCACCTCTACTGAAAACGTAGTCAGGGGACGGATAATACCAATTGTGTTAGGCTAAAATAGTCAAAAAAATTCTTAAGGGATACTTTCAAATATGTTAATCATAGAATAATAATACAAACTTATGAGTGTTTTTAATAACTTTTAGAACTAAGGGTATAAATCATATATTTTGAAAAAAAATTGTGGGCCAACGGGGTGAAATTTCTCTTAAAAATAATTTATCAGAAATATTTGAGAATTTGGGTCAAACACTAGCTAAGAATATCCAACGCCTTTATCCTTTATCCTTTTTCTTTTTCAGCTACCAATTCTTAGCATAACCACTTTTCCTAATTTTCCAACGTCTGAATCTGTTGAATTTTTTCTGGTTCTCACAATTAAGGAAACATGGTTGAAATGACTATCGGTTGGCCAAGTAAATTTGTTCTAAATTATTTTACATTTTAGGTAAATAAGAAGTATTTATGTTAATCTTTTAAAATTTACTACTAGTCATATTCAAGATGTGATTTAGTGGTCAATAAAGTGATTGAGAGCAATCAGGTAGCTAAACAACACGATCAAAAAAAAATTATTGAATTTCGATGAGATGCTAAATAGAGAAATTAAACGCAGTTTAGGAAAATAAAATTTTTATAGTTAAAGTTATTAAACATTTGTTTTAGAAAATGTACAAGTACTTTAATTGTCCCTCTTACCATCATTGGAGTATCCCCTTTATCCAAAAATAAATTAACTCTTTTTTTTTTTTTTTAAATAAACCAATTCTTTGCTGCCCACTTCTTCACATTTTTCTCAGCTTTCCAACAATGGAAACCTGAACCGTATTTAGTGTTTATATTAAATTAATTAGTTCAATTTAATCTGTAAAAATATTACTTAAGTTAGAACACTCGACTATTGTTAAATATATAAATTTGTAGAATTAATATTTTACATGTTCACTCAACTATTAGTTACTCAACTTTCTTTTTAATTTCAAAATCACTCAACTAAGGATTTTTTTTATAGAAAAGTCACAGAAAGCCACTCAACTTAATTTTATAACTCAAAAGTCACTCAATTTTTTGAGAAAGTTGCTCCGGAGCCCCCGACAGCACTTGATTCCATTACAAAAAACTGCCCAAAAATCATTTATTTCTTGTTCTTTGGTCCATAAAATCCTATCAAGCATCCTACGGCTCCGCCAGTCCACCTGGGACTCTTGGCGGGCTCGTTAGGACCACTCATATGATTTTTCGAGAAAGTTGCGCTGGAGCCCCCAACAGAGCTAGATTACGTGGGCTAACACCCACGAAAAACTGCCCAAATCGTCTGTTTCCTGTTCCTTGGCCTATAAAATCCTACTAGGTGTCTTCTGACTCCGTCGAGTCACCTGGAACTCTTAGCGGGATTATTTCGGACCCATTCGTATGATTTTTTGGAAACGTTGTATCGGAGCCCCCGGCAGCGGCAGATTTCGTGGGTGTTAATTGTTCAAATCGCTTGTTTCTTGTTTCTTGGCCCAGAAAATCCTACCAAGTATCATACGGCATCGTTGGGCCACCTAAAACTCTTGACGGGCTCGTTACGGATCCACTCATATGATTTTTCGAGAAAGTTGAGCCGGAGCCCCCGACAGCGCTTGATTCCGTCACTTAACGAGAAACGCCCGGTAAAATTTGTGCTTCAACAAACTTTGATAAAACAATTAAAAAAGAGCATCACATCATTTAAAAAAAATCATTTAAAATAAAAATATATATTTCAACAATATTTAATGAAAAAAATATATAAATTGGTCAAGTGACTTTTTAAATGAAATGACAATAATTGAGTGATTTTCTAAATGAAATACCTATAGTTGAGTAACTTTTGAGTTAAAAAACAAAATTGAGTGACTTTCTATGGAAAGAACGTTTAGTTGAGTGACTTTACGTGAAAAACAACTTTAATTAGTTGGGTGATTTTAAGGTTAAAAAAGAAAATTAAGTGAGTTTTGATGTAAAGAACTAATAATTGGTGACTTTCTATGAAAAGAACTAATAGTTAAGTGACCGTCTAAGATATAACTCAATTTTTTACTGATAATTAAATCAATTTAGTTAACTTAACATAAACACAAATTATAAATAAGTATATGTATACGTCAGGCTTCCCTAGTAGGTGAGAAAAACGTCAAGAAGTGGATATGCAAAGAATTGGTCTATTTTATTTATATTTATAACATAACTTTAACCATAAAAGTCTTTGTCTAAACTACCCGTAGGGTGTGTTCACAATGAAAGAAATATTTTCTAAGAAAATAAGTGGAACCTTTTTTTTTGTGTCCCTATGTATGCAAAAAGATATTTACCCAAAATTATTGATAAATAATATAGATAAATACTATGAGAAGCGGCAATGGAGTGGTCGACGGGATGGAGCTATAAGGGGTGGAGGTGAAGATGAGCGGTAGGTTGGAGGATGGGAGGATACAACTAATGTAGAATGTCACTGGTAAACTTCTTCGACTTTTATTAACGAAGTCATCTTACTTTAACGTGAAACAATTTAACTTTAAAATTATTAATTTACCTTTAATGAAATAATTCTCTCACACACAAATATTTAAAAATTATTTTAGATTACAAGTTTTAAAAGTCTTTCTCTTTTACTTAAATATCGTGTTAAATTAAAGAGTGTGACATAAAATAATATGATACGATATAAGATATTATATGTGTCTCGAAATGAACCGAAAGATGATAAGCAGAAGATCGATCGATCTTAACTAAACTTCATTCAGTATATATATAGTCTTTCAATGAAAAATAAATAAGGTGAGTCGAAATATTAAATGATTAAGTGAACCAATGTAAAGATTCATGGAGAAAGTCAATAATGTATTAATGGGAGAAATCAAAGAAGAGAGAAGTTGATTTTAAAGCAATTAATGACCAACCACCACTCCCTTCTTACTTCCTATAGTTGAGAATAACTTTTATACACATCAAAAATAATTACAGCTTGAAAAGTAAGGTAAGTTTAAAACATGAAAAATAAGGATGCTTTGGGCACAACATTATCTTATATTTAGCAATTTTTTTGTTTTTATTTTTAAAAAAACTACACTATATGTTACCTTTTAGTTGTCACGTTACATTTGTTCAGAGTCAATTTAACTAACTTTAGAAGTTCTTAATTTGACATTTTAAAGTAAAAAAATTAGATATTCTAAAATTATACAAAACATACAACAATAACAACATACTCAGTGGAAGTCCGCAAGTGGGGTCTGGGGAAGGTAACATATACGCAGATCTTATCACTATCTCCTAGAGATAGAGAAGTTGTTTCTAGAAAACCCTTGTCTCAAAATCTAGACAAAAACTACTATATACAAATTGCAAAAAATAAAAAATAAAAATTCAAACCAATATGATAAAAAATACTACATTTCAAAATGTTAGTCAAAATTCATACTGTGGTAAAAAAAAATTTTTTAAAAAATGGATGGTATCGTATTAAATTTTCTATGAAAAATTCTTTGCTGTCAGCGTACAAAAATTTAACTTTTGTGGTTGCATGCTTTGTACCGTCTCTAGTACTCTGCTTGCAATGAGCTGTGTACAAATCTTATACTATCTGCCACCTCTACTTGTCACGAGCCTATTAATAGTTCCCCTTTTTTTCACTTGTTATAAACCACACATCATAAAAACATCCCTTTTCCAGAGCTTATTACACTGTTTCACTGAAAAGAAAAGTTTATTTTAAATGACAAATACTGCTTCCAGAACACATATTTTCCTTATACTATATGTTTTTTGCGTTTTGTTGCTATCTTCTCTAATAAATGGAACTATGGGAGTCCGTCAATTATCTGAAGAATACATGATAATGAAACCTGAGTTGATCAGTCGTACGCGTCACAATAAGCGCCCTGTTTTTCATGGTACAGAGATCAAGAATTGCTTACCAAAAGGGTTCAGGCATGCATCTGGTCCAAGCAGATTTGTCAACAATCAAATATTTGGTGAACTTGGATGTGCTCAAGACAAGCATTTCAAGCAACCTTAGCCCACACAACAATGTTGTTATGAGAATTACTGATATTCCCTTAAATTAATACGAATAAGGCGGTACTATTCTTAAATTCTGGTTCTTGTCTTATTGATGTGACTATAGTGGAGTTTAATTTATACTTCTGTATGTAAGCTCTTTTATTTTGCTACTTATCAAGAAAGAAAAATGAAAATTTTCATTATGCCCTTTGTTACTGTGTGTGTTTATATTAAGTTAACTTGCATGTACTGATGAAACAAGTCTTAAAACAGAGTAAATTGTGATTCTTTTCCTCGGTCCCGTTTGCTAAGAACACTAGACTCACTAATTAGAAACATGTTGAAAGTTCTTATGAAGATTTCATTTGGAATTCAAACATTATAAGAGTTGCATTTGACAACTACCGGATCATAATTTCTGACAATTTCAACTCGATATGATTTCTTAAGAGACTGTTCTATGCTACACATAAAACATGAAATTCTGCATGCATTTTCGTTGTCGAACAAAGAAACATATAAAAATAAAAAAAGAAAAGAAAAAATCAATAACTGAGTTACATAATCTATGTTGTTCTTGGCATTGCATCGAAGATTACTTACAAAGGCAAGGTTAGCAAAGTGGGGAAAGCATTGCATCAACTACCTGTTCTTTGTGCGATCAAGAAGAGGAAAGCATAGATCATCTATTCTTTGTATGCCCATATGTCTCTGTTATTTGGAAAAAACTGTTGGCTTGGCAAGAGATTTATCAAAGAAGTTTGAATTGGCAAAATGAAAGTTAGGTGGCACTAGCACACATGAAAGGGAAGAATAGCGAGGCCCAGATCTACCGCATGACATTAGCTATAGACTATTTCAAGGGAAAAAATGGAATGCAGAAGTGATTACCGAACTCATCATTCATGATATTCATGGACGAGGCTCTATGTATCCTAAGCTGACATATCGTTTAGGAGACTTCAATATGTACCCTTGAAGAATCGATTTACAAAGAGACTATTTAGTATTTGCTGAAACTAAGCCTGGTGCTATCTGTCCTACGCTTGTTTTTCCTGATCCGTAAAGAATTACTTGGCAAATAAAGTATTTTACTTACCAAAAAAGAGACAGTAAGACTATTCATCAGAAGGGGAAAAGAAAAGAAGAGGGAAAATAACCAAGGTCCACTATATTAGTAAAGCCATTGAGGTTTCTTGAAGATGCCACAGAACACCTCAAGATAAACAACATTAAAGAGTGGCCAAAATAAACCAGCAGTCATGCGAGTAGCCTTACAGCTTCCAGAAACAAAGTAATAGTTCCAGGCAATTTAGTAGAAGTAAATTGTTTAGGCAGCTCTATAGCAACAACTGAAAAGAAAGATGTCGCAGCAAAATAACAGGATGCTCCATAACTTTAGCTATACAAGTCGTCATCATCAGCTCCAGCATTAGAAGTTGCGAAGGGATCAGATGCAGCAACCCCACCACTGGCCTCAGCAAACCGAAATTCAGTTCCAAAACCTCGAGATTGTTGTAAGGTCTGAGCAAATGCCTGGTATTTACGAATATCAGCATCACTCACACTTCGTCGTGCATACTTCATGGACTCCTCAAAATGAGCAGGCTTAATCTCTGATATGTCATCATCAGCATCCTCATCCATAGAATCAGGATTCTCTGCTCGCCTCCTTTCCTTTTCTATATCCTGTAACAAGAACACCATTTGACAAATATTAGGACGTTAACTATACCCATTAACTTAATTTTGAAGAAAGAGAGGTTACCAACACCACTTGAAAACATTTTGACATAAGAGACTAGCTAGCAAGTTAACATGGAGTTTAAAGCAAGAGATACACAGCATATAGCTGATTTCCAAGAAAGGGAGAGGGCATAAACACTTTGACTTCAGATATTTATTTTAGCAAGAGATACACAGCACATAGCTGATTTCCAAGAAAGGGAGAGGGCATAAACACTTTGACTTCAGATATTTATTTTGGCATATTTTGGCAACCATCAAACTGGAAACGCAAAAACCATTAAGAAAATACCACAGAGCACCGTTTTTTCAATATTTCAGCACAGATGATGAACTAAAACAT
Source organism: Solanum clarkiae (assembly GCA_011800125.2). Lineage (NCBI taxonomy): Eukaryota > Viridiplantae > Streptophyta > Magnoliopsida > Solanales > Solanaceae > Solanum > Solanum clarkiae. Next base: position 23,152,249 of record JAABOM020000096.1, on the reverse strand, counting down.
TTGTCCAACATAAATATCAGTAAGTGGCAGATCCCACCTTAGCAGCAGCATGTGCTAGCGCATACACATTTAAGTATGAATAATATATTTTTTATATAACTTTATACCAAGTCCACACTCGCTGCAACAAGGGGGAGTGATACTCTCCACCAAGTTTAAAATCTCTGACCCCAATATCAGTAAATGTACAACAGTAAACACAGCTAAAAAGCTGTAAAGAACAAAGACAAATGAAGGACAGATGGAGGAAAGATGAAGGACGTACTTTCTCAATGTTCTCCCTTATGGCGTATTTGCAGGCCCGTTGACAGATCTCGGTGATATCAGCTCCACTAAATCCCTGAGTATATTTGGCAAGGGCCCTCAAATCAACATCCTTTGATAGGGGAGATTTTCTAAGACACGCCTTGAAAATCTGATGGCGTGAGTCCTCATCTGGAAGTGGGATATAAATTAATTGATCAAGTCGACCAGGTCTCAGAAGTGCAGGGTCAATTATATCAGGCCTGTTTGTGGCCCCAATAATAAAAACAGTTTTCTTTGCATTCATTCCATCCATTTCAGTCAGTAGTTGATTCAGAACCCGATCAGCTGCTCCACCAGCATCACCACTACTGCTCCCCCTCTGCAAAAAATCAAGCACCATTGTTTGTAAGCAGTGATACAAGGATAGCTACTGTTTTCCCTCCTTTCCAAGATCTATCTATTTATATCCACTTGGAGTGCCAGATTCAGATATCTGTGCTGTCTCAGTCCACATAATCCATCAAAGAGTTCCTGTGTTTTCTTACAACAAAAAATTTGGTAAACGTGAAAAATATCTTACCTGAGTAGCAATAGAGTCAAGCTCATCAAAGAAGAGAACACAGGGTGCAGATTGTCTAGCCTTGTCAAAAATTTCACGGACATTGGCCTCACTCTCTCCAAACCACATGGTAAGCAGCTCAGGCCCTTTGACACTAATGAAATTGGCTTGACACTCATTTGCAATTGCCTTGGCAAGAAGTGTTTTGCCACATCCTGGAGGACCATAGAAAAGGACACCTTTTGACGGAGACATACCAAATTTCTCGAACTTCTCTGGATGCTCCACAGGGTATTGAACAGTCTACATAATATGAAACAAGAACAATGATGACAACCCTCCTAAGGAGGAACTTAGTGGCGTATATGAATGCATCAAGACCAAGTAATAGAATTCAATTACCTCTTGAAGCTCTCTCTTGACATTTTCAAGACCTCCAATGTCTTCCCATGAGACATTAGGCACTTCAACAACCTGCATATAGTTTTCAGGAAAGAGCCCAATAAATTTGTGAACTTAAAAACACAATTAAACACAACCCACCTATTCCATCCGTAAACTCCATACAGACAAAATGACAGAAGAATCATAAGCAACAACAACATTGCACATGATCAGGCAGCAAGCTACATTACATAACCGGATCGAAAATAGGCCACTTACCGTTTCACGCAATGCAGATGGATTGCTTGTTCCTAAAGCAGTTTGGAAGTGCTCATTTGTGACAGCCATTGAATTCAATATTTCAGCGTCAATGGAATCATCTTCCAGATCAATGACATCCATTTTCTCTCTAATGCACTGAAGTGCAGCTTCAGTGCAAAGAGCAGCAAGATCTGCACCAACATAACCATGTGTATCTTTTGATATTCTTTCCAAATCAACCTGCAGAATCAAATACTCGACATTATGCCACAGTACCAATTTGATACCCAAAAAGGAAAAGGAATTCAAAAAGTTGGCTTACTTCTTCTGCAAGCTTCATATTCTTGGTATGAATACGAAGAACTTCAAGACGTCCAACTTCATCAGGAACACCAATGTCAATTTCCCTATCAAACCTACCAAACCTTCTGAGAGCAGGATCAATGCTGTTAGGACGATTGGTAGCTCCAATAACTATGACATGAGCACGAGATTTCAGTCCATCCATCAGAGTGAGGAGCTGTGAAACAATCCTTCTCTCAACTTCACCATGTGTCTTCTCTCGCTTGGGAGCAATTGAATCAATTTCATCAATAAATATAATAGATGGAGCATTTTTCTCAGCCTCTTCGAATGCCTTCCTGAGATTGCTTTCACTCTCTCCAGCCAATTTGGACATGATTTCTGGTCCATTAATGCAGAAGAAAAATGCACCTGTTTCGTTAGCCACTGCTCTGGCTATCAGGGTCTTCCCAGAACCAGGGGGTCCATAAAGTAAAATTCCCTTTGGTGGTTTCACACCAATGGATTTGAAAAGTTGAGGATGCCTCAATGGTAATTCCACCAATTCACGAATCTGAGCCATCTGTTTTCTCACACCACCAACGTCGTCATAGCCAACTTCGTCCAGTCTCTCCTCATCCTCCCTTTTAACAGGCTCCCCCTCACAAAAGATTTCAGTGTCTGGAGCAACAACACAATACTCCCCCGGGTCAGTCTCAATGACTTTGAATTCCACACTTCTCATCCCTCCTCTAACAAGGAAATTGTCCCCTTTCCTCAAAGGACGATATGCTTCCAAGAAGTAAGCTGAAAATAGAAATATGTTTAAAATTGAGGCCAACACAAACAGAGCTTACAAATAAGGTGGATATAAATTTACTAACATAGAAGACAACGTTCACCCTCTAATTTTCACCACCAATGGACAAAATCAAAGAGCAGAAAGTACAAAATCAAGGAAAGACCGTGAATTGGAGATAATTTAATAAACACTGGGGGGTCCCAAAACAGATGCACAATAAAGCAGGCAGGCAACAATATCACCAGAAGAACCAAGACAGAAATTATAGTTCTATAAGAATCACAATGTTAAAATGGCATCTAGGCCCCATAATAACGAGTTCTCCTATTACAACAGCATACCCAGTGTAATCAAGTTGATTGACCGAAAAACCAAATTATGGATATTTAACTTGTTCAAAACCAGTTGAATTGCATTGCACACAAATTATCAAATATATGGTTTGCACTAATAGATGGTGTCTCCTTCTGATGGTACCACTGGAAGAACAATTACCTACTAGAGCTATTAGGTTTTATATATACTTACTGTGAAGCTAGATACCAAATTCTGTTGGCAGCATTATGGTGTCAGATACTAATTAGGCACCCAGGCTCGTTTCCTTAATTCAGGGTGCTCAGAATTTAAATCTAATCACAGTGAACAAAACTAACACCAGAGAGAGTAAGATGTATTGCTTGTGATCGAGAAAATCATATATCAATGATATTGAAGGTCTTTTTTCATTATCAATACTACGGTAATACCCGGTTCCTTCAACTCACCCTAATTATTTTTTAGAATCTGATGAAAAGTTCAACTAATTGGAAATTCCTATATCGCAGCAGCACAGAGAATAAAACCTTGAAAGTTGTCAAACTAGAAACCATGCTTGAGCTATTCAATGGGAAAGTAATTGCATATCTCAGTCAAGCTGCACACTTACGTTTCAAGAATGCATCAAACAAATCCCCGGTAAGACCTTCTATAGTATCATCTATAGGAAGTATGTGGACACGCTTCCCATACTTAACATCTGGACATTGGTGCACAGACACAACATCTCCAAGACGGACCCTCAAATTTGAACGCACAACCTTGTTCATCCTAATCTTCGGCTCATCGCATGTTTCATCAGCAAGAGCAATGACAACTGTATCCTTCCTTTTCTTGCCCTGGATTAAAATGCAGCATAAAACAATTGAGTCGATTGGATAGACAGGTACACAAAAATACAATCAGATTCAGAGAGTTAACCTCATTTTAGATAGCTGTTAAAATTAAGCTACACACCATGAGAAAATTACAGAACAGTTTCTAAAAAGAATTAAAGCGCAAAGGACAAAGGTAACAAGATCAATGTGCCACTGAGGCTAGAAGTGAAAAGTGACAAGTAAAGCACATGCTTCTTTAAAGTGAAGCGCATAATTTTATGAGAAATTAAAAGTACCACAGGCCAACACATATACACATATACAAATGCAGTACAGTTATAATCAAATTTCAAATATACTAACTAATTAAAACATCAAACATACAATTGTTCACAATTTTAGTTTAACTCCTCATTGTTGAGGCTCAAAAGAACCAACTGTTTCTTGTTGGAGTCATAGTGTCTTTGATTGAGTTACGTACTTATGTAAAGAAAGAGCAGAACTAGACCATATTTTTCAAAGGACAGATTAGTCAAACTTGCATATGTCAACTATGATTCTGGAAAGTCTTTCTTTTTATGAAGTGATGAAGTGAGTAAATTCATTACTATGATTCAGAGACCATATTTTTCAAAGGACAGATTAGTCAAACTTGTATATGTCAACTATGATCCTGGAAAGTCTTTCTTTTTATTAAGTGATGAAGTGAGTAAATTCATTACTATGATTCAGAAAGTCTTTTCCATGATTATGTAATATAGCCAATTACGAGGTAATGCAATGAACCCATTGGCATATGCTCATCAAGGATCAAGAGAGTACAATTCAATGACATAGCATAAGCTAGGAACATAGATAATCCCCACTAGCGACTAGCACAAGCTAAGGTTTGTCACGCTAAAGGAGAGCTACAAAACTAAATAAGCAATGTGATATGAAAATGAAATAGAAGTCCACTACGAAAACAACCTGACACGCTAAACCTAATAGTATTAATTCTGGTCTGAATATACATAAGTTTGAAATAAATGGGGAATCTAGAACATATAGGAAGAGGGCCATCCATGAACCACGTCACAAAATCCACTTGCATAAGCAGCGGGTAGCAGTATGCAAATCCATGAACAATCAACTATACACCTTAATCCGAGATTAGTTGGAGTTGGCTATGATTTACTATATACATTTAGCTATATTCTAGTCCATTTCATACCAATACCAAATGACTTATCTTTTCAAGTAAATGAAGGATTCTTCAAAACTAGAAATTTTCTAAGAGGGTGTTTGGATTGGCTTATTTCAAGTAGCTTTTGGCTTTTAAGCTCTTTTTTATTTATGGAGATGTTTGGGAAAGACAAAAAGTGTTATTAAGCACCTGCCATTAGGCCAAAAAATTATAAAAATAAGCTAAACGCCAAAAGTTGGGTATGACCAACTTATGGTTTTTAGCTTTTAGATTCTAAGCTACTTAAAAAAGCCAATCCAAACACCCCCTAAATCTCACATGTATCCTCACTCTCACTCACACACATCCAACTAAAAAGACTCGAGACAAAACCGGATATAATGAATGCGTACCAAAAACAATTTAAACTTAATCTCAGCTAAATGGGATAGTTATGGATCCTTAGCTTCTGTTGTATTTTCTTCTTATCCACATCAATTTCAAGAGTGTGGGAAGCCATATGAGCAGGTTATGTTTCTGGACTAGAATCACATTTGTTTCAAGTTCGTGAATAATTTGACACTGAGGACTCTTTTTCCTGGAGGATCATCTGAGTTATTGACCTCCCTTTGAAGCAGAAAAACCATGTTCAAAAGAATATCTCTACAGCTTACCATCTATAAGTAATAAGTTGTTTTTCAGTTTAAACAGTATGTCGCAGGTATAACCCATAAAATTGCCGGTCCCATCATCAAACAAGCAGAACATACGTAACAATATCACCACCTCAAATCGTACAAACACAATATCATATCTCTCAAATCTATTGGAAAGTGTAAAACTACTCAATCCATCAGATTCTCCCCATAACTAGCAGAAAAATTTAGATGTTAAACTAAGCAACCAAAAAAATCAACTACGAGCAAAGTAATCTTCACATAAGCCTTAAGCAATCATATTACCACATCGAAACCCTAAAATCTCGAGATTTAGGCCAAAAAACCCAAAAAGTAAGATAGATAGAAAACCTTGATGAGAATTGTATCTCCACGGAAGAGCTGTAGCTTCTCCATGGTAGCAGGATTTAGTGCGACAACGGAGTTATCATCGTTGACCGCCTCATCAACGACAAGCCGATTAGGAGACTTCTTCCTCTCCAAAATCGCGGTAGAGAAATCCTTCTTCGCACCTTTTCTGAAAACAAAAAAAAAAGGAAGAATCAGTAATCACAAATACAAATATTAGAACTTTCTAGAAACAATTTTCAGAGTTAACAAAAACTCAGTAGATTAACCGATCGAGAAGTCATGAATGAGAGAGAGAAAACTTACGAGTCAGATGACTCGCCCTGGTTAGTCATCTTCGGAGATCTAGATTAGGGTAGCAGCGGAGACAAACTGGACTTTTGCTGGAGAAGAGAACAACGAGTGCAAGAAAAGGATATAGAGGAAGAGAAATAACCAATTTATTAGACAAAAAAGAAAATATAATAAATACGAACTGCCCTTCTACTATCCGTCATTTCCTGATTTGGGGCCTTTTTTTAAACAATGTAGGTAAGGTGTGATTCGTATTTAGATGGGTAAAAACTAGTAATATTTCATATTTGGATAATATTTTGATTTCCTGAAAGTAAAAGAAAGAAGGAAATTTTAAAGATTTATGATAGATAATAAAATAATATTTTTATTTTATCAAAGTAATTGTTATAATGGTGATGATTGATACTGATGTTAGTGATTGTAATAGTAAGATTATTAATGTTAGAAGTTGTGTTTGCGTAATTGACGACAGTGTTAATTATGATAATGAGATTGTTAGCGATGGAAATTGATCACAGTAATGGTAGTGTCTGATAGTAGCAATAGAGATGGTGGCGATATTAATAGTGATGGTTAAATAATGTGTGGTGATAGTTGCCAAGGATATTGATTGAGATGGTGGTGTTTGTTGGTGACAGAAATTAAATGTAGTGACGATTAAGCTATTGACGACTACAGAGATGGGTTGATAGTGGCAATTTTTATAATTATAATGAAAAAAGAGATAGATATAATAGCAACTGATAGTAGTCCTCAGCGATGATGGTGATTGTGATTACAGAGGTGGCTAGTGATATACGATGACAGGGGTGGTGGTGACACCTTTTATCCTACTTGGGCAGCTTTTTGCCAACATCCTTTTTTTGTTTTTCATCTCCATTTCGTCAAGTCTGGTCTTCTATTATTTAATTGCGAGATAAATTTAACTTGTTTATAATAAATACAAATTGCTCCTACACTATCTGTATTTTCCTGCTTTGGGACTTTTTTTTTAATAATTTAGGTAAGGTGTATTCCGTATTTTGATAGGTAAAAAATGATAGTATTCTGTATTTGAACAATTTTTTGATTTTTTGAAAGGAAGAAAAAAAAAAGAGACTTTAAAGATTCATGATAGATAATAAAGTAATATCTTCATTTATTTAAATGATTGTAGTAACAGTGGTAATTGATATTGCTCTTGGTAATTGTAATAGTAAAGTTGGTTAATGTCAATAGTTAGTGATTGATAATGTGTCTATAATTGGCGATAGTGTTAATTATGATAATGAGAGTATTGGTAATAGAGATTGACTACAGTGATGATAGTGTCTGATAATAATTGTAGAGGTGGTGGTAGTAAAAGCGATAACGATCAAATAATGTTATAGCTGGTGATGATATTAGTTGGGATGATGGAGTTTGTTAGTAGTAGGAATTGACTGTAGTAATGTTAATTGTAGCAATTTATAAAATTATAATAAAGAAGGAGATGGGCATAGTAGCAGTTGATAGTAGTCTTTAGTAGCGGTGATGATTGCGATGATAAAAATGACTAGTTGTATACGATGATAATAACGATTGGACAACAGTGATGGTAATGGTCGTGATGGACCATGTGGTTAGTAGTAGTGACAAATGGTTGTGAATAAATAATTTACAAGTGCTCGAATGAAGTACAATAACTGATATTCTTCTAAAAAATAAAATAAAAACTTTGATTTTTACCTTTTTTTTGTTCTAATACTCTTCTTTTAAAAAAAATTGGGGGTAGGGGAAGAGGAAACGAAAAAGGGGATTACAATGTGGGAAATTAAACCCTTACAAGATAGAAATCCAGGTAGTCAATCAACTGATCTACTAAAATTTTCTTTTTTTTGGTTTTAATACAAGAGGAATCTTCAAATATTTTTTTAGAATTGATTTTGTAGTTTATTCATAATTTACTTATTTTTAAGTTTATGTCATTTTTATTATTTAAAAATTAGTTTTATATATAAAAAGATTTTAATTCATTTTTTCAAGATGTTTTCATATCAAGGAGGAATAAAAAATTCAAAGAAAGTTTTCCCGTCGATGCGGCTTATTTTTAGCGGCATGGTAATATGTACGAGTTCAATTGTTGCTATCTCTCTGTTTTCTCGAAAGAAGAAAAAGTTGCAAAAAAGGAAATTTTCAATTGGACCAAATTTATATAATAAGAAATAGCACCGCATCATTGGTGTCCGGGTCAAAAAAGAATTCATCAAATTCATAATTATACCCACACTTCAGTTTCACTCTCTCTTCTTACTTCCACTATCAACCTTCATCATTCCATGTTCTCATTTCGATCCAGGTTCGTGCTACTGTTGCCCATCTTCATTCTTTCTTCTACAACTTCACTTGTTTGTTTTTTTGGACTTACCATTTTGAAGTTTGAGCCTACTTGCAGCTTTTTGAGTCATCATTTAAAGTTTTTTTTTTTCAGTGGTTCAACGGTGCTTGTAAGCAGTTCAAAGGCTTAAGTTTTTCTTTTTCTCTTCTCTCTCTCTTTTTATGGTCTGGTTCTGTATTTTCGGTTTTGGGGCTTATGGGTTTTATGGAGTTAAGTGAGTTCAGTGTTCTGTTTATCAAAGGTGTTTGTTAGAGCTGAAAAGTATTGTGCTTTATGTTTCTTCAGTTCCCAAATGGACGACATTATGCATAATGTTTATATAGAGAAAAAGACCCAAAAAAAAAGGGTTCTTTAATACGAATCTTTTCATGTATGTAGGATTTATTTATAGCTCATCAGCTTGTCATAGACAGCTGCTTGTTTTATTTTTCTTCAACATCTTTTGATTTTTCAAAACTCAGACTATGTGAGCTTCCCAAAGCATGGGAAAGGAGGAGGGTTGCTGTTGGATATGGCCAGCCTAAAAATAGGGTGTCAACCAGCATGAAAGTAGTTTAACTATGATGAATCTTCTTAATACTGCTAATGTAGAAGAAATAGATATAGAAGATTCATATAGACGACGCCAACTTACTTGGGTTTGAGTTTGTAATGACTGATTGATTAATACATTTTGATCTTTTGTAACCATAATTGGTGCCGAAGGCTCGAAAAGAGAATATGCCCTGGTTCTTAAATTTTTTTGAATTTCTTTTAATCGTATTACCTTTTGCTTTCTTTCCATTACAAGCTATATGTGGTGCTTGTTAATTATTGTTATTGTTACAGATTGGAGCACGTTTTACAACGGGTGAAGTTGGTTTAAGGAAGAACCAGATATGCCATATTGATTTTCTTGTGAACCTTTTGCTCACAGTTCGACTCTGGAGTAGTCAGACAGAATTGGAGGATTCCAAAGAATGGAAGAAATACAATCCCAATCAGATCATTATAGGTCTCCATCTTCTTCAGCAAGTAGTCCAGCCAATAGGGTGCCGTCAAGTAATTTCTTCTACTTGAGGAAACCTGGCACACTTGGGCAACCGATTTCATTTGAAGATTCACCTGTTTGGGATGAGACAGATATAGAGGTAAAAGTGGACGAAGGAGGTGATTCTATTAATGCTGCGACTACGCCACCCTCCCCTTCCCTATCAAATATCAACAGTGGTTCCTTGCCATCTCCTTCATTAATAGAGAGGAAAGTTATGACAAGAAAGATTGCTGGAGCTTCTATTGCCTGGAAGGACTTGACTGTAACTATAAAGGGAAAAAGAAAATACTCTGATAAGGTGGTCAAGAGTTCACATGGTTATGCATTACCTGGAACAATGACTGTCATTATGGGTCCTGCCAAGTCAGGGAAATCAACACTCTTGAGAGCCCTTGCAGGTTTGTGGTATTCAATTCATAGTCAGTTTATATAAAAATATCCAGTTGTTTATATATTGTTCTGAGTTAGTTTTCTTTCTCTTCTTCAGGAAGGTTACCTGATTCAGCGAGAATGTATGGCGAGGTGTTTGTAAATGGGACAAAAAGGCACATTCCATATGGTTCCTATGTATGTTGTAAGCATTTACTGTCGCTTGTGGTCATGGTTGTGTTCTTAATACAAAGTATATAGGTCTGGACTGTGGACTTCGATTTCTTATTTTATAGTTTACGGAGTTAGTTGTTGTTCACTCTGAACTGATTTTTGGAACATAAAATCATGATGGTTCTCCTAGTAATGAACACTGGTTCAGTGAGTTGATTGCCCCTGCTTTCTCTCTTTAATTCATCGACCAATCCTTTGGCTCTCTTACACAAAGTGATCTTTGTGTTTATTTGAAAGAGGATATCACATTTTGAAGCAAAACAGTCATGCAACTGCTTTTGATAATGTGGTATAATTTCATATAACTGATGTTTGGAAATCCTTTTTCCATTTTTATCCCTTTTTAATTGCAATGTGGCTTATTCCCTGGTTGAGTTAGTAGTTGCAGGTATGAATCTAGGCATGCGTAGTCCCAAGCTTTAGATTAAAATTGTTCGTTCCATCTTAACCAATGGTCCTTCTTGCTCAAAGCCATGAAAACAATAATTTCCATGGGTTTGAGCACATATAATCATATACTCGCATCATCCAGTATAGACATTGAAAATAATAGATCAAATGTTTTAGATGGTAGGCTAACCATCATGTTAACATATACATAAAGTATGACTAGTTTCTTTGGTTTGAATTTGGTTAAAAATGTTGGGGGACTTCTCGGCTTTTTGGGAAAACTTCAATTGAATCAAGTACTCCTTCCGGTCCAAAATAATTGATGTTCTGGGCTTGGGCACATGTATTTTTGAATTTACTTACTCCCAAAAGTTATAGGGAGTTTTTGACAAAATACTCCTATTTATGATTTTCTTTTCTTTTTAGGTTGACATATTATCAAGGGAAAATGTGGAAAAACCAAATTCAATAACCTCTTGGTGAAACATCACTTATTTTGGACGGGAGAAAGTAGTTAGAAAGGGGCTGTAGTTTTTCTTGTTTTATCAGCTCGTGCCTTCTGACATGGAAAGTTCACTCATTTGCAGGGGTATGTTGACAGGGAAACTACTCTTATTGAATCATTAACTGTACGTGAATTCCTATACTACTCAGCTTTGCTCCAGCTTCCTGGTTTCTTTTGTCAGAAGCGGTGTGTGGTGGAGGATGCTATAGATGCTATGTCATTGGGAAATTATGCTAATAAACTTATAGGTGGCAACTGCTACATGAGAGGTCTTCGCAGTGGTGAGAGAAGGCGTGTCAGCATTGCCCGGGAACTTGTTATGAGCCCATATATTTTATTTATTGATGAACCCCTTTATCATCTTGACAGGTTCTCTTTTTACTTCTTGTTTTTAAATCACAACAGGTTGTATTGATCCGTATTAAGTTGACATTAGCATATTCTGTATCCATAACTGCATTCATAATCTTCTTAGTGATTAGACTATTTGAGTTAGTAGCACGCAACAACCGTCAAATTCTGTACTATGCTATGTAGCTGATGTAATAGCTAACAGCCAAATATTTGATATGTTCTAGTTTTTCTGTGCAATAAAGTGTAAAAGATACTAATGCTCCATGTTTATTCGACGCATTAATTAGTCATAAAGATTGATTTGCTTGTCTTGCTTTTTAAACTGTCTGTGCTTCTTTCATTTGTGAAGTAGCAGTTAGTCAATGCAACTTTCGACGCTCCTCATGGGT
>JAABOM020000096.1:23118911-23140365 GCA_011800125.2 Solanum clarkiae | reverse complement strand
TTTAAACTGTCTGTGCTTCTTTCATTTGTGAAGTAGCAGTTAGTCAATGCAACTTTCGACGCTCCTCATGGGTCATTCGCTTTATGTTTTTAAACATAGGGGTTAGACTGCGTACATCCGACCCCCCCACCCCGTAATGAGCGGGAGCCTTTTGAGGCACTGGGGTATGTTGTTGTTGTTGTTGTTGTATAGTATGTGCATGTGGTGAGAGAGAAAGACCACATCATTTATTGAACTATTGAAGTATTTCACTAAAGTTGATATATGTCAAATCTTGCTGGAAGTTTATATGATTTGAAAGGTCAATTAGTAAATATTTCAGCACATTTGGCAAAATGTGTAAATATAAAAAGGCGAAAAGCTTTCTTGGGGAAAAACCTGCCATTAGACTTAGGATTGCTTGCTTGGTGCATGCAGGTTTTTCTAGGAATTGGTTACCAGAAGAGAATGTGAAGGTGCTTTGGTTGCTTGGTTCTTATTAGAGTGGATTAGACTTTGGAGTCCCACATTGGTTGGGTAACAGATTGGTAGTCTCCTTATATGGACTTGGGTAATTCTCCCCTCATGAGCTAGCTTTTGGGGTGAATTAGACCCAAGTGCCATATTTTTACATGGGAACATGTGATTGATTGTGTTCTTATTTGATGGTCTAGAAAATGATAATTTTTTTAGCACATTCAAAATCAACTGGAGGTTTATCCCGGTACCTTACTCGCTAAATTATTTGACTGTGTTTTTGGCTTGCTATTCTTCGTGGTTGAGACTTGACGCTCTTAGATTTCTTCTTCATGTCAAAAATGATAAACTACTGTAATTTTACTGATGTTTATTTCTTATTATGTTTAGCGTTTCTGCACTTCTTGTGATGGTTACATTGAAGAAGCTTGCCACCTCTGGCTGCACTCTGATATTCACCATTTGCCAAAGTAGTACTGAAGTATTTGGCCTTTTTGACCGAATTTGCCTCCTCTCAAATGGAAAGACATTGTTCTTTGGTGAAACTTTGGCTTGCTTACAGGTAATTTAACCTCGGTATGATTCCTTACTCTGTCCATCTTGGTTCAGGGGAAGGCGTTGATTTGCTTAACAGTCATGTTTACATCAAACAAAGGCATTGAATAATGAATGATGTTTTTTATGCTGCAATGGATGTGGATGTGGTTTATCTGAATTTAAAGAAAGTCAATTGTTAGTCAGTTAATGCCATATTTTAAGAGAGAAAATGAGCTCATGCAGTTGATTTGGCTGAAGTTCTTTATTTATTCTCATTTTGCATTGAAGAAGCCAAGAATGGTGTAGCAGTGTTGAAGTAAATATTTACTCAAGTTAGGATGGTTACTTTGGGGAACGTGTCTTTTATTGTACTAAAGTTTTGCAGGATAAGGTTGTGTCAGTAGGACATATGTGAAGTGTGAGCATCTGGTTTCAAAGTCCAAGTTGTTGCTTAGAAGCTTATTACCCAAAAAAGGTCCCAATAGCTTCTTATACCCTTTCTTTACAAACTGAAATAAATCAGTAAAACTTCACTTAGTTTGTTTCCCACTAAGATGAAATTGTCTAGAGAAATACTTCTGTTGATTGTTGATAAATTTTCCAAATGGACTAACTGTTTCAGAATCCATGGATAGTGGTTGGAAAAAGAAAAGGAGTTCCTCTGGAAAATTAGTCCATGTTAATGGGGATTCGGACTGGACAAACTTACTTAAGAGTTTCCTCTACTGTATGTTATGAAATAATTCTAGTCTAGTAATACATAGCAGTTGAGATCTTTATTTTCTGTTCATTGTATTTTGAATCGTACTCTGTTCTTAATGTTATTAATTGTTCGAGACTAACATATCATTTAATTGTGAAGCACTTCTCAAATGCTGGATTTCCTTGCCCAATTATGCAAAGTCCTTCTGATCACTTCTTGCGTGCTATAAACACAGAATTTGACAGGATTATTGCGATGTGCAAAAGTTGGCAGGTATATGCTTAAAACTAAATCATAATGGTTAGAGATAGTAATTGATTTATTTAGAATTGATAGGATGTTGGAACAAGTCTAACTCAGTTCATTGTGCTACCTCGTTTCTCCATATTCGTGCTATTGTTTTATTGTGCCGGGAAAAGCCCTTTGATAAAGGAACCAAAAAAAAATTCTTTTGCTATAAGATGCAAAATGAAAGTTCAAAGACCACCCTATCCTCCCCTCCCTCCCCCTTTCCCAACACAAAAAGGAAACATGTTTTCCTTAAAGTTTGTGCTTTTGTCATCTCAACAGGATAACCATGGAGACTTATCATCAGTGAGCATGGATACTGCCATAGCTATACGTACCATTGAAACAACTTATAGATCATCAGCAGATGCTGCTTCTGTTGAATCAATGATAGTGAAGCTTACTGAAAAGGTACATTTATCATAGAAAAAGAGAAGATATGTTTGTAATAAAGAAACTTACAAAGAAGGTATCTTCTTTCAATGTTGTCACCATGGATAATACGATCAACTTTGCTCAATCGTTTTCCAAGAATTTTTCTAAGTGTCAGGTAAATCTAAGTGATGCATGACTTAGTGTGACCATAGGTACTAGGAAATATACCAATATTGATATGAACCAACTACATACATAACTCATAAGCTATCAAGCCTTCATAATTCTAGCATTCTCTTGAAGGATGCTCTTATTGGCTTTGGTTTGTTTTGAAAAACTAGATTGTCCTTGATTATCATTATCTTCTTGTGTGAATTGAAGTTTTGATTTTTTTAGGCCTAGAATGGAGAAGAAGTCTTGTCACTGTTCACTTCAATATTTTCAAATGCTATTAATTTTGGTTCCTTGGTCATTGTATACTAAAGCAATTTATAGTCGTTGATATTGTGTTAATACCCCCATAAAGAGTTATTTAAGCCAATGTCCAAGTTAGAGTTTCTTCCAGTCTCTGTTACTTGCAATACCAAAGTTCTTTAAAGGTATAGGCAATTGACAGCCTTATGAAGTATATTTAAACTCGACGCATTACTCCCTTTACTCCAGAAAGAATAATGGAATTTGGAATAAGAGGGTCATGCTATTTAGTTTACGTCTATTTCATATATTGATTTATAATCTTTAATAATAATAATTTGCTATTGAGAAACTACCTAAAAAGTCGCTATTCAGGAAAAAATAACTGCATAAAAAATACTAGAAGTCACAATCTTTTTCAATTTAAACTAGCTAAAAAATATTTGATAAAATCATTTTCAAGTAGAAAAATAGCTTAGAAAGCCTTGAAGTGTTCAATAATAAAAGTTTTAGTGGTTAAACGACTATACTTACTGCCTCAGCTTCAATAGTCTCTGATCTCTTGCATTCCATCTTTACAGGAAGGTCCATCTCTCAAAAGAAAGGGAAGGGCAGGAAATGCAACGCGAGTTGCAGTTTTGACTTGGAGATCTTTATTGATTATGTCAAGGCAGTGGAAATATTATTGGCTAAGATTGATTCTTTATGTGTTTCTTGCCCTTTGTATTGGCACTGTATTTTCTGCATTGGGGCATTCCTTATTTTCTGTCATGGTAAGCGAATAACTAAAGAATCAAACCTGTTTCCTTTTTGCACATGTCTAATACAGTAGTCCATCAGTATGATTTTTGTGCACCAGACCTCCAGTGTTTTCTGGTCACACTATCCATGAAATAATCATAGAGTAAGTTGATATTGCTGTTTTTTTCCTCGTGGTAAATATTTTCCATTACTAGCTCTTCTTTTCAGTACGCGAACTATGATATTTTTCTTGCCGTGCAGAGAAGAGTAGCAGCAATATTTGTATTTGTTTCATTCACCTCTCTGCTAGGTCTTGCCGGTGTACCTTCACAGTTGAAAGAGATCAAGGTGATGCTAGTTACTTATTTGTGTTTCCTCTGGATAATGCAGAAGCATGCTTCTATGAGACTAATATGTGTGAACACCATGTTCGAATGTATCCAGTATATGTGCATACTTAAGAATCAAGGGTTGTTTTGTTGGCTGAGAGTGGACTATGCACCTTCTTATGGTGCATGCACAAAGCATTATCTTCATAGAAATGTGATCCTCACTCTAGTCTCTACTTCAATCTCATGAACTAAACATGGGATCCCAAGTTAAAGACCCTTTGACTCCTTACTACTGTTTCCCTTTAACCCTGTATGTCATCATCTTCGTATTGCATTCTTACTGTAATCTTTGTGTTGGCCAAAGGACTATATGTATCATCATTCAAACTTCTTTTTTAAATTAGTGGGGTGAAATGTAGACATATATAGAGTTAAGTGCCTAAAATTCTCAGGACCAGGGTTCTCCAATAGCTAAAATATCTGGACTTATCGCTAGGAACGTGACATTTCTGACTTAATTTATTAAATCATATCCTGTTTCAATCTCATTAGTCCTGACAATTAAGGGGTGTTTGGATTAGCTTTTTTAAAGCAACTTATAAGCTAAATTCAAAAGCCAAAAGTTGGTGATGCCTAACTGTTGGCATTCGACCTTTGACTTTTTTCTTACTTTTTAGCCTTAAAAAAGAGCTTAAAAAGCACTTTTTGTATTTACCAAATACTTCCAAAACTAAACAAAGCTTAAAATTCAAAAACCACTTGATATAAGCTAATCCAAACACCTACTAAGCTTTTGAACGTGATTTCTATAAGAAGCTGGGAACCTTTAGTATGATGTTTGACGAGGTGCAATATTGATATGTGTTTTAATATTTAAGATAAACCATTCATAATCAGCATTGCATTTAATGTGGGTTGTGCTATGGAAATAATTTTCAGTAATAACCTAATCATGCACTAAGATGCACAACAAAGGTGGCAAATTTGATACCCCAATGACATCTAAGTCTTGTATTTTGTCCCTTCTTAAAATAGAAATACTTAGATAGGGAATGTCCCCTTCAAACCAAGTAAACTTTTCAACTTTCTTTTTGAAAGTTTGATTTTGTTATCCCCCCCGATAAAGTGTTATTATTAGTATCCTCATGCAGTTCAAAAACCAACCTAATTAACATCATGATGACTTGCAGATATACACCTATGAAGAATCAAATCAGCATTCTGGGGCATTTGTTTTCCTACTTGGGCAGCTTTTTGCCAGCATCCCTTTCTTGTTTCTCATCTCCATTTCGTCAAGTCTGGTCTTCTATTTTCTTATTGGACTGCGAGATGAGTTCAGTTTGCTGATGTACTTTGTGCTGAATTTCTTTGCGTGTCTGTTGGTAAATGAGGGGCTGTTGCTGCTAGTTGCTTCCATTTGTCAAAACATCTTCTGGAGCATCTTAAGTTTTGTGTCCATACATGTAAGTTCTACCTTAAATTTTATTTGCAGGATATGATTTACTCTAGGATGAGTTGCCAACACATTTTTTGCCTTTCTCTTTGTCTTAATATTGCCATATTCTATTGATTGGAAAATCTACAGTGAATGTGTCTATGTGAGTTCCTAGTTTGTTGAAAGGGTCAATTTTTATGATATGGGAAATCAAGGAAGTTTGGCATTTGACATGTTTGCAATTGTAACGTTATATTGGATTGTTTTATTAGGAGTAATATTTTAATATCATTTTCTGCGAGCTGAGTCCTAACTGCCTTCATTCAATGGTTATCTTATCATGTTTCAGGTGATAATGATGCTTTCTGCTGGCTTTTTTAGAACCAGAAATGCTTTGCCTAGACCAGCATGGCTGTACCCCATTTCTTATATTGCTTTTCATACTTACTCTATCCAGGCAAGTTTGAGACTTGGCTTGAATTCAAAGTTAAAGTACATGTTCTTGATCATTGATCATCTCTGAAGTATACTTAATAAACTTGTTTGTTTGCCAGGGACTGTTGGAGAATGAGTACAATGGAGCTTCTTTTGCTGTTGGGCAGGTGAGAACCATATCTGGTTATGAGGCTCTGGAAAATGTATATGATATATCTGATGACAGCAACTCTAAGTGGGAAAATTTACTGGTGCTGTTTGTTATGGCTGTTGCATACAAAGTTCTTGTTTTTATTCTGCTGAAGTCTTGCATCTGGAAAAACCTCTCTGTTCACAAACTTTTCCGCTGTAACCAAACATAAAGGATTACAAATGGATGCTTTCAGTTTCAGTTTCTTGGAGTTTAATGCTTATAAAATTGGTAATTTAGAGCATGGGAGTTCACTTTTTTACAAATTTCGTACACCTTGTATGATTACTGCATCATTTGTCTTTATAGTTGGTGCATACACACTGAAAAGTGTAGAAAAAAGATCTTCTAAAGTATTTTTGAAGTAACTTTTCTGAAGGAAGGTTATGTCTTATTCCCTTTGGTTCATTTTAATTATCGTGTTTACTAAAAATAATCATCATTTTAAGAGTTAAAAAGACATACTTAATTGTTAGTTTTCACCTTTATCATATAAATATGCAGAAAGATTAATGTGGTGGTGAAAAAGAGGGTAGTATGAAGTTGAGATCACAAAGTAAATAAGAATAATTTGATCAAATTACTTTTTTAGGTGATGTTATCTTAAGAACGTACAAATGAAAACATGACAAGTAAAATGGACCAGGAGTGAATAATAGATTAATGTGGTATATTCTTAGACGTAGTGAGGGAGTTGAAGACTAACATGGTGACATGCTGCATATCACATGAGAAAAGGGAATAACGATATTTACTTCATCCATTTTAAAATAAGTGTCCGTTTAGCAAATATATTTGTATCAAAATAAGTTGTTACTTTAGGAATTTAAGACAAAAACTAGTATGTATCCAATTGTTATTCTTTCTTGCTTTCTTTTTCTTCGTTTGAATTGTTACTCACCTTAACAAAAAGGACATAAACCTCTAACTACAATAAGTATTTCATCATTCAAAATATTTTTCTGATTTAATCTTTGCCCTTTTCTTTTCTTGACAATACGATAAAAAATATGTTTACAATTTAAATTACATAAAAGATAATTGTACATTGTATAACTGCTCACTAAAATAATACTTCCATTCATTTTAATTTGTCTGAGACAAAAATAAAGAGCAACAAAGGGAGTAGCTAGCAAATGTGTACTTTTATATTATTATATACATATATTTAACTAGTAAATATATATAAGTATTTTGACATAATATGAACGTATAGTCAAACGTGTAATTTCCTATTAAGCACTCGTAAAAAGAAAATGAAAAAGGAGATAAATTCGTTGACAACTTCAAGGCGTATAAAAACCCGGTGCGCGCCAAACCCACCGAATTCTCCCAGTTCACACGGGTTCGCAGATTCTTCTACTTTACGCCACTGGTCAAAATGGACCCATTTTTTCAATTCAATTTCAATTTCAGCTACTGATACATCGGAATTCCATGGCTTTGTCGTCGTTTTTCACCGGCGAGCGAACTGTGGTAGCACTATTCATTGCTCGGATTGTCTTCTCCGTCCCTCAATCTCTCATCCCCGAATCTCTCTCCCTTTCTCTCCTCTCCCTCCTCGCTCTCTCCGTCGAGATCTCCGCCGATGCCTCTTCTTCAGTTTCCCTTCCTCAATTCTTCAAAACCAGGTTGGTATTATTATCCTGCACACTGTTTCCTTTTCATTGTTATTTTAGGTGAGCGCGAGCCGGGCCGGGCCGGGCTGGACTGAAATTTGAAAGATAGAAGAGATCGCGAGTGAAACATATGAAGTTGCAACCACTAGGCTGCATCTTCAATTGACGATTTTACGTAGTTTTCCCCTTTGATTTATGTTGTAGTTCGTTTATTGAAAATTTGGGATTGAGCAGGGGTAATTTCTGAATTGAGTGTAATTTTGCATGTGTGTTTGTTAAATGTGTAGATTTGGTTTCATTCTACTGCCTATTTACATAGTTCTGGTACTGCTTTTCAGGCCTGGTGCTTCATCAGGGATTTTTTTGGGGGCAGTAACTCTGCCTGGTGTTATGGTATCAAAGTTGATCCAGTTGTCAAGAGTAGTATCTTTAAATCAATCTGGAAGTGAAGGTATAACACTCATTTTTGAGTAAATTGAGCTTTTGTAGTTTGAGTACTTTTATTATATCAGGAACAAATATTTCTCCCATCCCCCACTCCCGAGAAAATACTAGGAGAACAGGACCACAAAGTTTCCACAATGACAAGGCAAACCTAGGTTGATCATAAATCAGCATCACATTTAAGGATTCATCCTTCTAGTATCACCTCAAAGTGCTTCGTTCAATCAAAAACCAATTCCTTAGTTCCACAATAAGACCATAAACAAGTTGGAAGAGTTTTATTGATCTCATTTAGATGGTTGAGCTCAAGTTTCTTGGAACGGATTTAGTTGTATGGTGGGAACCCTTCGCAAAGGTGAATTCCTGGGAAAAGATTGTTTACTTCCATTAATATTCAAGCTCCTTTGGTTATGCTGTTGTTGCTGCCTCCACCACTCTTAAACTTTCTCAGATATTAAAAAATTTGCAATGCAAAAGTGTTGAGTGCTGTGAGCTTTGAGCTTGAACTAATTGGTTATACCATTGCTTTTAGCATATTATCTTCACAAAGGATTCCATTTTCAGCTTCTGGAGAGAATGCTTTTCTTTTGATTTGATCTATCATTTTGGTTGCAATCGTCTATTATTTTTCTCAGCCTTAGGGAGCGAAGACATGGATTAGAGCGTCATCATATTGTGCTATAACCCCAACTGTTTTGGCAGGTCAAATTGATCCCATCCTTTTTGAGGTCTCCTGTGCCTCTCAGCATGCGACTTTTCTTTTTTCTAGTATGCCCATCTGGAAGAATTTTAGGAACAGCAATACTGGGGAGCTAAGCTTTTTAACCTTTTTTATGAACTTTGGGTGGCTCCATGGTTAGAGTTTTTACCAGTCTTGAATTTGTAATTGTTGCATAAATTCAATAACACTTGGGTTAAAAAAGTACTACTTCTTATTTGCCCTTCATCTCTAAAATGCTATGTTTGAGCTACTTGAAAAATCTTCATGAACTGGTCTTTGCAAGGATAACGTTCACTGATGAGCAAATGAAGCACCGTCTTTTTTTAAAATTTAATTCACATGAAGCGGTAATGACGGTGAAAAGTGCAGTATGGAGAAGGATAATTGTACTGTAAATTGATAAATTCTTAAGTACTATTTTTGTATTTACGTAGTTGACTATTGAATCTCCATTCTTAAATATTATCAAGTTATTTTCCATCTTGTGATGTTTCTACATGGAGAAACCCTGCGTAGTAGATGAAATATGTAATCTTGCTTTTGCTTGTGCTGCTGAGGAGTGTGGTTGTTCTTTTTATATTTATTCACCTAATAGGTTGATTTCCATCAGTCACTTCAAAGTATTGGCGAGTTTGTATTCAGGAAATATGTTGAATCCTACCTTGCCTCACCTGTATGAATGACTTCTTTTAGTTTTTACCTTTTATCAGAGCTTGAATACCTGCAACTACTGTATTGGGTGACATCTGCAAGTTGCTACACGGTGCTAGCTTATCTCTGCTTCATTTTTTACCATCAATCAGACAGCAAGAATTGTGCTACTTCTCGCTGTAGCTTAAGTTGTATAGCATTGTATTTTGGAGTCTGCTGTGTGTCTTTTGCTGTGAAATCTCATAGTGGTAGGTCAACTTTTCTTCCTTTGTATTCATTTTTTGATTCATTGGCTGACCTGATAAGTTGCTGATAGCTATGGATTCCTTAACAACTCTTGCTGAACTTCTCCTGCAGGGTGGTATACAGCAGCTATCTTATTGTGGCTATTCTCTCATGGACTTGCAGCTGTAAAATTAATTCAGAATATTCTCCACACTTTTCCAGCATGCGCTTCAATTGGTTGGTCATATTACTATATTCTTAACTTTACTAGATCTCTAGTAGCATCACAAACTACTAAATTGCACACTAGATATGAGGGTGGTTGTGCGAAATTCAGTTCATTTTCACTCTCCACTATTGTAACAAACTACAATCTTTCAGGGTGTTGCTATAGACAACATGAAACAACAATTTTTTATCTAGAGATTCATTCTGTCTGTTTACTTGCTCCACTGGGTCATGGTTTAAACACTTGATAGATACAGTTCTATATCTGCCGATATGTATCCATTCTATTGATACATACATGTTGATTCATACCCGTAGTAGATTTTTGAGGTTGAGTATTGGTTCTACCAGATGACACAAAAAAGCTAGTATGTAAGATTGGTGTCATCGAGACATAGGTGATATCAGCTGATCTTTTTCAGTCATTTTGGAATTTCCTGTAAATCCTGTTTTTCTTGTTCTTTTCTCATGATATCTTGTAGTTGATCTTTCAGAAGGATAATTCTAAAATTTAAAAAAGATTTACAACTCGACCTTAGTCTTTTTAAAAAAATTTATGTGCTTATTTTTAGGGCTAATCATATTTTGGGTTCTGTTAGAGGGTTTAAACCATTTACTGATAATAATGATCTTCTTTTGTTTTATATGTCATCTCAGATTTGCATTAAATGTTATATACGCATTGATCATCTATAACAAAGAAGTATGGTTCTTGTTCAGTTTTTTTTTTTAAAAAAGTAGTACAGTTCTTGTTGAATGTAATATGCCTCCTTTATTTAAAATTTGTATAGTGGCTCTAAAACTTGATATTTATTCGGAAGCATCTCTCCCCTTTTAGAGAAGATTAAAGCAACTTGGATATTGTAGTGTCTTCAGGTTCCAGGATTGGGTTGTATTCGTTGATGTTATCTTATCTGACATTTGAAAGAGAATTCTGATACATTATATGAGAGTTCAAATGTGCTCTTAGTAGTTATCTACATTAAAATAATGATTCAAATTAGCACATCATAGTTTACAAATTATTTCTAATAGTTATGGGAATCTTTTAAGCCTATATGTAGCTAAAATGCATTTTATGTCCAAACTATGGCATAAAGACCCTCTAATACATATCTGATTCGACGACTTTGAACAATGTGCCAGATATTATGTTGCATCGTTAGAACATAGGTTATTCCACACAGTCTTGCACTGTTAGAGCATGTTTAGTCCCACATAATCCTTATTTCTTGTTATTACAGAGATCAGAGCCTCAAAGCCATTTCATATATACCAGTTGGTTTGCTTTGTTTGATCAATGGTCCTCCAGTTCTCTGTACAGTTATTTACATCCTTATTTCTCTTCTTAGGAGAAGCGCTACTGGTTACTGTTGGCCTTGTTATCTATTTTGGTGACATGCTGGCTTCTACTGCTGCTAAGGTTAGATCCTCACATTTGATTTATCTGAAAGTAGATGATATAGATACCTGACGAGCAGTATTTTTTCTGTTAACAGTCCCATGGGTACTTTACTGCAGCTAAGGTAGTGACTATACAATATGGAATCCAAAGAAGTGAAGTTAGCGTTATTATTCAGGTATTATACAAGCTTTTGACTTTCTAGGCTATTTACTTCTTTCAGTGATATAGAGTAAAAGATTTCTGTTTCACGGTATTGATCACGAAATGTAACACTATGTTCCAGGGATTGATTATTGGCCTTCTTCTTTTCCCTGTGCTGTTCAAATACTTGCTTCAAATTCTGGAGCGGGTCAGCTTGGCATCTTCTAGAGATACTGCAGATAATCATATAAGGCGATCTTTTGTGTTCTACATTTCCCTTGTGTGTGTTCTCATTATAGCTGTACCATCATGGATGCAGCTTGTTCAAGATTTTCACGTGCACCCTTTTCTATGGTAAGCCTCTTCAGAACTTATTTCTTTTGGATAATTGCAGATATTATGCTGCTATTGTTATGTTTGCGTGATTTGGGTGACAAAGGTTTAGTGGTTCGTAGGATGATTAACACTTGTTTAGACAATTAGGCTTTTTAAACTGGATGTGCAAGCATGTGATAGGCCTTGACAAACATGTGGAAATTTGATCCTTGTGATAAATATAAATGCTGCATGACCTCTGGTCAGGTCTGTGGATGTCACCCTTGTTATGCATGTAACTCACAAGTGTGTGTTTCTAGAGGTCAACCTAATATTCAAATGTTGAATATTGATAAACAGTTACCTGTGCACCCAAGGGTATGACTTAGTGGTCAATGAAGTGGATTGAGAACCATAAAGTCTTGGATACAAATCCCATCGGGGGCAAAAGCACTAGGTGATTTTTTCCTAGCCATCAAAGCCTTGATTAACAGAGCTGCCCAATGGAGTTTGCTGGTACCCTGAGGAATTAGTCGGCATTTGTAAAAAAAACACAGGCATTTACCTGATTAACAAAAATTATATGATGCAAGAAGTTGTGTGGGACATCTAGCTAGTAGGTAAAAAATACTTATTTAAAAAATAGGTACTGAATGAGAAGATAACAGGGTAGAACTTTGCAGTGTCTTGAATGGGCAGTTTAGATACTTTGCTTGCTTCTTTTTTCATTGTTCTGTTTATACTAAATACTCTTAAGAGTTTTAGGTTTTAAAGTTGCATTCTTACTGCAGCATTCTTTTTGTATATGAAGCAAAAGCGAAATAATAATGTAATTCGCCAGGAATTTTCTATAAACACCTGAGTTACAGCAATGTTCACTTTAAATAATGTAGTTCCTGAAGTTATAGTATCGCCTCTTGTTAATGGGGTAAAACTCTTGTAATGCCTTTGTTATCCCTACCTTCTCTGGGTGGCTGTGGCACTGCATCAGTTCTTAAGCCACAACAATGTGCAATTGTAACCTGTTATTTTCATATTTATTTTCTTCCTCTACTTCAGCATCAGTGGCTAGCTCCAACATCCAACATTACTTTTTTAGTTCTAATTTCAGTGGCTCCTTTTACAAAATTTTAGTTGTGAAGATCCTAACTAATGGTAGGGGCATGACTTTTGAAGCTTAAAGACTCAATAGTTAATGCTTTGGCGTATCAAGATTGTGTAAAGGTTTTTGCGTGTTGCCACTTTTTCTTTTTAAATCTTGAGCTTGACAGCATTTTTACACTGAACCATTCACAAGTGATATGTATTTCCATCTTCTAAAGGGATTTGTTAAACAAACTGTTTAAGAAACTGATTGAGTTCATAGCTTTTGCTGGCTATTGGCTCTTCTATGAAACGAATTTTACGGCTCTAACTTAGCCAAGCTCTCTACCTCAAGTATTTGATGTTACTAATCAAAGAAATTCAAATTTAATCTGGGAAGCTAGGTTAAGCTTGACTGTCAAGCCTCATACCCATGAACCGAGTTGAGTACATGAGGTTTTGACTCTGCCCTAGGCTTGTTAATCAGTCCTACTGGTGAACCATCTCTGTAGGATGAAAAGAAATAAAATAATCTAAGAGTAAATTTTCAATGTGTTCAGCTACTAGCAATTTCGTTCATATAGTGGCTATCTCATATCATTTCACTGTGAATCAAATCATATATCGTTTACCTCAAGACATATATAAAGTGTTACTATCTTTTGTTTATATTATGGTTTTCTGTGTCTTCTGATTTCTGCAGGGTATTGCATTTTGTTCTGTCAGAACCGCTTAAAAGGTTATCGCTGTGTATCTATTGGTTGATTGTTATTTATGTATCAGTTATCCGATTTTACAACATCTCTAAGAGCAGTAAAATTGAGAGGATTCTTCTTCGGAAATACTACCATTTAATGGCTGTTTCAATGTTTGTTCCTGCTCTCATACTTCAGGTGATTTGAGTTGAAATTCTTTAGGAATTCTTTCTCCTTTTGGGCCTATTATTTATTTTATTGGAGTTGTGTTGACCATCTATATCTTTCTGCAGCCGAAGTTTCTTGATCTGGCTTTTGGTGCAGCTTTGGCTGTTTTCTTGATGTTGGAAATCATACGAGTAAGGTTTCATTGCACTCTCATCTTGTTTCTTGATATTGAAATTCAAAAGAATGTTCGAATTAAAAGAATATTCCCAGTGTTACTTGGAAAAACAACATAAAAACAGAATGTCTGTCACATAGATCAATTAGGGTGGTAAATATGGTATTAAGTTTCAAGCTTATGCACACTTCTCAAATGAAGCCAAGCTCACTAAGTAAACATATCTTATATTCGCTTCAGTTTGACTTCAATTAAGCTTCTTGACACACGAAACATCAATCAATCAGTAATATAACTGAAGTCTGAATAGTGTGTTGCACTTACATTTCAGACATGGAAGTATGTATCTATACTTGCAATGCGACATGTTCTAATGTTCTTTTTCTTTTTCAATTTCACCTTAGTTCTTGGTAACGTCTTATAATTTCTGGCAATGCTTAAACAATTTTCACAATATTTATCATGCCTTTTGGGACAGATATGGAGAATCTGTCCCTTGGGCCAGCTTGTGCACCAATTTATGAATGCTTTTACAGATCATCGTGACACTGATCTTCTTATTGTCAGGTATGAAATGACTCTTCCATAGCATGTAACTAGTTGCAGCTTATACCTCTTGTTAACTCTAACCATCCGCCTTCCTTCCACTTTCAGCCATTTTTCACTCTTATTAGGATGTGCGCTTCCTATCTGGTTGTCCTCTGGTTTCAGTGACCGGCCATTAGCCCCTTTTGCTGGGATCTTGAGCCTTGGAATTGGAGATACAATGGTAAAGTTGCTATTCCTTGCTTGTCCTGTACCTTTCTCGATGCACTAGTATTATCCACTTCGGCAGAACCCACTTGATGCTTGCTTGCGAAGCGTGTGAATTGTTCAGGATAATGAAAACCTACCTTACAATCACTCGGTATCTGCTCATTTATGAAATTTAATTTTTTTTTCCCCAAGACAGGAATAATATTGATAGTTTGGGCAGCACATAATGAACTTAGAGCTTCTGGTCATTATTTATTGTCACTTGTGCACTGTAAGTTTTAATTGTGATCTTCTATGTAGGCGTCAGTGGTTGGATACAAGTATGGGGTTCTCCGTTGGAGCAAAACTGGCAGTATGTCTCTGTTCCCTCTATTGTTTTGTCATTGCTTCTTTTGTATCCCCTCACCATCTGAAGCTACAAATTCTCTTTGGTAGAGAAAACAATTGAAGGCACTGCTGCTGGCATAACGTCTGTCCTGGCTGCATGCTCCGTTCTACTTCCACTTCTGGCTACAACCAGATATGTTCAGGTTTCTCTCTCTCTCTCTCTCTCTCTCTCTCTCTCTCTCTCTCTCTGTGCACGTGTACATAGGGATGTCCCCATGCATACCCATTCAGACCAAAAAAGGCTCCCATGAGTGCATATTTATGTTTATGAGAAGAGGGGTGTCGCCATGCATACCTATTTAGACCAAAAAGGCTCCCATAAATGCATTCTGAGAAGAGATAAGTTATACGTGATCCATGCTTCTACTATGCAGCTTAAATTTATTTTGACTGATGTTGAAGAGGCAAATTTCTGTGATCACCTTAAAATTAACCTCCTCCCTTGTGAATAATGAACCTCATTTTAATTCTTTGATGCCCCAAATTATCCAAATTCATGTCTACTTGGGGCTGAATCCTCAAACTAACATAGGCAATGAAACATGGGAACTTTGTGCAACCCCACAATTTTTTTTTCCTAATATAGAAGCCAACTACTGTCAAAAGTTTCGTTCATTGAACATTGTGGTTGATCTTTAATACTGTATTGGCAATTGTGCAGAACTGGTTCTCTCTTCTTTTTGCGGTGACAATAAGTGGTCTGTTGGAAGCCTACACTGCCCAACTGGATAATGCCTTCATACCTCTGGTGTTCTATAGCCTCCTGTGTCTCTAAACACCTATATGCTGACCTGAACTTTAAACTACTTTTCTGAAAGACAAACATGCTGATCTTTCGACAGTACTCGTTTGAGCGTACACATTCCTCTTGTAGATATTGCCGCTATAGAGTTACATGACATGTACAATAGGTGACAAGAGGGGGTTGTTCGGATGGTAAACGCCCTCCACCTCTCAACCCTTAAGGTTGTTGGTTCAAGTCACCAAGGAAACAAAAAATTGGGAGCTCCCAAGGAGGGGTATTTTTTTTTTTTTATAAAAAAGTACAATAGGTTGATAGGAGAAATAGCAAGAAGTTACTCTTTTTGTAATCTAGATATAGAATTTGTTTCCTGTAAGGCATAAGCAAAACTATTTTTGAAATGTTGTAGTTGTTACTTTTGTCTTGCTTACTTCATCCTCCTTCCCACGTCAAGGATGTAAATAAATATTACTGTAATTTGTCAGAGTTTACAGGCACTAGGACAAAAGTATTGGTCGAAATTCCATTTTATGTATGGGTTTTTTGAGCTTAAACGAGCAGTAGTAAAAGCCTGCAGTGTAGTAGATAGATTGATAAAGCTGACGAAAGCAGACTTAGGCCCAAGAAATTGCACAATGTGCTTTACCTTTCGAAACCTCTTACTAGCGATAGTAAGGGATTTGTCTTCTGAATCGAGCTCGTTGCATCAGGATTGCCTAGTGCAAATTACTTCTGCTATGTGGTTTGCAGGTTATTGCATAGAAGCATGAGTTTACCTGTGCATACCCTAAGGGTAGCAGCTGCATGTATAGGTTTGTCCTATGATTTGATTTGGTATTTGAAATATGATTGATGCTATATAAATTGGGACATAGAGATCTTTATATCTTAGTGGGAAAAAATATACTTTTGTTCACACGTAATACTTACACTAAACTAAGAAAGATATGAAAAGACATTTCTCCCTTGCGTACCACCATGTTAGAATTATTTCTTTTTGGGTTTTGCGCCACCATGTTAGAATGCTACCCAGAGTACAGACTGGTACATTATTTTACACGTGGATTACTATTTACTAGTTACGAAGGAACTTTTCAATTATATTGTTTGTTATTTAAACTTCAAAATAAACTAATTAAATAATAGTTCTTCGAAAGTACGTGCCAATTATACATTAAAAATAGCTCCACATATCTTCGACATCAATCTTTTGATCATGAACCTTTTGCCCTCTTAGTCCAATTCATACCTAAATAATGTTCATCAACTTAGTGACGCCACTACAAAAATTTAAAAAAAAATACAGAAATTTATCGATTTTATATCATTCTTCAACATGAATTAACCAAACCTATGTTTCCTTACATAATATAGATTTCAAACATTCATGATAAAACTTGTCTCCTTGCATAGTATATCATGATGTGAATGTTAATGAATTGAAGTGACTTATCTATCGGATGATTGGTTGAATCATACTTCCAGGGATTGTGGCAAATATTTTACTATTTATCAATAGATTAACAATTAAATATAAGAAAAATTGTTAGGTACAAGTTATTTAACATTAGACAAATACTGAATTTTATAGCTAATTTTATTTTATTTTATTTCATAGTAACATTTATTTGAAGTTTGGCAATTACAATTTTAATAGACTTACTTTTTTTTTTGAAAGATTTGAAAACTAAAGTTTGGAAATCATTTCTTTTTTTAAAAAAGAAACATTTAAAATGCATTCTACTAATATATTAATAGGAAGATTTCAGTGGCGCCATGAATTATTTTATAGTATGTCCTCGTCTTTCATTAATGAACAAATATTGTGGTCGGCAAGGAAAAACAAAAAAGAGAAAATGATTGAAAGCAAATGAAAGGAGGAAACTGAAGCCGTTTAGAAGATATGGAACACTAATTTAATTAGATTTATTCACGTGCCTTATTAAAACGTGTTTTTTTTTTCTATACAAGAAAGGAAGAGTCAGAGATTATCGTGATCTTTTTTCCTCCAAGATTGAATTGAATAAATAAGTCATCAAACGTAGGGGTTTTAAAAAATTAAATCGAAAAAATATTATTGATTTATTATTATTGGGCTAACGAGTTTTTAATGATTTTACAAAAAAATAGAAAAAATTATCTGGTTATAGGTTCAGTTTGATTTTTAGTATTGGGTTATTGGGTAAACCGATAAGCCATTAAGACTATAATAATTCATTACTTTATCTCTTCATAAATATTAAATATTAATAATTTAACATTATTTGATACTAAATTGATACTCGTAAGTCATGTATTTGCTTGGTTTGTAAATGTATAATCCTTTTGTTGGAAAGTAAATTAGAATATGAGATCAAATATTACATATTATTAAATTTAGCTACGCAATCGATTTGTTTGTTTTACTCTATCTCATTGTATTGCATCAAATTGTTAGAGAAGTTATATATTTATTTTATGAGTATTTTTTTATTGGGTAAACTAAAAATCGAACCATTAAGGACAAAAAGTCAATAAAGAATATCTTATTAGTTTAGCATATTTAAAAATAAAAAATTAATCAATTAAATCGATAATATATAAAACTGAACCGAACTGATTGATGCACACCCACAACGACGGTATCTTTTCAAAAAAGTATTTTGAAAGAGTAGCGATATACATATTTGTCTAAATAGTTTTGAAAAGTACTTTAATAAGTATTTTGTGTTGAACCTATATTTTATAATTCTTTTAAGTACAAAAAGGAAATACTATAATAAATATGAATTTTTATAACAACCTTTTTATTAAAAAAAAAAAAACACCTTTTTTAACCTATTACCCAAAAACATTTACTGAAAGGCCAAACAAATTATATAAGTTAGAAGGGTTATTTATGATGATTGAACTACACATGAATATTTTGGACCCATTATTTCCAAGCGTTTCTTGTTCTGTTCCTTACTTTGGATCTACCATACTGAACCATTCCTTTGACTTGTCAATTCATTGTTTGATGTTTCTTTTAGGAATTCTGGCACAATTTAGTATTTGTCTAATTACGCTCCACTTTATATTTATTTATTATGGATATTTTTATTTGTGTAATTTGTTGTTAACATACGTATTTATCTATATTTATGATCAATATACAAACATGATAAGTAGTTTTATTGTTATAAGTATTTTTATTTATATAATTCGTTGTTAATATACGAATTCATGTATATAATTAATTATCAATGTACAAATCAATTTATATAATTTGCTATCAATACACAAATCTGTTTGTATAATGTGATATCAATATACAAATTCAGAAGTGGCCCCTAGCAACTTGAATGAAATATTAATGACGAGCGATAATTCTGAAAGATACTGACTTAAACACTAGTTCTATACATATTGTATCCACTATATCCCACATTTTAGTCTGATAAATTAATACTTATCTATAAAGTATTTTCACTAAATAATCATGTTGTATTTAATTTTGTTATTATAATTTCAACATTACATCGGGATTCATTTCATAAACAGATAATGGTCAACTGTATATTTAAATATTAGCACGCATTTCATGTGACTCTGAAACGTCTTTGTTTTTTTTTACAAGATGAAAATTACTGTTTTCTTCTTTGATTTTTTCATATTTGATGTTTGATATCTATTTGGGGGTCCTAGGAAATAGAGAACCTCCAGGTCATTTTTTCAATAAAATAACAAGTGATCATTCAGTATAATTAATTGAAAGCGACTTGATATAAGTACATACAAATTAGTATTTTTCACACGAAAAAGACATGTTCCAAGGGCATTTCAAACTTTTAACATCAAGTTTTACACTAAAATGGTGTCAATATTATTTTAGTGTAAATAAACTATAATCCACTGCATTAAATTTTACACCAAAAATGAATATTTTTCTCTTCCTCATCATTATACATTATTTCTTATTTGATTGGGAATTGCTAAAAATTTTGTATAATAAAATATTCAATAAAATGCATTGGTGATGAATAGTGTTAAACTAAAATGATATTCCAAAACTTTTGATGATACGCTAAATTAGTATAGAATTTGATGTTAGATTGTAGTTTTAAAATATTAAATTTTATATTAAAGTAGAATTTGATATAGGGCTGAAGATGGTCCATCGAAAGATCTAACGTCCTAAAAAACTAAATTTATGTTGGATCAAAATTCATATCGTATAAGATCCATTTAAGAATTATTGAAAATGTGTTTTTTCCTGTTCATCCTATCACAAAACTGATTGTTAAATTGAAATCACTTAACATTAAGCGTGGGTTTGTAACAGCACTTTAGCTTAGAATACCAACAAAACTCTGACATGCATATAAGTACATAGTGACTAGAGATAGGTTTCTAAATATTCCCTTAAAACCAGAATCATCTATTTTCTATTTTGATCTATTTTAAAAAAATAATTTCTTTCCTTTTTTTTATAATATTTTAATTTCAATTTTTCACGAGACAGGTTTAAGGTCACAAGATTAAGGATATTTTAGTACATTTGACATAACTTTAATTTACAAATCATAAAATTTAAATAAATTATTTTCTTAAACTCCGTACCAAGTCAAACTAGTTCATTCTTTTTGAAAAGAAGGGAGTATGTTTTTCAAACTATATCTTTATAATGCATATCTATCAAATAATTATGTATATGCAATTGGTATACATAATATAAAGAAAAATAGTAACAAAACTCTAACTATAGTTATAATTATTTTTAACTAAAATAATATAATATAAATATGTTTTTCTAATTTACGTAATTTACTCTTAATTAAATAATCTCTTAGTAAATTCCAAAGATTACGTACGAACGTACTGCTCATGTGAGGTCAATTTATTCTCGTCAGAATTAATTTCCAGTGTACACCAGGCCTGCTACTAATTTAGTAATATGCAAAGTACTATGGATCGACTCATCAACATGAGTAATACTTGTCCCTTTGATGAGTAATAATTATCCCTTCTCGTGATCAATTCGAAATGCTACTGCTAACTTTATCGATTAAGAATGGAAAAGCATAATATAAAGTTGAATAATTTGTTAAAGGATCGTAGAATGAACCTATCATCACTATAACAAAACTAATCTTTATCAGCTATATACATGCACATTAATAAAAAGTATTAAAGCCTTTGTGGACTCTGGCTAATTAATTATCATTAGATTCAATATTACTCTATGCTTTAAAGACATTTACAAACGGTAATTGTCACTAATAATTACTTGTAAAAAAATATATTTAGTAATAATTAAAATTTTTTTTTTTTGAGTAAATGCCTGGAAGATCATTTCTTCCGAGTATAAAGAAATTTTACATCATTTTTACCCATCACAATAAGTAACATGTACAATTATAGGTTCTACCAACACTGATAGTGATTTGTTTATAAAAAAGGCTAAATAGGGATATAATAATCCATCTTTGTATAGAAGTCTCACATCGACAAAAGCATGTTTTACTTACTAGTGACGCGTTTTAAACTCGGACGGCCTAAGTCCAAAGTGGACAATATTATCACCAGTCGGCTAGGTAGGTCCTTACCAGAGAAATTTAATAAAGGGAATTTTTCGCATATGTTATGCCGAAAAATGACCGGCTTTTGAAAATAATTTGAAAATATTTCGAAAATCGAGAATCATTCAATATTTAATTGATTTGAATAAAATCAATCCTCGAGAGTTGGTTTGACTTAGAGTCGCCACCTAATTTTAAGGATAATTAGGAAACCGAAAAATATTTTTAAAAGACCTAACAGAAAAATCTTTTA
>JAABOM020000096.1:23105861-23118811 GCA_011800125.2 Solanum clarkiae | reverse complement strand
AAAAAATGTTAAAATATAAATAAAGTCCCTGTAAAATAATTTGACACCGTGGAGGGTAAAAATTGGGTGTCAACAGCATATAGTCACTCAAAAATATCTTAATTATACTTCATAACTATAGTGTGGGTAATTACATTTCTTCATTATATTTGTAGCATCATTTGTATAATTTGCA
This sequence comes from Solanum clarkiae, assembly GCA_011800125.2. Classification (NCBI taxonomy): domain Eukaryota; kingdom Viridiplantae; phylum Streptophyta; class Magnoliopsida; order Solanales; family Solanaceae; genus Solanum; species Solanum clarkiae. The sequence continues at coordinate 23,118,636 of JAABOM020000096.1, read as the reverse complement.
CAACATTTGTATATATTTATATTATATCCTATACAATTCATAGCTTTTGTATAGCATATATATATTTTGGTATACAATTCGTACACAGCTTTTGTATAATTCGTTATACAATTCGCAATATTTATATATTTCGCTATACAATTTGATTCGCGCACAACTTTTGTATTATCGTGCACATCATTCATCTAAATCGTACGAATTATACAAAACTCAAACTGTAATGTTTGTTGCGACCCGTAATTAATTGAAACTATAACTATATTAGCTAATCAACTAATATATATTTACTTGTCTGCCTAATTTTTCCTTTAATAAATTAGTCATATAATTATTGGAAGATAAGAGTCAGACACGACGTTAATTAAAAAGATGTTTTCAAATAAATGAATTTGAACTTCATAAGTTGCGATTTACATCACATGGTTTTGTCTCTCAATATTTACACCAAAGACACTCCAACCATGTCAAGCTACCAACCTTATCTCTTTACTCTCAATGCCTTCTCACATACACTATAAATATAATACTTAACAAAACATACCACCAAAAAATAAAAACTTTCAAAAACCAAATCAAAAAAACATATAAACAAAAAAGATTTATATATCTAGTAGTTTATTTCATAATGTCAAAGGATAGAACCAATGTCATGAATAAAAAGAAAGGTATAGTGAAGAAATTGCGAAAGAGTTTTCTACTAGGGAAGAAACTTCCGACGGACGATCAATCGGAAAACGTACCGGAGGACGTGAAAGAAGGGCATTTCGCGGTCATCGCGGCCGGCAACGGTGAGTTCAAGAGATTTGTTGTGCCATTGGGTTGTTTAAGACATCCTTCATTCTTGAGGCTATTGGAACAAGCTGCTGAGGTATATGGTTTTGATCATGAAGGTGCACTTACATTGCCATGTAGCCCTAGTGAAATGGAGAGGATTTTGGCTATAATATATATGGAGTTTGCTCGCAACTGCTTAGCTAATTAGTAGTTTAATTCTTTTTTATACTGACGTAATGTTGCTGTTGGATACTTCTGATCAATAGAATAAGAAGAGGAGGAAAAATAAGTTATGATGAACTCAAATTCGCTCTGATGCCAGTTGTTATAGTAATATTTGAGTCGATTATACATTTCTAAAATCTTTTTTAACTCAATTACATTCTATTTTTTTTTTCTTTGTTTGGGTCATGATTTTGAATTTGTAAATCATGGCTATATATTTGGAATTGGTTGTAGTATACTCTATGTATTAATAGTAGAGTGGAGAAATAGTTCTAGTTCGATTTTGAATTGATGAAAAATTAGATGAAGTGAGTTATTTTAGCTATGAAATAAAGTTTTTTTATCCCCTAATTAGTAGTTCATTCTTTTTTTCAGTGCACATCTTTTTAATGCCCTTTCATCTATTTGGTCATTGGTACATTTTAGTTCTATATACTTCAGTATTTATTCAAAATTAATTTGATAAGAAATGGTATTTTATTTGTTTCGATTGAAATTTAAATTCATTGTTGGGTAAATCTTCCAACTGTACCATGATGTTTGTTTGAAGAAAGTCGTGCTGAGGAACAAATTAAAAGAAACCCCCAAGGGGGTACATATATATTCTTGGGTGTCAATTGATATGTACGTTGTAGTTTGTACTATCAATTAGTGAATATTGACAACCAATAAGGGTTGTAGACTATAGTTGAGTGGTAATTAGTATTTCGTGATCTTTAACGAGAGATTTTGAGTCTAAGTAATGTCGAGTATGAAGTCATATTTGTTAGGGAGCTAGCAATTAGAGGGAGTTGTAATGCGGATAGTAAGTAGCCCTCACTTGCAATCCTAAGATTGTGAGTTCGAGTCATCAAGAGAGCATAAAGACAACTGCTCATAGGGAGAAATTAAAAAAAGAATAGGAGCATTTTACCTTCCATATAAAACTTCTCAACATTAATCTGACCATTTGGTTAAACCCCAATATTAATAACTGACATCAAGTGAAAAATCATACCAAATGTATTTAACTAACAAATAAGAAACTACTTCGTTAAAGGTATTATGACATCAAATACAAATTTTAAAAGGTAGCATAAATCCGACCTAAAAAGGAATGTACAACAAACCATAACAAAAACATATCTGTTGGTGTAAGTTCACATATGAAGTCTGAAGAATATCATGTGTACAAAAATCTTATCTTTACTTTGAGAGGTAAATAGATCGTTCTAATAAATACGTGACTCAAAAAAAAAAATTGCATATCAGAATATGAGATTCTGTTAATTTTTTTTACAATCCCATCAAAATTAATACACAAAGTTCGTTAATATTTGAAAAAGAGTAAAAGTGCTCATTTTAAACAAATTTAAAATACTTTTTTTAATGAAAAAATACAAATAACTCCTTTTGTAATATTATTATAACCTCAAAACAGATATTGAATATCGAGCGTTAAATGGAGAAAAATTCCCTCACGTATGTCCAAAGTTTCAATTATAGTACTCGGATAGACAAAGTTAGGTCCATGAACCAGAGGCCATATTGAGAAAAGTGTGAATGAGAAGATTTTGATTGAAAAACTGAAATGTAAGTCATTTAATGTGACAAGCTTAGCTGCTCAAGGTACAGACACCGTAAATATGTGAGGGATCCACTTATGTGTTTGGTGGTTGACAAACTCTGGTTTTTTTAATCATCAAATGACGTGGTATATTGAAATATGATTTTTTTTTTCAGAAATCTTGATTTCGAAAAAAAACTTCTTGATAGGAAGGGCTATTCTCAAATGGGTTCAATGCGGTGCAAATTTGAATTGATAAGCTTCTGATGTGAATATAAAACACTAAATAAAAAAAAGAAAATCATTCCTTTTTTACTTCTACGCGAGTAGTTATTCCTATAATTATTTGACTTCATTTTCATTCAGATATCTATAGTAGTTTGCTCCGACTTATTGGACTTGAAGTTGTAGAATGTATGGATTCGATATAATTTAGTAGTTTTATTTCAAACTTTGTATTGTATCAAAGAAACATATTAAATATGTATTGGTTATTAATTTTAAACGACAACTAACATAAAAGAATTAAAAATTTGAACTTATATACTTCAAACTCTAGCTTCGTCTCTGAGATAATAATGATCAGAGACTTGACAGAAATTAACATGACTATTGAGGAAATGAAGATGACAATGGCTACAAGATCGATCTATAAAAGAAAAACAGAGAAGACAGTTACCAAATATTAAAATGTGACTATTTAATTTTAATTTACTTTTTAAAAAGGGTGGAAGACAATTGTAGAAATTCATTTCTAGACAAAATTTCATATATAATTTTATTTTATATAAAGGCATTTTCTATACACGTTTGATTTTGATGAGTAGAAAACACATAATTTGTCCTATAGCATTAAAGGATTCAATAAATATGTGTTTGACCACTTTAATAAGTGAAATACTACGATTTCTTTAATTGGTAGGATAAAAACTATAATAATTTAAAAATAAATTATAAGTTATTTTATATTCTGCAAATGATTATGGTATTAATTAGTAGCAAAAACTATTTTATATTAAAATAATAAAATTAACTATCTTAAATATAAAATAAAATAATTAATATCATGCAATATCGTTATCTAGCATACTTCAATTAAAAAATGATCCCTAGTTTAAAAGTTGGTTGATGCATTTACTCTTGTTGTTGACATAAAATCTAAAATGTGAACTCAAAATTCAACACTTCTTTTATTGACCTCATCATATTTTGTCTTTATCTGTATATTTGGTACCCCTGCTATTTTATGGGAATATAATTACTTTATCCTTCCATCTTTTACTCATTAATTGTATTATTTTAAAATGTTCAACAAAATTTATTGAATTTGTAAAATTAATAAACAATATGTCATTTTATGTCTTTTTACTTTTGTTGTTAAATAGTATTCTTTTTTTAATATTTAAATGATTTATATATAATAAAGACAATCTGATAAAATAATCCCTATCAGTTACTATTTCTTATTCTTGTCAAGTATTTTGAAGATTCAACATGACTTTTATCTAAGTTTATGATAATTTTCATAGTATATTAAAGAGAGAAGTATTAAAAACACTTTAAATTTGCCACAAGTTATTAGATATATCCCAAAACTATTGAAAGTATTAAAAACACCTATTTATTTGACTAACTAAACTAAAAAAATATCTACCAAAAGAGTGGAAAACACATCTTAACTTGATAAGAATTTATTGATATACTTCACTTATATTGAAATATCGGGATGTATTTAAGTTAAGTTACGAGAAGGTTTTCTTCAACCATCTTAACGAGCTTTTAAGGTTGTCATTTTGCAATGAAAGCTACACCAGTCCTTCTCGCGCAATCTTTCATTCTTTCTATTCTCAATACAACAAAGTAAACAAATTATAAGTAATTTTCAAATTTCTATTTTCCAAATTCAATATTTTTTTCTCCGTGACCGGTGCCTCTGCTCCCCTTGTGCAGTTTATATTTTGTACTGAGTACTACTTTTCTTGTAAAAAATATTAATTATGTACTTTTTTTTTTACTAAATTTATTCTTATAATTGGTACTATTAAATTTTAAATCTAAAAGATTACTCACCCTATCACTCTGTTTCATTTTATTCAATCTTTGTTGATTTGTTACTTCCTTGGCAAATAGTTGGTGTTAGTGATCAGTAATGATCGTGATGATGGTTGATATTATAGTGAATGGCGTAATAACGGCGACCAATATTGTGGTGGTAACGATGATTGATAATAATGGTGGAGGAATATGTGGTGGTTAATAATATGCGGTAGCAATTGACGGTGGTGCTAGCTGCAATGTACTGGTGCAAGAATATTCATTTATTCAACAATGATTTATGTAAAATTCCATTTATTGAATAAAACTACTTCAACGAGATACTTTGTAGTTCTCTTAAAATGAAAAAGACAAAGTAAGTCCATGATGGCGTGAAATCCCAAATTCTTAAGAAAACATAGCATTAGTACAACACAGATACAACAACAAAGTGTAATGTTTATGTATGTAATGCATCAAGCAGGCTACTGCTAGCCTAATACTCCTCTCGCTAAACGCTGCAATGACTTGGACAACAAAAACATTGCACCACAGAAAACATCAGCCAGTGTCGTCGCATCGTGACCACGATCACTTGTTCTCTATGGCATACAAAACTAGGCATGGTGTCGCACTAACACTGTAGCTGCTGCCGGCCTGCTGCTGATGTTGACCAATTTCTCGTCGGACTAATATGTTAGGCAAGAGAGACAGCCATGTTATGACTTGCTAGTAGTACTAAACTTGGGATGTCTACTTCACTCATCCCCTAATCCGGCCTTCGCCTTCAAATGCAGCTTGAAGTCCATAATGTCACCTTCCCACCGAGTCACAGTTTGATTTTCACATACCCATATCTCGTGGGCAACCTGGTTTATGAGCCTGAAATCATGACTAACAAGAACCATGCCGCCGTCCCATTCATTCAAAGCCTCAGCAAGTGAGTCAATTGTCTCGATATCAAGATGGTTGGTTGGCTCATCGAGAAGCAGCATGTGAGGTTGCCTAAAAGCTAACCATGCAAATATTACCCTGCTACGTTGACCATCTGACAAGTTCCGTATAGGCATTACTTGAGCTTTACCAGTAAGGCCAAATCTCCCAATTGATGCCCTCATCTTCTCCTCCTCATTCCCAGGATACTCTTTTATCATGAATTGAAGAGCAGACAATTCCATGTCAAGCTTCTCAGCCAAGTGCTGGTGGAACTGAGCAATCCGCAGGTGATTATGCCGCCTAACCATGCCATCAAGGGGAACTAAATCCCCCATCATCAGCTTAAGTAGCGTGCTCTTTCCAGCTCCATTAGGCCCCACCAGTGCTACCCTTGAATCAAGGTCTACACCAAAATCTAGGTTCTTGTAAATGAGAATATCAGGTGTATAGCCAAATGTTACTTCCACAAACTGCAGAACAGGAGGGGGAAGTTTGCCAACATTAGGGAAACGGAAGACTAGGACCTTGTCCTTCACCACCTTCTCTGTAAGTCCTCCACGCTCCATCTTAGCTAGTGTTTTCTCTTTACTTTGTGCTTGACGAGCTAGTTTGGCTGATCCATGTCCAAAACGAGCAATGTACTCCTTCATGGAAGCAATCTGCTCCTGCTCCCATCTGTATTGTTTCATCTGATTTTCTTCCAGCTCCTGACGCGTTTGAACATATTGATCATAATTACCGGTGTAGAGCTTCAACTTCTTATTTTGCATATGTATGATGTTGGTACACACACCATTTAAAAAATCCTGCGAGTGTGAAACAACCACCAGAATACGGTCGAACTTCTTCAAGGTTTCTTCTAACCATACACAAGCCTCCAGGTCTGCATTCAGGAGAAGAACATCATGACATGTCAAATTAAAGAAAATCTGTAATTGAAGAATTTAGTAACCCTTCCATTAGATCCATTACTGTAAAGAGACGACAATATATTATACCACTCCTGTATTCCATTTCAGTTAAGAGGGAGCTTCTCATAATTACTTAGCAGAGTGAAACACAAAGACAGACCAGGAGAAATGCTGTAACCAGAAGTAACACGTCTAAAGTCCCATATTAAGTACTGTGACGTCAGCTTTCACCATATTCATTCGTTCAGGATGAAATTTAACAATGAAATCCATTCGTCCACTTGGGCCATTTAGAAGACAGAAGGGAAGATTCAGGGTTTGGGATATGCTCCATTAGCTCTTATGCAGGTGGCTTGGAGGGTGATGAATAGGAGAGCTTTTGATGGAAATGAAATTAATATTGTACAGTTAAGGTTCCTATTTGGATTAAATTACCTTCTGTACTTGATTTCTTCTTGGAGTACCCATGAAGTTTCTATTTGTATTAAATATTGGGACTGTTTTGTAAAGAACCACTCAGAAGTGCAGGGTCTCTTTTGTTGGCATACCTCTTGTATCAGAGAGTTCTCCCCCTTATTGATAAATATATTCCTTGCTTGATTGAAAGAAAAACCAATGTATGTATATACCAAACCAAGCATGTTGCATCCCACGACACAATATCTCACATGCCAGAAGAAATGAAATAGAAGATTACCAAGATGATTGGTGGGCTCATCAAGCAACAAAATGGTTGGATTCATGAACAGGGCCCTTGCAAGAGCAATTCTCATCCTCCAGCCACCAGAAAAATCTCGTGTTTTCTTTTCTTGCATTTTCTTGTTAAATCCAAGACCAAACAAGATTTCAGCTGCTCGTTTCTCAGCAGTTGATGCGTCCAAAGCTTCCAAACGCTCATAGATGCGTTCAAGTTGCTCTCCACCACTATCATCCTAAAGATTGACACAAAACGAGTCATCACATTTGCCACAAAAAAGTTAAAAGATAAAGCCCATGGAATAGAATGTCAATTTCTTATTCATGGCACAACACCTGAGCGACCAAGATTTCAGCTTCTTTTTCCAATCTCAACCTCTCTTCATCGCAACTAATAACAGCTTGAAGTGAGGACATGTCAGATGCTTCAATTTCCCGCGTTAGATGAAAGATATCCATATGATCTGGGATGGGAAGTTCACGACATCCTATAGCAGAAAGAAGAGTAGACTTCCCACAGCCATTAAGCCCAAGCAAACCATAACGTCTGCGAAATTAAGATCCCAGAATTTGAGAATCAGCTATACCAAGGAAACAGCCATACAAAGTGATGACAAACCTTACCTGCCATAGTTGAGCTCCAGTTCAGAATCAACTATAAGATCATGTCCATGGAAAGTAAGTGATAAAGATTCTATCTGCAAACAAAGAGTATGAGAATAATTTAGGTCATGCATGAAAGAGAGAACTTCCGGTATAATAATCTTTTTTATTAGTTATAGTGAGGACATGACCATATATACAAGGGTGTGGAGGACACATATTGGGATAGAAAGTTAGGAGGTGTTGTCTTGCTTAGGGTGGCTGGTATTTACCATGGTACTAGTTATTTTTGTTGAAAGTCTTGGATTCTGATTTTTATTGTTGTTTATTATTGTTTTTAATAATCTATTCTAGGACGTTTATTGTGTTTCAATCATCACATTGTTTTATTATTGTTTTTGGCTCCTTCTCAGTAGACTTCACACTGTTACCTTGTTACTTGCTGTATTCTCTTCACAATCTCCTCCTCCTTTGTACTTGAGCCGAAAGTCTTTTTGAAACAACCTCTCTACCTCCACAAGGTAGAGATAATGTATCATTTTTATTTTTTTAAACAAAGAGAGATAGTAGTAAGGTCTGCGTACATTCGACCAGGTCTGCGTATATTGGGATTTTCACTGTGTATATTGCTGTTTAGTGAGTCCAAAACATGAACAGGATGCTGCTTATATTCATGAGAAATGAAAGCCATAAGCAACTTCCCCAATCAAGACCACTGTTTTTTAACCCAGAAATCTCCAAGGCCAGTCACGCATATTTCGAAATTCAGGGAGGGCCCACTCCACTACCCTTTTCCGCTTAATACCATGATTTTGTCTGAAGTAGGCAATGGCAGACCATATATACTACAGTGGGTACTTAAGCACCCATTATTCTTCAGCCAATGTATTTACATAGGAAACTAGTTAAAAAAAAAGGACAACAGGCGCAGCGAGTACCACCCAATCTATAGAAATAGTTTTGAGTGTTTTAATGGAATGGACAAAAGAGCTTTGCAATTCTGCAGTAGGGTTTGAATCTGCGGGTACAAATTTAACTATCAGCTTAATGATTATTGCCTCTTCCTTTTCTTTTCTTTTTTCCTACAAAGACTTTACTTGCTTTTCCTTCAGCCTTTTGTTTTACTCGTAGAAGAATTCCCCCGTTCCCTTGAGCACACTAACCAAAAGCACAAGTGAAATAAGTTAAGCACCTACTGTTTTAAAAATTTGAGTTCGTCACTAGTTACAAATTCCAACCCATGGCGTGCGTCTAATCCACATAACATATGTTGTGCTCTTATCACTAGGCCAATCCCTTGAGGCTTCAAATATTGATTTACCACAATTTGGACAATCACACTACTCAATAAGGATTAACAAAATCAATACGAACTCTGTAACCACGAATCCAGAGCACGTCTGAGCAAAACTCAATACAAACTCTGTAAACACAGGACCAGAGCATGACCAAGCAAATATACAGCTCTTCATTTGATATTGACATCTCATTTTTGTAACAAAGCCACAACAATCACTAAATTTACCAGTCATCTGTAGCAGAGTAGGACCATGGTTTCATTTATTTAAGCATTTAAAGAAGTGTGTTTTTTTTTTTTAAAAAGGCAGGGTGTTAATAGTTCAGGTTAGTCAGATTTTTCAGGCGTTTCAGGCTTTCAGCCAGTCATACTGCTCATTTTTCCAAATTTTGTTTTTTCCATTAGTTTTCTCATTTTTAAAAAATACTTTGTTTAAAATCTCTTCTTTTTTTTTAATTTTATAAATATTGCAGATAACATTACATTGGCGTATATTAGGGCAATAAAGGACATGTATGATGGAGCCAAGAATCAAGTTGGAATGGTTGGGGGAGAATCGGAGCATTTTCCTGTTGAGATAGGGCTACATTAGGGATCTTTGCTGAGCGCTTTTCTTTTTGCCTTGGTGATGGATAAGTGGACATGATTTGTTCAGGAGAAAGTTCCATGATATATGCTCTTTGTTGATGACATAATATTGATTGATAACACATGGTACAAAGTTAATGATAAGTTGGAGAATTTGAGACAAACTCTAGAGTTCAAAAGGTTCAAATTGCGCAGGACCAAAACAAAAAAGAATACTTGGGATACAAGTTCAGCGCTGCGATGGATGAAGTGGACGAGGAAATAAAGCTTGTCACTTAGCCTATTCCCAAGAGAGAGCTTTAAATATCTTGAGTTTAGTATCCAAAGTAGTAGGGACACGACAACGATGTCATGAATCACATTGGAGCAGCATGGATAAAATAGGGGTTTGCCTCTGGAGTACTGTATGATAAGAAGGTACCACCTAAACTTAAAAATAAGTTCTATAAAGTGATGGTTAGACCGTCCTTGCTATATTGGTTGGAGTCGCAATTTGAGGCTAAGAGGGCAACTAAGCAAATTTGGATAGAAAACCTTAAAATTACCCTTTAACTTTTAGAAAACTAAATTGGTCACCTTTTTTAAGAAAATACAAAAGGCGACGCCTTTCTCGCCATTGTCGCCATGGCATGGCCTTTTTAAGATCACATCGCCACAAAGCTGAAAAGGCAATGGGACCCAAACCATTATTCTTTTCTATTCATTATTCTTTTTTATTACCAAAGCAAATAACCATGCCCAAATGCATAGCCCCTCGCCTCGCCTCATTGGCGACAAGGTGATTGCCTTTTACAACACTACCCAGATCTCACTTGTAGGATCTAACCGGGTATGTTATTGTTGTATTTTATAGGCAATAATACAAGCAAAATATTGGGTTGAAAGCAACTAGTCCACAAGCCAAAGTAGAGACCCCCATGGCTCATGTCCCTGGGAACAGATTTTAGAGTTATGGGGGAGTTCGAACACAAGTCTTCACTTAAGTTGGGTAATGGCGATCATACCTCTTTCTAGGAAGATAGGTGGTTAGGCGCAGGAAATCTGAAAGATGATTTCCCATTGCCAACAATCAAGAATTGACTATTTTCCAGTATTGGCAAGACAACCACTGGACCCCACAGTTCAGAAGCGAGTTCCAAAACTGGTAGTTGAATGACTTGTCGGGATTGCTTACAAGATCATCAAATATTAAAGTCAACTCCCGTTTACACGGCAAACTGGAATGTGGAGAATTTTAAAAAAAAAGGCATATACGGTCAAAAGGAAATATGACAATCTATGTTCTAACAAGGAATTGATTGACAAATGGAAATGGAAGCATAAATGGAAAACTAAACTACCTCCAAAGATAGTTTGTTTTGTCTGGACTACCTTGTATGAAGCATGCCTCACCCAAGATAATCTCAGAAGAAAAAAATTCAAGTTGTAAATGAATGTTACACGTGTCATCAGACAATGTTGGAGAGTGTTACCTATCTATTGTTGGACTATGCCTTTTAAAGAAATCCACTTACTTCATCAAAAAAATAAGATGACAATTTCTACAAATTTAGTGCAAAATATTGTTAACTTGAAGCAATCAATTAGGAGACGGGAAAAGGCCGAAGCAACAAAAATCAAACTGAAAGGAGCTAGTGCACACCCTACCATTCATCTAGAAACTATATAACTACTACTCCAAAGATATCTATTGTTAACATGATTTTTTTTTTAATTATTAAAATCAGCAATCACAGAAAAACAGAAACAATTTTAGACTTTCCAAATAACATAACCATAGTGCCAAATAGAGAGAAAATCTGTTTCATATATTTTCAATTCCCAGCCACCACCAGGGGCAGAGCTATATTAATCCAAAGTGGTCAGTTCTTCGTCAGAAATTTTTTTTTGATATATAGGTTAAATACAACTATTTTGATATATATCAATGGTTGAACACACTTGATACAAAACTCACCCATCCATGTTTTAAAAGTATAAACACTCTTGACAAAAATGTGGCTCCGCTGCTAGCCACCACTACGCACAAAAGTCATAAACACTAACTAGTAGTATAACATAATTAATGAATCAAAGTTGGATCTTCCAGTGCTTAAAAGGTTGAAAATCAAACTTCGGAACCTCAATTCCAGAATAACTAACCCGAATATCTCTGGAAAGTGGATGTGAACACAAAACACCAGTACAAGTCCGATCAGACAACTGAATTTCTCCTACACCATTAGTTAATTCATCAACGCTGTTACTCTCCGCCGGAGAAGCTGTCACAGCCGCTGCCGCCTTCATCGCCGCCGCCTTAGACTTCCCTCCTCTCTTGGCAGCTGCCGCTGCCTTCTTCTGCGCCTCTCTCTTCTTACTAGCATCCGACACCATCTATCAATTTTCAGGAAAAAAAGAACACTCCGATCTGAGAAAAGGAAAAGCACAAAATATACAGAAACAAACTACAATACTATGTAATTCAATCGCCACAAAGAAAAACTTACCTTGAGAAAAGATGTATAAATCGACAGATATCGCGATGATCAGATGTGTATTAAACTTCTTTTCCTCTGATTCTAGTTGGGAGGATGAGGGTTTTTGAGTGTTGAAGAAGATGTTGGATGAATATTTATAAGAAAAGTGTGGGAAGAAGATGATACACGTGTCAGTTTTATTGTTAAGGTTCAGAAGAATTTGATCGGTGATTCTTTGAGAATTGAGACTTCTCTTCTTATTTAAGTTGCGTAAATTGACTAGAGACTGGAAATGTCACACTGATAATGTGTTGCGGGGACATAAATGCCATTTGGCAAAATTGAGTAAAAATATTAAATAGCTAATTTTAGGGTGATTGAGGATTAAAATAAAGGAAATTTGTCAAATTTAAAATGGTCTTTCGATTTTCTATCTTCCTTATCTAGTTCGTGTTATATTTTGAAATTTTTATTCAAATTGGTTTAATCCTAGAAATGATCTGAAAAAAAAGTAATTTTTCATTAACAATACGATAATATTTTTATTTTGTGTTTTAATTTTTGACTAAATACGAAATGTAAAGATGAATAAATGAAAATGCTTGGACTAAAGTTTATTAAATGAAAGAACACTGTTGACACCCAATTTTTACCCTCCACGGTGTCAAATTATTTTACGGGGACTTTATTTATATTTTTAGCAATTTTT
>JAABOM020000096.1:23071714-23088444 GCA_011800125.2 Solanum clarkiae | reverse complement strand
AGAATATATCTAATATTTCAGATATATATATTTAATGCGATTGATCAAATATATTGAGAATATATTACATTGGCCTCTCTCCTTTCTTGTTCACCTATCTCCTTATTTCTATGCACTTCAGAATGTATTTGATAGTAAAATCATATATTCATTCAAATATATCTGACTTAAAATATAATATAAAATTATTAATTATGTTAATAGTATATAATTATTCCAAAATTTAAGGAGAATTAATAAATAAAATATAAACATTTGTGTAATTCTGTAAAGAAAAAGGTTTTTCCCCTTAAAAAAGGGCTTTTGGAATCTAAACAAATGTTGGTGGGCCTCTTGTCAAAACGTGTTAAAAAAGTCTTCTCGGACTTCCCAAAATGGCCCCCAAATCCATAAGACCACGAGTCGGCTCAGTGCTATTATCCACGTGTCAATACGTGGTTAGCTGAATCATCAAATTCCCACGAGGAGAGATGATATACCACGTGCTGCTGCATGCTTGTTGGACCCATATGCCCATGGATAAGGTGTACCTTTGTTGTAGTACGCTGTTTTTTTTCTTTCTTAAAATAAATAATGACATCACTACCAACAACAACAATATATTCAGTGAAATCCCACAAGTGAGGTTTGTAAAGTATAAATTGTACGCAGATCTTACCATTACCTCATAAAGGTAGCGAGATTATTTTCTAAAACCCTCAGCTCAAAACTCATAAAATACACCTTCATGGGAATATTTAATAGAATGCCTCTCAACTCATATCATTCCATATCTCCATTATTGATGATCTAAATAAAGAAAAGTAACATATATTTAAAATATTGATTAATGTTCATGCAGTTTGATTTATGATAGAAAAAGTGATAAATAAAAATAAATTGAAGAGTAATTTTATATTATAACTAAATTTTTTCTTACACCTACATCATTTTATTTGCAACAACAACAAATAGCAACTCATCCAGTGAAATTTCATAAATAAGATCTGAATAAGATAAAATCTATGCAAACTTTATTACTAGCTCACAAAAATAGAAAAATTATTTACCTATATTATTTTATATAAAGATAAATTAATCAATGTCTGTGAATCTAAAGGTGACATAAATTAAAAATGCATCGATTTGCACTTCCCACAACCAAGAGTCAAGAGGATGTCTTAATCGATGCCATCAATTTTCATCGTGCGAAAAATACTTTATTCATTTTAAGATAGAGTGAAGAATTAATACAACTTAATTTTTGAGAATAGATTTTTCTCACTATATTTGTTATTATTTATTTATGTCATATTTATGTAGAAAAAATGCAATAAATATGTACGGAAATAGAACAATAAGTTGTATTCACGTATCAAATTATATTTATAATGTTTTTTAAAAAGATGCTGTATAAAATTTTAGGAATTAAATCCATGCTATCGAAAATTTGACTTGTATATTGTGTGACAAAAGGCTAGCGATATACAATCCTTTTCAAGGAATATAGTTTAAAGTTCACTTTTGTTGGTTACTGATATACACATTTTTTTTCATCTTTCTTACTCATGGATTTCTGCAATTAACTTTAAAATGATCTTTAATTAATTATATCTTTGAACTTATAAAGTATTAATCAATTTAATTGTGATTATACAAAAGATGTTTTTGTTGATAAGAACCAAATGTTTGCAAGGTTTTCCATGTAAAATGCTTTTGTAAGGTAGCAACCTATTTGGAAGCACTTTTTACTTTTAACTAAATTTTTTATATTAAACATATTTGATTAATAGGATAGAAAAAATCTTTCTCACTTATTTAGTAAAGTTAGGTTTTTGACCATAGTTATAAATGAGGATGTCGACCAGTAAATACTGATACTTGATTGTCTAATTTTTTTTAAATGTATTTTAATATTTTACAATAAAAACTTATTTTAGTTCGAAGTTGCACATTGCAATCCTTATCAACAATATATAGTTTTCGCAAATAGCCATATGAAAGATAAAATGTATTTAAACTTTATTTCTATTTTTATTGAGAAGAGACTTTACTCTATAAGTTATGATGTATATAAATTTAGGATTTTTTTTATTAAATTAAATATTTTAAATATATATTCTTTAAAATTGATCTAATATATTTGTTGACATCCATGCCAAAAAAGCAAATGATGTATTTAGTTAAATGCTGAGTTATTTATCCAAAAAAATTGTAATCAATTTTCATAACTGTTTTTTCACACTGATGGACTTTAGAAATTTTAAATTTATTTGAGTGACTGTTTTCGATCAATCATAGATAGGCATGACAATGGGGCGAAATTTTTAGACCGTCCCTCTCCGTCTCGTCCCGCATGATGATTTTTTTCATTTCCAACTCGCTTTGTCCCTCATAAATCCATCCTTCTTTATTTTTTAATTGAATTTAGATTTTTTGCTAATTAATGTCTTAACAATTAATTAACTATTTTTAGTTGACATTTTAACAATTCTTTCTTAATCGTTACTTAAAAGTTTCTAATTAATATTTTAATAACTAACAATTAAAGTCAATGTTTAATATAAAAAGTTTATATCTTTGATTTTTACTAGTTACAAAAATTAATTTCTTCGAATTTCTATTTGATTTTTTAAACCGATGACCCGCCCCACCTTGCATTAGTTTTAAAAATAGCTACTTTAACCCACTCCGCACCCACATAGCTCTAAACTGGCCTCGCTCCGTTGTCATTCCTAACCATAGGTTCAATAGCTTTGTAATCAAAGCAGCTAATGATCAATAATATATTACCTAAAGCATATCTTTGAATTGATTAGCTTTTAATGGACTTAATAATTTTTATAAAATTAGCATCATTATCTATTATTTAATGTACCTTTTATTTATTGAGTGGTCTAAAAACAGGAAAGACAGCTGGATAAGATATGACTATGAATCTCTCTACTCCTATATATAGCGCCTGGCTCAGTGACATCAAAGACTATAACTTAAGAATGCAGCTAATTCTTAGAGAAAAAATACTGAAAAAATAATGAAGAAACCAAAATGTTGCCTTTATCTGCATTTGCACCTGCACCTGTTATATCTTTCAACTCTTTCTCTATCTTGTTTTTATATTATATATATCTTGTTTTTATATCCTCAATCTTTTTGTTTATGAAAAAAATGGAAGTAAATATCTTGAACATTCCATTTCATTATTAGTATTGTCGTCCTAGTCAGTGGCGGAACTATCCTTGTCTGATCGGAGTCAATTGACATTCTTTCGTAGATTTATATTATTTCTTGAATTTTTTGAAAATATATTTCAATATTTCACCTAAGAAAGGGAAGTTGGAGAAATAAGGTGCAGGTTCAATTGCAGATGAATGTCATTTTGGATAACCGTAGAACATTGACAGTTGAAGGACCTACTGGTTTAGGTAAATATCTAATGCGTTCTTTGACCGAAGAAGTCATTTTTGGAGGAGAAACTATACACCGAATCTAGAAATTTTTACAGGAGCAAGGGAAATGTTTGAGCGTCGCACTTTGGATTTAACCCTACTATTTGAGGTAATTCTCGAGCCACTTTTACGATTCATTAAAAGGGGGATTTTCAATCATTTTTGTATGCATAGAAAGATCTTTTTTTTTTTTTTTTGTTTGTAAATTTAGCTATGTGTATTGTATGATTTATTAGCCAATGAGATTTAATTGAATCCTTTCACACCGTACAATTATGTCTTTCCTTGAAGTGAGTGGTGCCCTAATATTAACAATTGGGGCTTAGTATATTTAAGGCTTTTAATAAATAGTAGCCTTTGATTTATGGTAGTTTCAATAAACATATTTTCAAGGTGCTCTAGCGAAAGATAAGTGATTTTGATGGCTGATAGTAAATTTGTTCTTCATTAATT
Source organism: Solanum clarkiae (assembly GCA_011800125.2). NCBI lineage: Eukaryota > Viridiplantae > Streptophyta > Magnoliopsida > Solanales > Solanaceae > Solanum > Solanum clarkiae. Next base: position 23,084,563 of record JAABOM020000096.1, on the reverse strand, counting down.
GATCGTGCTGTCCGCAGATCGATTACTCTCCTTTGAAGGTGAAGCCCGCTTAGGTCAAGTAGCAAGCTATAGGACTTGCTTACCTAGCTGGCTGATGGTAAATTAATTGATGCTATATGGATGTTTTTAGAGGTGTTGATGTTATTTTGATAGAATAGCTGTTGCCTTTTCTGATTTTTTCGAAAAGAAATGTTATTACTTGTTGGGCTCTTTTACACTATTTCGAGTATCGAATTGAGCTCGAATTTGAGGTACAGGATCGAATAGCTATAAGGATCATTATACAGTGTATCGAGAATGAGCAAATGTACGTACTAATTAATGTCTTCATTATTTTTTTTAATTAATAGCATAAAGTAATTGATCTAAGGTCTTCCTTATTCATGCTGAAAATTTATGAGGGTTTCTAACAAAATTAAGGAGATCGACGATCAATACTCAATATGTTTGATTTGTTTCTATAAGGTCAGATAATTAAATTAGGATAGGTGTATTTTATCTGATTTCTCCTTTGAGGGATTGGGACCTAACGTCTTTAGGGAGTTACAGATCTACTTTTCATAATAATCATCTTTTATGATAATATAAGTATTTTTTTTTAATATGAGTATTATATTTCACTATAGTGATTAAATTTTTTCTGAAATTTATTTTTCATACTATGTTAAAATTGTAGTGCCTAAAATTTAAATTTGAAATTTTTAATCAAATTTTAAAATTTTTAGATCATTGAATCAATTTCTTATCTTGCGTTCAAGAGATTCAAAGCCTATTTATATAATTTAAAAACATACTTTACATATATATAACAAAATATACTATGATTATTTTGTCGAGAAAGTTTGGATGAATGCTCTCCCATCCCTAACTAGATTCGCCCCACTTAGGAGGGCACTTTACATAATTAATGGTAACAAAGACCTAATATTATTATTATTACAAGTGACTAATTTTTTTATTACATATGTAGTATTTCATTAGTTCCCTTTCATCTTCCACAACTTAATTAAGTACTCCATGTACTTTAGTTTATGTAATATTATTTATTTATTTTCTTCGTTCTAAACAAGAATGTTATCTTAATTAAATTGGAAACAATTTATCTTTAAAATTCTCTTTTTACCCTTAATGAAATGATTCTCAGCCACACAAATATCAAGAATGAATTTAGACGGTCAAAAGTTTAAAAAATCTTCCTTTTTTTCTTAAACACCGTGCCAAGTCAAAAAGTGTCACATAAAATGAGACGTAGAGAGTATTAATATGTTAAAAAGAAATGATATATTTGTGATCACACTTTTTATTTTATCCTTAATGACACGTTACTATAGTCATAGATATCATGACAAATTTAAGATTACAATTTTTTTAAAAAAATTAAATTTTATGTTCAATTAAATTACTTCACATAAAGTAAAATCATAGTTGATTTTCCTCCTCTCGTTATTATGCCCTTCTTGACTAGGATTTTCATAATTATGAGATATATTTTTATCACTTTCTTTTGTCATAATCAAGAGCCACCACGTTCATATCAAATAAAAGCTACTTAAATTCTTGAAATTTATGTTTGTTTGCTTACTATGCTCAAGCGCAGATATGGATTCAAAATTTTTATTTAATGAGTAACTTTTAGCATCACATCTATTATATTTTTAGAATTATCAATTCAGACCTACTAATTGTTTCAATATTATTAAATGTTACACATAAAGTTATATTTCATCCCAAAATTACTAACGAGTTCATTTGAATCTAGTGCTATAACGTTACACCTGCCTCTGCCGTCAGGTGGCTTTCCTTTCTAAAGGTAATCTCATATATAGTGCATAACCTATTCAAGTGAAACCAGGTAGAGTCAAGGGGTCTATCTAAATCTTTTTTGATAGAAGTTTGTATTTATTATACATGATAAACGTTATTCTTTTCGATATATAGTAAATTTATTAATGAAAATTTTGACTCGGCCATTATCTGTTACCACCAGATCACCAAATGTATTATAAAGTTATATCATGATTGGCTTTTACTTTCAGGTATTGTAGTATTGCTTAAGACGTTTGAGATATTTATTTTGTCCAACCCTCTTATTGTGTACATGTACTTTCTTGTCATCCCTCTATGCTCCATCAATATCGGATGTAGCCAAAGATTTACTATTTTTTAGCTTTTGGGTATGATGGAATAAAGCAAAATGGTTCTTTAAACTGTCTGCGCTTCTTTCAATTGTGAAGTAGCAGTTAGTCAATGCAACTTTCGACGCTCATCATGGGTCATCTGGAAATAGTCGCCCTATGTTTAAAAAACATAGGGGTCAGGCTGCATACATCTGACCCCCCTTACCCCGCAATGGGCGGGAGCCTTTTGAGGCATTGGGGTAATGTTGATTATTTCCCACCATTTCTATGTAATCGGTCTATATATTTTGAGGGATTTAGGCCAATTAATTCACCCCATAATTCTATGGTGATCTTATAAAAGAATAGTCTTAGATAATTTACTTTGGCAGAATACATGGTTTATTCCCTGGCCTTGAGGCCAAATTCATTTGACATATATATACGCAGAATTTTCCATCAATGTCGGATGAAGCCAAAGATTCACTATCTTTTGGCTTTAGGGTATGATGGAATAAAGCAAAATGACTCTTTAAACTGTCTGTGCTTCTTTCAATTGTGAAGTAGTAGTTAGTCAATGCAACTTTCGACGCTCATCATGGGTCATCCGGAAACAGTCGCGCTATGTTTTTGAACATAGGGATCAGGCTGCGTACATTCGACTCCCCCTTATCCCACAATGGGCGGGAGCCTTTGAGGCACTGGAGTAATGTTGTTGTAAATATATACGCAGAACAGAACACGAGAAACTTCTTAACAAATTAAACATCTTTTTTTTTCTAATACACATCACTTTACAGCATGCCGTTGCATATTTTACACGCATAATAGACATGCTACCCTACATATATTCCTACCCCTCTCTCTGGAATATGTAAATTGAATCTTTTGCTGTTCAAATATATTTTTTCGAAATCATTTATTTTTATTAGATTTTAAAGCTTTAACACTGATTTTGTGAAGGTTGGATAGCAAAAATCTAGAAATCCACTATTGTTGAGGTGTTGAAGTATCAATATACCGACAGATAATTACAGAGGATTAATTTAAAACAGTAGTGCTGATGTCATGGGCAAAATAAAAAAGAAAAAAATAAGATAAGATGGTAAATAATTTGAGTTATAGATCTATTACGGATAAATGAATTTAATTTGATTAAATAGTTTTATAATTGACCTATTTTGTGCAGTTTTTCAAATAATTTTGAAATGGAATTATGGATTCGATTCATCGATGCTGGATTTAGTTGAGCCCGTTTAAGGTATCTCGTCCAAGGCTAGAGTTTGGGCTAGGCCCGATAGCCATCAGGTGAGCTTTGACTTGGTATAGTATGAAGTTGGGCCTTACTAATTTGGTCTGGGCTGATCACCCATGACACTTCTGATACAACTACTGTTTATGAGGGAGAAAAATGTCAATGTAAAGTTGACAATTGGTCGGGCTGAATTAAATTTAAGTAGATTATAATGGGTCAAGATAACAAATGGGTCAAGACTCAATCCAACTCAAATTTGCTTCATTCAAAACGGATTAAGTAATGGGTTATAGACGGGTCAAGACCCAACCCGACTAACTTTTACTTATTTTATTTGTTCGTTTTCAATATTTTAGTATTTAATTAAATTATATTTTTCTTTATTCTGGCAATATAAGACATATTAAATTAAAATAAAAGTGTTTTATAAATATTTTGATAAGATCTCTCTCGAGTCAATTCGGTTGCATATCAACCCAATTTTAAATGGGTTGAAATGAATGGGATTGAGATAAGTTGAGCTAATAAATTATCCAAACTTCAACGGATTGGACTGATTGAATTAAATTATGCCATCCCTATGTCAATGACAACAGTTTAGATGCTCAATTGAATCATAGATCGACTATCCAAATAAAAAATTGTTAGCAAGTTTAAGGAGCTGTTAATATATCCAGCCTAATTTAACTTGTTAAATTTATTCCATTTGAAATATTGTCCGGAAGTTGTTTTCACCTATGAAATTTCAAAACCCATCATATCGTTTTTTTTTTCATTTCAATAATTAGTGACGAAATATTGATGATGCATCATTCATGAGTTATGAAATTGTAATTAATTATATTTGTGACAATTTTATGACTTAATTCATGAATATAAGCCAAATCTATTGTGAATTCGTGAAAATTTAATTCTTCCTTAATTTTTATTTTTGACACATATCACAAAAACACTTCATTCGTTTTTTTCCCTTCTCTTCCCTTCTTTAAGGAATAAGATCAAACACGTTTACGAGGAAGTCATTTCAACAGGAATAAATATAAGTGAAAAGGCTAAGTATTACGTTATCGATCCTATGAGATAACGAATCTTTCTTAATTAACAACCATAGAAATAACAGTGTTACGAGTAGTAGAGATATGTCAAAATAAGTTATATATGTTATACTATATCAATACATATATATAAATAAACTCGTGTTTAAAATTAATAGGCTAACGACTCCAAGTTGTTGTACCGTTGACATTATTAATTCAAATGCCTTCTTATTGGACAATTTTAAAAAGAGATAGGTTAGGTTGCTACTCAATAGTAAAAAGGAAGAAAAGTCTTGACACTTATGTGACTGTCAAACATTTCCACATTGTGGGTCAATTAGACTAATTAGTTAAATCCAACTATTAGTTTAATTTTTCTTTTACATAAGCTAATTATGGGCATAATACATTAATATAGCATTTAATTTGGTTTAAATAGATATCTATGTCCTTTAACTTTGAGTGTATACAAGTAAACACTTAAATTTGTATAAAATTGAACAAACAGATACATGCATCGTATGTGACATCTTACAAGGCAATTTTGTGTCCTAAATACTATGCCACATTGCACATGTATGTTTACTTTTAAAATTTTATATAGGTTTAAACTCCTACTTGTGCACACCCAAAGTTAGATGACACAAATACAATAATATAGTCTTTAACTTGATTTAAACTGACATCTATGCACCTCAACTTTGGGTATATCTATAGATAATTAAACTTGTATAAAAATTGAACAAATAGATGCATGCATCCTATGTGACATTCTACATAGCAATTTTGTGTTCTACGTACATTATGCCGCATAGCGGTACGTTACTTTATTTATTTTGTGTAATTTTAAGCGTCTATTTATAGCGCATCTAAAATTAAAGAACACAAATATCAGCAACAGTCAAATTGAATGACATATTTATATTTATGTATTATGCCTTTAGAAGAATAAAATAAGAAGAGGTCATTTTTATTTTCCAAGTGGAGTACTTTCTTTGTGATATTATAGACAAATGTGGCTTACCTAAGATGATACTATTGCGAAGCAATGTCAACTTTAATGGGGGCACTTCATATATTAATTATATCCAATTAAAAAAAACAATGGTCAATGATCAATCAATCAAATCGTAAGCCATCCCATCATCAATTATAATTTATAGGACCACTTATTAAAAATATACAATCAACAAACTTTTCAATTCACTATGATTTTAATTATATTAAAGGAAAATGAGGCTTGGAGCAGCCTTCAATCCTAAAATTTTACTATCTTTCATCGTGAGATTTTTTTTTCTTTTGCTTAGTTTGGTATTTTTCTTCGATCAATGGCTAAGCAAAATTTACTAGTGTTTCTAATCGGAATTCATGTTGAATAAGCCTATTAAAGGTTGAAATTTTTTCTACTAATAGTTTTTTCATTTTCAAAATTTGATAAATACATGATTTCTAACTAAGGATAACGGAATTTTTATAATAAAGGATCATATTATTATACGTATACACTACTACTGGATCGACGCATAATGCATAATTTTATATTAGCCATGTATTACGTACAGTAATTTATGCCTGTCCCAACCAACGTGTTATATGGCAGACGAATATTATATAACTTGTAAAGGTTTGATTTTTGAATAAGACAGAGATTCTGAGTTTGTTTTTCCTGTCATTTTAGCTAAAATAAAATGCAGCCCCTATATATTTCCTGTAGTACGTATTTATATCTTCTTTTTGCTGACATATTGATTCTTTAATTAATTCTGATGGTGCCACGATATATCTTTAATTGTATATAATGCCAAAATATTAAGGGCTTCTTCTGTTTCATTTTATGTGACATATTTTCCTTTTGATCTGTCCCAAAAAGAATATTATTTTACTCTAGTAGAAAACAAGTTACCTTTCAAAAAAAAAAATTTCTTACTGAAATAATTCTCAGCAATATCTAAGAGTAAATTTAGATCACAAGTTTTAAAATACGTGTCAAGTTAAAAGATGCCACGTAAAATAGGACAGAGAGTACTATAGAAGTAATTTGTTTTATTGAAGAACGTACAGTGGATTCTTGATTCGTGACTTTCACTTTCTGATTTGCATTATGATATGATAGGCTTCTTGAGTACTTCCTCCATGAACTAAATGTACTTATTTTTCACAGAGTACTTATATGCAGGAGACTATAAAAGGATATATAGGGGACGGAGACAAAAAACATACTACTAGCAGAAATACCATATTCTAGTTCTGCATCTTAATTTATTCGATGTTATTGATTTAATACAATATTTAAGATTTTTAAAATTTGTGAGTGATCGATCTAAAACACCTTAGAATATTTAGGACGGACTAATAAGTAATGACCATGATATATTATACTACATCATCACTAAGACAAGAAATGAACAATAGATAAAAGCTAGTACTAATTCAATGGAAGCAAAATAGAAGCTTTAATTCCATGAATAAATTCCATTACAAGTACTCATAGCTATTAAAATTAAATACATTGTTACATCCATTGCCATTGCTAGAGCTACTACTAATTAGCTCTTTAACTTCTTCAATATTAGTATCACACTGGAATTGACAACTTTGAAAGTTGTTCCCAAAAGATCCATTTGGCTTCTGATCATGATCAGCCCAACTACTACAATAATTGTCAAGAGTAAATTTTTGGGTTTCTTCAAAAGGAATTTGACACATTGTTTCCTCATTTCCATAGCTTATTTGATTATAACTAACTCCATCTGATGAGGAACAACTAATTGCTTGCATGGGGTTCATTAAACTCTGATCATGAAAATTACTAGAATATTGATTATTTGTAATACCTAACTGAAAGTTCATGATGTTGTTGTTGTACATGAAATTTGGCTGGATTAGTGGAATGGGCTCTACATATGAATCTCTAAAAAGACTTGAAATTGATGCTTGTGATTGTGGTTGAAAAGTTGTTTGAAGAGTACTTGTAGGAGGAAACAATATATTAGGTGATTTAATTCTTTGATTATTAGGTGATGATTGAATAAAACCCATGAGCTTCTTCTTAAGTTTTGTATTCCAATGGTTTTTGATATCATTGTCAGTCCTTCCTGGCAATTGAGCCGCTATGATTGACCACCTGACATGATGCACAATATTTAAATTATATATTGACCGTATAAATTAAATTATCTTACAATAACAATAACATATTCAGTGAAATCCCACAAGTGGGATATGAAAAGGATAGAATGTACACAGACCGTACCATTATCTCACGAGGTAGAAAGACTATTTCTGAAAAAATTAAATTATCTTACATTGCTAATTTAATTTAACCCATTACAGATGGTTATCATTATACTATTTATTTTAGCTTATAAATATATCAAACTTGTTACGAAAAGTTACATTTTATTTTGAGTCAACTTAACATATGGTAAAATATCTGTGGAATAACAATGTACAAGTTTAAACTCAAATTCATAAGATATACTATTAAATCTCCCTATAATAAAATCGTTTGTCTAAATATTTTTTAATTGCTATAACAAAGTATTGTTGTAAACGATATATAATACAGCATAATATAAAAAGTTGGCATCAAATTAAAAATATCCATTATTATAAAATTAAATGATTGTTACAGAGAGATCTAAATATATGTATTGTAATAAATTGTTCCATCCAGAAAATTCAATATATAAGAAGATGAAAAATCTGAAGAAAGAAAAAATAAGAATATTTAACATTTTTCTCGTGTCCTAACAGCTGTATGTGTAATTAAAATTCTTGATCCAAGATCTAAACCTGGCATGCATGCAGAAGAAATATCCTTGGTGTATTATTTTTCTTTTTGAGTTTTAATATTTATATTTTAATTTTCCTTTTTCAACTCCATTGAAGGTCTTCTTTCAATTTTTTTAATAAGTAGGATTTTTTTTAGTGACAAAAGTCATATGCAAAGACATGATAAATGAAGAAATTTAAGGGTACCAAAGGTAGTAGATAATTAATTAGTGACCAAACCAGAAGAAAAGAATTGGATAACTTTTAAATAAATTTGACTTAAAAACTTTGTTACCTGCTTCCAATGCTGGCATATAAACTGCATATAACCCTATCTTCCTCATCAGAAAAATCACCATGTTTTATATTTGGCCTTAGATAATTTAGCCATCTTAATCTGCAGCTCTTTCCACATCTCTTTAATCCTGATCCAAAACCATGATAATCTCATCAAATTATTTAAACAAAAAATATAAAAGAAATACATTTATTTCCACACAGTCAAGATATGAACTTTATGCGTTCTACGTTTTTGGTTGTACCTAGCTCCTTATTCATAGCAATCGCCTAGTTTCATTTTCTTCAGCGTTTATTACTATATGTTGCTTCATTTACTTTGTATCTAGTTATTTTATTGTCTTATTTTTTGCAACGTGCTTGTATTCTTCTTTTTTTTAAAGTCGAGGGTCTATGAGAAATAATTTGTCTACCTTATAAAGGCAGGTAAGATTTGCGCATGCGTGCATGATATTCTTCCTAAACTTCACTTGTGAGATAATACTGAGCATATTATCGTTATTGTATCTCTGAATTTCTTAATACAAATACAAGGTTTGAAACACAAGATATTGAGATCGACCGGACCGGTAAAACATAAGGGATGATGAGAAAAACTAAGAAAGGAATTTAATTTGGTTATCTTACCAGCTTTTTGAGGAAGAGCAATCCAATTTCCACCAGTTCCATATTTATCAATGAATTCTTTAAGCTTAGCATCTTCTTCAGGTGACCATGGCCCTCTTTTCACATTATTCTTATCACAACAAGGAGCTCTTCCCATTTTTCTTCTTCTTTTTTTCTAATTTTCTTGTTTTTTAGTTGAGCATATTTTCTTGGAAGTTTTCTAGCTTTGCTCTCTTTATAGATAGAGAAAGTGGACAAGGTCTTTTGGTTCTGTTATTTGTCTTATATAAAGAGTGACTTGGGGTTTAAAACAATAAATTAAGAGACTTATTAATTTAATTAATTAAGAGGCACACAAGTCAAATGGATAGGCCTAACTAATAATATTTATAATTACTTTTTTCAAGTGGTAGCTGATAGAAGTTTTATCTCAGAGAATCTTAGTAGCTTAGTTGGTTGACTACCTGGTGAGTTTGATTTCTCACATTGTAATTCTCCTCCCTGTTTCCTCTTCCCCTACCTCCAATTTTTTTTTTAGAAAAAAAGTTTTCATCTACTATTAGAAAGGACTTAATTTATAAAACTTTTGCATTAATCTTTACCTTTGAATTCAAGTTCAAGAATCCCAAGTGTTTCATGTGTTATAAATAAAATAAAGTTACTTAACTAATTAATGACTGTAGCTTGATTAATTTAACATGTTGCAAAGTACTGAATTGTACCTATTTCTAGGAAGAGTAATCATATGCTAACAAACTTTGTTTTATTAGACAGAGTATATGTACATTAATAGAATACTAAAGCTACTGTACAAAATTAATTAGCAGCATAGTACATATATATCAGGTAAAAACTAAACATATCCCCAGGGTCGATTGATTGGGAACAAGTTATTTCGTTATTAATTATTTCAGAATAAGTTATTCCGGGATAAATTATTTCATAATGTATATAAGATAACTTATTTCATCATTGTGACAAAAATGGTGGGACAAATAATCCAAAGACTACTTAATATCTCCAATCAAATATGAGATAAAATAATTTTAAATATTATTTTGCAATTATTATACCTTATAGTTCATACCAAACGACTCCCAAAAGGACAAATAAAAGAGTCACATATACAAAGTGTCACATATTCATGTAGGATGGGAAATGTGCTTCCTCATATGATTTTGAAAAGAGTTATTTATGTTAAATTAAGTCCAAAATTTATTTGCCATCATGGTATTGAAGTTGGGATTTAATTTAATTTTGGTATAAATTGAGTTTTTATACATATCACTATCAAAAAAAAGTCGAGGTTTAAAATCAACAAACAATTTCAATATTTTATCTTAAATCGATTGATTTAAAATTGACTGACTTAACTATGTTAGAATATAGCGAATCGATTGAAGGAAATCGATGGATTGCCTTATTTAAAATTGAGGATAGTTTGTAGGTTTCCTTAAATTAAAAATTGATAGGAATTTTTGAGAAAATCGACAAACAACGTAGATTTTGTCCCTTAGTTTTTCATAAATATATACTAAAAAAACATGGAAATCAAACCCAAGTATTTTATATGATATTGCATAATTTCATCTTTAAACCACGCATGCTCTTTAATAAAATATTTTCGTTGTTTTTAATTTAGATTCCACAACCACACTTTTGCACTTGAAAAATCAACTGTATCCCTAAATTTTCATTAAAAGAAATACGGAGTGACTTCGTCAATTTTCTTATAAAAAATATAATTTTTAAAATAATTTTCACATGAAAAATAATCGACAATAAGTCCATCGATTTTTCTTTTTTTTTTCCCTTAAAAAATGTTAAAATAAGAAAGAAAAGCAGACATTCTCAACAATAACGTCTTCTACTATGTATACTGAGTTCATAATTTATAATAGTGCATCTATGCAAGTTGTTTGGTTCGAAAACTTTTACATGACATATTTATCATTATAAGATTTTAATTTTTTTCTAAAAAATTCTGTAAAATTAAAACAAGATAAATAAAATAAAATGAAGGAATACAAGAGCATATAAGAGAAGCACAAGTCAAAATATATAAAAATAAGTTTTCTGCTAAACCTTTATTGTACGTAGAATCCATGTACTTTACTGTGCATATTGGATTTTGTATAGTGACATATCAAAATGATTATTTTTTCCTCTCTCTTTTTAATTATTTATATAGTAGGTAAATTAAATTCATTTATTGTAAATGAGTCTTCAGGTTCTTCTGTATTAATTGACGTGTCAGTAAACCTGATCTGTTGAATTGTCCCTTTTACCCAACTAAACTAACTAAAGACAAATTATATTTACTCATACATTGTTACAACTCTTTCAATATTCCGTTAATGAACGTACCTTAATTTCTACTGGAACATGAAATTGAAGTTGACCAACTAACAAAAAGACAGATCCAAACAAGTGGGGTGTACCCGGACGTTTTCGAGTAATAACCAACTAATCGCAAGTGCTTTCCTGTATATCGAAGCAAAGTCATTAATTCATCATTCAAATGATTTGCCTAGATTAACCATTTTTCCAAATAAACAGAATATTCAAAGGAAATTGAAAAAAAAAGAAGGGCAAGCTCGGTATATTAAAGTGCCGTTATCGCAGGGTCTGAAGAAGGTCCGATCACAAAGTTTTATTGTACGCAACCTTATCTTTCATTTCTTCCCGAGACTATTTTCAAGGTTTGAATATGTGACCTCCTGATCACATGTAGCAACTTTACTAGTTATTTCAAGCTAAGGATCCCCTTCAAATTCATTAATCGAATTAAATTAATATAACTTTTTTTAATTAAAATTGATTTAATTTGATTAATTTAAAAAGAATAAATTGAAATCAAATCAAATCCACATTATATTTGACAGGAGAAGTTACGTTGCTTAGGTGATAAGCACTAGGGATGAACATTGTATGGATCATGAAAACTTCAATTTGGTAATTTTAATTTTCTAGTTTGAAAAATATTTGTATATCATCATCAAATCAAATTAATTCGGTGTAATTCTCTATTTTTAACTTCTGTTTGATAGTATTTCACAGTACAGTAAATCAATAATTATAGTTTGTTCGATTTTAATTTATATATACTCACCTAATAGACAACTATGATCTTGCATTTTCAAGTAGCACCTTAATTATACCATATTAACACATTACACATATAGAAATATTTAAAAGAAAATGCAAATAATTTTTTTCACTTGTCAATTACACAAAAAGAATATTTCAATCAAGACAGAATAGTCAAAATTTCAACATCTAAATAAGTAGTTTTGTACATATACTATTTTATATATTTGCTAGTGTGCGACAATATGTCAAAATTGTGATATCAAAAATTTTATAATTTTTTTTGTTGGTTGAATTTTATTTATTTATTTTTTATTTATATATAATATTTGATATTCATCGTAACATAACTTTCTTTCCCCCAATTACCTCACCTCCTCCCCAAAGCATCTGGACTGCATTATATTTAGACAAAACATTGAATAACTCAAATAAAACTCAAATCAAAATTATCATTTTTATTTTTACTATCTCTTATTAATAGTAGTTGTTTATGGATTTTCATGATTATCTTTGTTGTTGATGACACTATATTTGGGCATAGTGACATGATTTATTTCATATTTTATACTTTATTAATATCATATAGTTATTATATTTTATGAGGGAAAATTAATAAAATATTTAAAAGCTACATGTTCTGAAACATTATTGAAACCCACCCACCCCACCT
>JAABOM020000096.1:23052078-23068626 GCA_011800125.2 Solanum clarkiae | reverse complement strand
AAAATAATAATAATAATAATAATAATAATAATCAAATTCAAAATCTTAAAATATTATTAATAAAGCTAATTTAGTAAAATAGACTTCTAATTGTAATTCTTTTAAAGAATATGTTAAATCAACAGGAGTTATGAAATATAAAACGAAGGGAGTACCAATTTACTTGGCTTTAGTTTTTACTTCAAATGTTGCTTTTTATAATTGTATCAATTGAGGCACGAAAGAGACACTTCATGGAACAAAAAGTCTTATCTTATTCCACCAACTTTCTTGTGAGAAAATAGCCAAATAGCCCTTAATTTATTATCGGATTTTCACCCATACATTTTAGCTTTATAGGGGTCCTAATTGTTTAAAATTAACTAATTTATGTTTGAACAAAATTTAAATTTTTATTTTTTAAAAAATATATTTAAAAAAAACAAATTCTTTTGTTTGGAAAAGTAATACTTAGTTTAATTTTTAATTTTTAACTTATATTAATAGTTTATTTAATTTTTATCAAGGTGAAATATTTTATCTATATGGTAAAAAAATTTCAAATAAAAGAGAGAATGTATTACACACATAATTGAGGTGTCTTTTTTAAAAGAGGAATTTTTATATATATAGGCTATAGCCACTCAAAAATATCTTAATTATGCTCCATAACTATAGTTTGGATAAATACATTTCGTAACTATACTTATAACAGTGTTTGTATAATTTGTGCAACATTTGTATACGTTTGTATAGTTCGTTATAACAATTCGCAATTTATGTATAGAGTTAGTATATTTCACTATACAATTCGTGCATAACGCTTGTATAACTAGCTATACAATTCATAATGTTTGTATATTTCGCAATATAATTTGATTTCTGCACAACTTTTGTATAATCGAACACAAACTTCTATATAAATCACGCGAATTACACAAAACTCAAACTGTAATTACAGCTAAAACATTTGTAGTGAACCGTAATTAATTCAAACTATAACTAAGTTAGCTAATTAACTAGTATATATTTACTTATCCGTGTGATTTTTCCATTGTTATTTATTTTAATATTATAATTTATCGAATAATTTATTCCATTTATAAAGTAAGATAAGATGAAATATTTTAAATTTTAAATTTAAAATAAATTTATATAAATAATTAAATATTATAAAAGTTTTATTTCAAAATATAATTTTGCAATGTTCCATCTAATTATTGGACGCATAGTGTTTGTGTGTACAAATAAAGGAAGAAATTGGGAAAAAGGTATTAACTAAGATTTGGTGTCAGATGATGACATAAGTTTCGTGTTTTCTTTTTATTACTTTGTGAATGGAGACTATGGAGATTGGGAAACCCCTGAGCTTGACTACATAACGCGTGGAGAAAATAGATATTGAAATAAAAGTATTTTTAAGTACACTTTTAAAATTGAAAAGATTTTTTTAAAAAAAAAATAAAGTAAAAAATCGAGAGTTTTCAATTTATAACTTTTTAACTTGTAAGTCACTTAATAGAAGTCAATCCAAACACTTCAGTGTCTTCTTTGTTGTCCTTATAAATATGGATCTCTCTTAATATGGACCCAATAGCCAAGTGTATCCTATTTTATCTCGATCCTAAACGTTTATTTGAAATAGTCTTTTTATTTTTGAGATTAAGGTAAGATGTGCAAACATTATACATTTTTTAGATTTTATTATACAAAAATTTATTAGGCATTTTGTTATTGTTTTTGCTTTTAACTTTTGACTTTCTCTTGTTTTATGAGCAAATCTTCAAAGTTAAAAGTTGAAACTTATTTAACATTAGATTTTGTTCATTAAGTAAAGTCATAAGTTCAAGTGCAAGATTTTTTTTGTATACCATCGTTAAAAAAGTGCTTCATTTTTAGTTCACTCATTATTAAAGTGACTCCATTATATCTTTATGTACTAGTGGCAGTGGAAGTAGTTGAACGGAAAAGTTGGATCATTCAAAGTCTAAAGGTAAATTTGACCTTTGAAATTTCACAATCAACTACTATACATTTTGAAAAATGGAAATAGGTCAAGTATACTGAAATGTTGCTTTATATTTAAATTTATTTTGATTATATCGGATATATTGTTATTATTGATATTTTATACTTTATAATTTTTATGTAGATGTTAAGAAAAATATTGTCTTAATCATTAAGTGTTTAGATGTACATGCAACATCTTAATTATTCAGACGTCTTGATCTTATTGAAAACAATTGAAGTCGCGTATTAGGTTAAAAGGTTAGACTGATAGTATGGATAGGATGATGTATGGCCGTGGGATGTAGTGGGTTAGTAGAGGTAGTCATGTTTTTATATATAGTATTGTTATTGTCTATCATTTATTTTTGTTATTTTTATTGTCTTTATAAACTATCATTTGCTTTCTACTCTAGTTGTTTTGTTTCATATGTAGTATTTTCTGCTTTTGAGGATGATATTTTTGAGATGGGGGTCTTCCGAAAACAACCTTTCTATCTCTATAAGGTAATGGTAAGGTCTATGTATATTTTACCTTCTTCAAACCTTACTTGTGATATTCTGTTGTCGTTGTTACGTTTCTTACTCTATCCATGATCTCAAATATAAATAAATATCATATTCATGGTAATTCTTTGTGTCCCTCAATTATATCCTTACATAATATTATAAACACTTATGCTCTTAGATACTTAAACATAGAAGAATGAAAAAGCTCTCATCTCTTATCTATTTTTATTTACTTTGTTTATATTTCTTGTTTGCTTTGATTTTATAATTGTTCTCCTAATCTAACATTTTATTTTTCTTTATTTATATCCAAGAAATCGAAGTTTCTTGGTTACATGATAATTACACAATAAAGAAGCGAATAGTGCATAAAAATGAAGAAAAGAAATTGGAGTCCTTCAGAGTCCGTCGACCTGTTTTGAAACTAAAAATATTGTCGGGAAATTTTTTTAGGTTAGTTATGTTCTTTTCCCAATATTGTTCGACATAATAAAGCCCAAGGACCATCAAAACGGAAACTTTCACTAAGGAAAAAAAAAACAAACAGGGAATAACTACTAGTATATAGTCATTCGATCAAAGTAATTGGTAAAAAAAATAACCATTGACGATATAGACATGTATAGTCAGTATTTATTTCATGTAGTCAAACTATATTCAGTTTTTGTGTATATCATAATATATATTCAATATACAACCTATGTATAAGTAATCTATATTGTATAGTCTGTATACTTTCTATGAATTTTGGCAATATAAATTGAATAGTCATCATATACTTCCTATAATTTTTTACTTTTTCTTTTATGTAAATAAAACAGGACTATATTTGTTATAAACTATTTATTTATTGTATATATTTAAAATTTTTCCAAAACCAAACAAAATGAAGACCCTAATGCCTATACGTCTTAGAAAGCTCATTGTATTCTGTGTTTCAAATAATACTTAATAGTCCAATTTATGAAGTGTAGAACAAGTTTAAGGGCTATCTATATATTTCGTCTAGTTGAAACTTAGCTGAAAGAAGAAACAAATCGAGTCCAACCAGGAGTAATTAGAATGGAGTTTGATTGACGCGATCAAGACGGATCACCCTTAGGCCTTATGCAGTCAATGAACTCATACTAATGCTAGAACTTGTCGCAAAGCTGAGTCAGAAATGAAAGAAGTCCACCCAAACCCTTGATACTTGTCTGATCAATCACCGATAGCTTTACAGAAAAAAAGGACAAGAAAAATAAAGAGAATTTAGCACAGTTGAGCCATTTGGCCATCAGTTTGGCACAAAATGGCCCAGCTCATTTTATTGCCTTGCTTTAGCCACACATTTTCAAACTACTGTCTTCAAAAAGCTCCTTGAACAACTTCATATCCTCATTGTTGAATACTTCATCTTTGCTATTAAGAAAAAGAAGGATAAACATCATTAACAAATGCATCTGTAAAAAATGCAGATCCTGTGACAAGTACTAAAGGGAAGGTCGATAGCACATGCTCCCAAGAACTGATAAGCGAAGCCAGAAAATCCAGGGAATCGACGAATAACATGATATTAGAAGAAGAAATAAAGATTAGACATTCAAAAGCATCAGAAAAAGGAAATTATGTTAACTCAGGGAGAAACTAACATAACAGGTATGTAGTACATCATTTACAAAGTTATAGTAAGGAAGAAGACAAAAGATAAATACTGTTAAGTCCACGATGCACCTCATGAGAAAATACTCAGGATGCTACGAACTTATCGTACATCTGATTAAATCCTGCTAAGGAAATTAAAATCTCTGCAACATATTGACAAGTTCATTCCCTGTCTTGTCTTCCACAAACAACTAGAGAATTTTATCCAAGGCCAAGGGTGTGCCTATTAGTCAATGAGGTGGGCTGAGAAACAAAGTCTCAAGTTCAAATCTTAGCAGAGACCAACACTAAGTGATTTTTTCTCATCTATCCTGCCCTTGGAGGACAAAGTTATAACTTGATGGCTTTTTGTTGGTGGCAGGTGACAATTATCCCGTAGAATTAATCGAAGTGCGTGCAAGCGGGCCCAAGCACCACGATCATATAAAAAATATCTAGAGGTATTGACTTCTATGAATGTCGAGAAAACATTATTGGCCACTCATATAAATGTATGGAATTGAATTGTTACCATATTCTGCTTGCAATTAATACTCCAAAGGTCTTTATAGACAAATGGATAGTAATAGGACCTAGGGTGTGTTTGATGCAGAGGAAATGTTCCCTTAGAAAATATTTTTTTTGGAAAAATAAGTAAATGTCTTGCATATTTAGTGTTTGGTATGTAAATAAAAACATATTATCCCCAAAACATTTATAGTAAAAAATTTAGGAAAACTGTGGGGGTGAGATGACATAGGGAGTTGGAGTTTAGGGGTGGAAAGGGGTTGGGGTTATTGAGGGTGGAAAGAGATAATGAGCTTAAAAGGTCACTTAAGGAACTTGTTTTCCCTACTTCTATGGGGAAATCATTTTCCTCACTTTTAAGGAACTTGTGCTCCAACATTTCACCAATCAAACATGGAAAAATTGAAAATTATTTTCTTCTGTACCAGAACCAACCCTAGTGGCACCACACTTAGCGAAATCCAACTCAAAGGATCATTTATAATCCAAAACAGTGAGAGGACCAAATGACTAACAATTTTAGGTTACCAAAACTATAGGGCAGAAATGCATCATATGCTTAACATTACAGCAAACAGGGAGAAAAAAGGTCCAAATTTCAAACGACTTATTCTCTGTATATCCAAACAAACACAGAACATACATGTTACCTGTTGGCATTCTGATCATAAATGCATCCACCTTCACTACAGTTCTTTTGTCAACTTGCATATCCATGCGGGAACACTCGTCTTCTAGTTTCCTTTGCAACTCAGAAGTTGCTTGTTCTTCTAACTTGCTTAGCAACTCAGCAGCCATTTGCTCACGTTCTTCCTGCAATTTTATTTGCATTTCCGCTTGCATCTCTTGGCACATTCCAATTGACATACTTGCCTCAAAGTCTCTGTTGCACATAAATCTTTTTTGGAGGCCTCTTTCCTAACTCTTTTCCACAAACATAGCCAGTCCATTCACCAAGTATAGTGGGTAAAATCTCATCTGTACTCATTGAAATTTGAATGTTCATTTTCTTCAGATTGTTGTTGAACCTCAAATTTCCTGGAGCTAACCCCACTTGTGGGATTTCACTGGGTATGTTGTTGTTGTTGTATCTAATAAAATAATAAAACAATGATATCAGAAAATTACATGAATTTGTTGTGACTGAGGATCCGACCACACCAATCTTCTTTGTCATTCTAATGAGTATGTTGGGGTTCCCAAACTCGATTTGGTGGTGCCTTTGTTCCATAATCAGGATCTCTCTACAACATATTACAATAGATGAAAATATATATATTTATAAACTGACAATAACATAAACGAATTACAAATAATTACATAGTGGTTTCGGTAAATGCATTTATACCATCGATTCCTTCTCTTCGGCCAATGACTCTGAGCCACATGAGTGTTCAGTGATTTGTTTTCCCCAGTATAGTTTGTTCCTCTCACTCATAACCTGCAATTAGATAAATACATCAAGGAGCAATGCTTATATAGTAATTTATCATGCATTTTTATCATCAAGTTACCTTGAATGCCGGACTTCTAAACAGTCCTACCAGAAACACCCAATTATCAGGTGTAATATCATCCGGCCTATGGACAGTCTCTCATCTCAGCAGCATTGCTGGAGTAGTCAGCATGCAATCGAGTGTTCCATACTCTAAAAAGCCTTTGCATAGTGTTGATAACAAGATCTTGCAACACATGTTCTCGCATACCACTAGTTCAAGTTTATCCTAATAAAATATGTAAAGATATTGTGAGTAAATAAAGCATGCAACACAAAAGTCAATTTTGACATTGAAAGTAAATAAAACATGTAATACAGAAGTCATTTGACACTGAAAGTAAATTGTTACCTTAACCTTCAACCACATTGGTTCTCCATATTTTTGTTTAAGTATTGCCTGCGAATTATCATTGCTGAATGATATAGTGGGCCGCATAATCAAGCCATAATAGTTAACAATATCTCTGGACCCAGGACCTACAACTCTCGCAATGTCATCTGGGATTACAATGGCAATGTTACTTCCCTGCTTAGTTTTCATGTCCACATGTCAAAATTTGTATCTCCCTCTGCCTCTCTTAGATTTGTTGCAAACTGTGAAGCAAAAGATCGACATGAACCCTTGTTAATTAACTGTCATTACTACTATTATCATTAAATAGGATCACTTTAAGCATTTCAAATACCTTTCCTTTGTACCACTTTAATCAACTATCTTGATAAGATATATCGTAAATGTAAGCCAAAAAATGAAAAAAATTTAATCTTTCTTTCGGTTTTATTTAAAAAGTCAGTACTTTCCAGAGGCTAATTTCCAAGGAAGTAATTGTCAGTTGGTAAACTGGCCATAAAAGTTTGTTCACATGATATTGATCCAAGAAATGCCAACTGAAATCATAATTCAACTTCTATAGAGAACTGAAATCATAACTCAATTTCAATTTTAACCAGTAGTAAGCCAAACAGTAATAGATTTTAGGATCCTTCATTCTATTGGCATCAGGAACTACTGATTCTAATCTAACAAGTCATTCTTAAGAGATTAAACAGCGAGGAAAGCTTCACATATTCTTCTGTGGGTTTATGTGGTGGCTTCAGTTTTTGATGTTTCAAGCTCTAAGATGGCATTGAATCCGAATTCAGTTCCCGGAGCAAATGATGATTTGAGTTCATCCGCAGTTTGTGTGGTGCTAATCTTGTTATCCTTCACCGCCAAGTTCTCCTTCTTCACATAATCGGCAAGAGTTGAGGTAACAATTTCTCGAATTACGAAATTAGTAACCCTATCTTCACCAAGTATCTGCAATAGAAAGTCCCTAGGAACCTTTGATGTTTTCCCTCCCTTTTCCCTGCGGAAGCCTGGAACAGGTGGAGCTGATTTTGCTAAATTAGTCAAAACTTTTTCGAAAACTATTTTTGTGTCTTCCTCGTTCACATCTACTCTGACTTGTATCTTCTCAGCTTCTTCGGATTCAACAGCTATCTTTGCATTTTTAACTCTTATCAAAGAATCATCATCAGCCAAATCTGCCTCTAGCCCTGAACTAGCAGCCGATACTGGTTTCACCAATCTTACGCATCCTTGCGAGAATACACAATGCTTCAATAACCCCTGATTTGTTACTGCTCTTGCTGGGTAAATTGCCACAAAATTGGGGATAGTGCTGACGGTAGTATGACGAGAGTCGATAAGCAGCCGGCGGGATGGCGATGCCATTGAAATGGTCATCGACATTGCCATGATTTCCACAGTAGTAATTTTCTTGCGAGTGTGAGAAGGAGACTAGACTGTACAAATTCAAAGATAAGATAATGTAGGGCATTTGAACTTGGACCGGGCGAAAGTGCCGTGGGTCATTGCCACAATACCCCTGAAATTTGAGTGGTGATTAATTTTGCCCCTCAAACTAGCTCTTTAAATTTTTTGGGATAATTTATTGTTCGACATTCTAACTATTTTCACTTTTATTTTTATTTATTCAATATATTAAAAGCAATAAATCTAATAATAATTCTTTTTTATTATGTTACTATTTGAATATAATAAAACTAATGCTATAAAAAATTATTATTCGTAATAATAAAAATAAATTAAAAATTAAAAAATAGATTGTCTCTTAATTTTCTAAATAGGACAAGTAAGAGTAGATTATAATATATGGATACAAATAAACGATTGGAAGGGAGTAATACAAAAGTGGTTAAAAACTCTTCAATATAATATAAAATATAAAATTAATATTCTTATATCTCGGTATAACACAAGTTATGTCTATAAAGCAAAATAAGTTAGTATGTTGCTTTAACTCTTACAAAACTTATTCTATTAGAAGCATAAGTTTAGTTCGAAATTCACGTAACGTAACTTAATCATATATAGAATCTATACTAATAGATGTATAAATTTAGTTTTAGAATCACAAAGTTATATGATGCAAAAATAACATATTCAGTTAAATCTCGTAAAGTAAGATTTAGAGATGATAGAATATGCACAAAATCTCAAATCTTAGTGATTGTCTCTAATAGACTCTCGAAAATATAAGAAACATAATTTATTTCAAATAAGATAATAATTTTTTAAATTTACATCGAATAAATTAAATATTACACCACTTATGCCGAATAACTTAAATCCAACATATATTATGTTGAACAAAATAAATTTCTTCAAACTAGTGTCTCATAAAATTAGGTTATAAATAAAAGTACCTTGAAAGCCCACAATTTTTTAATCAAATGAATAACATACACAGAAATTAAAAAGCATCATATATTTTTCGATAGAAACTAAAAATAACCCAAAAATAAAGTTCCGTAATGAAGGTTCAGTAAGCTTAATTGCTCCAAGAACATAATAATTCTTCAATTTTAACCAGTATTAAGCTAAACAGTAACAGATTCAGGATCCTACAATCCATTGGCCTCGAGAACAACTGATTCTATTCTAACAAGTCACTCTACCAGATTAAACAGTGAGAAAGCTTCATATCTTCTTCTGTGGGTTTATGTGGTAGCTTCAGTTTTTTATTTTTCAAGCTCTAAAATGGCATTGAATCCGAATTCAGCTCCCGGAGCAAACGATTCCATGAGTTCATCCTCACTTTGTGTGATGCTAATCTTGTTATCCTTCACCTCCAAATTCTCCTTCTCCACATAATCAGCAAGAGTTGAGTTAATAATTTCTCGTATAACGGAACTGGCAACTAGATCTTCACCAAGTATCTGTGGTAGAAACTCCCTGGGAACCTCAGATGTTTTCCCTCCTTTTTTCCTGCGGAATCCTGGAATCGGTTGCGCTGATTTTTCTAAATTTGTCAAAACTTTTTCGAAAATTATTTTTGTGTCCTCCTCGCTCACATCTACTCTGACTTGTATCTTCTCAGCTTCTTCGGATTCAACAACTATCTTTGCATTTTTAACCCGTTCGTCGTCAGCTAAATCTGAATTAGCAGCCGATACTGATTTCACCAGAGATCTTAGGCATCCTTGCGAGAATATACAGTGCTTCAATAACCCCTGATTTGTAACTGCCGTTGCTGGGTAAAATGCTACCTTCTTTGGGATAGTACTGACGGTACTACGTCTCGAGTCGATAAGCAGCCGGCGGGACGGCGACCCCATTGCAGTGGTCGTCGTCATTGCCATGGTTCCCTCGGAAACTATGAGAATTTTGAGAACTGAGAAGAAGACCAGACATGAGAAATTCAAAGATAAGATAATGTAGGGCATTTGATTTTCCACCGGCGGAAGTGGCGTGGGTCATTTCCATTTGGCACGAACAACCCCCAAAGTTAGGGTGGTGTTTAATTTTGCCCCTCAAACATGTATCCTTTAATTTTTTCATCCTATGACATTTTAATTTTTAAGTACTCCCTTCATTTTTGTTTTGTTCAATGTCGATTTAATATATTTTTTTAAAATGATAATAAATATAATAACAATCCTCTTTTATTACAATAACAACATATCCAAATTCCACAGATGAAGTCTGAGGAGGGAAGATTGTACGCAGACCCCATTACTTTATAGAAGTAGAGAGGCTGTTTCCAACAATCCTCTTTTATTGTATTAATTAATTATCATTTGAATGTAATAAAATTAATATTTTGATAAATAATTATAAATAATACGAATAAATTAAAAATCAAGTCATAAATTATCTTCCATTTTCTTAAATTAGAAGTAAAAATGAACACATTATACTAGCCAAATAACTGGGTGAAAGAAGTGATCAAAGACATTTCTCATATTAAAAAAAAAACAATAACAACAACAACATACCCAATGGAATCCCACAAATAAAATGTATGCAGACCTACCAGGTAAAAAAGTTATTTCTTCGAAACCCTCGTCTCAAAACCTGTAAGCAGAATAAACTTCAGATGAGAAAAGGAAAGAAAAAGAAAGGGAACAGAAAGGGCGACTAATAAGGAAAAACACATGATATTATGTAAATACGATAAAATTAACATATCAAAATGGAAATGACAACACAAGATATACGGGTAATGTAAATATTCTAAGAGTGAACAAATATAGGACTAATAATGACAAATATGATGTAAAGACATCACTCCTCCCACTAACCTATTATATCACAAAGTCAATTAACGACCAACACTTATTAATTTATTAGCCCTCTACACTAATACGCAACCTCAACTCTTTTCTATCTAAGGTCATGTCCTCAATGAGATGAACTTTGGTCATATCTTGTTTGATCACCTTCCCCCAATACTTTTTCGGTCTACCTTTACCCCTCCACGTATCCTCTAAATCCAACATTTCACATCTTCTAACAGGAGTCTCGATACTCTTTTTTTACACATGTCCAAACTAATGCAATCTCGCTTCCCTCATCTTGTTAGCCATAGGGGCCACCTCTAGCTTCTCTCGGATGATCTCATTCCTAATCTTATCACTCCCAGTATGTCCACATATCCATCTCAACATTCTCATCTTCGCAACCTGCATCTTCTAAACATGTGATTTCTCATATAAAAAAATGTAAAATGTAAATTTATATTGTAGTATAGTAATATGACATGGCTTATGTTTTACGAGGCATAACAAATTAATCATGTAGTTTCTACGAAACTTAGAGGGTGTTTGGATGGATTGAAGTGATTTTAATTCAAAATGTTTTTTAAGTGTTGTTTGAAGTGACTTATTTTAAATAATTTTAAATCAAAATTCTTTTTAAGCACTCTTAACCCCACTTTTGATTTATAAATCGAACTCAATACAAACAAGCTCCTAAGATTTTGGGAGATCATAGGTTTTATGACCAATATACCCTCAGTAAACCAATTAAAATACCGTCCAAGACCATTTATTAAACTTTCAAATTCCCCAACTCCATTTCGCAAACCTTCTCCCTCCTTCCAGATTCTTATTTTCCCGCTCTCCACTACTCTCAGTAACTTCTCCTCCGGCGCGCCGTCGAAATCGTCGTTCTAGAAGGTTCGTCGTCCTCTCCTCTCTAGTTACTCTCTTCTCGCTTTTTCATGAACTCTGTTTACATGCGTTTCGCAAGTATAGTGGATCCCTGGCTAGATAAACGAGAAGGATTGTGGTAGGAAAAGATGATTAAATTATGACTAAAATGAGTGTACTGTAAAGAGATGATTCATAAACACGAGGCGTAATTGAGTTGTGTTTGTATTCTGTTGAGCCCTTGCTTCGGGCTTTCGAAGAAGAGAATGAAGTGTGGATCAGCATTGGTGATTATGTGAGAAGGAAAATACTTGCATGTGTTTTTCAATAAATTGTTTCATGAAATATGTAATCTGCATAAACTTTTACACCTAATCATGGTTGATTAATATTAGAATCTGTGAACAAACTAGTGCTATCATGCTTTGCTCTGAAAAATCATATTCTCCTTAAAATGGCTATTCTTTCTTATGCTAAAGCTAATGCTCTTTCATGTTCTTGTATGCTGAGATTTTCGTGTTTCATTTCATTCATGTTTTGTCATTTTGAATGGTTCTTTTGAGCTTGATCATTTTCAGGTCTTATAATTGTTATCATTGCTCTTAATGTCTCTGCCAATTTTCTGATAACAGTCTGCTGCTTATCGCTAGAGCTATTCTTCAGCCTTTGGTTTTAACTCCACGTCTTAGTCATCTTTCTAATGGCAGTATGTTAGTCGGATTATTTTCTTCCATTCCCTTTTGTTGTAATTTGTTAATTCTATAGCTTACATTATAGTTTCACAGATTGACAGGATTCTTAAACATGAAGCTACCGAAGAAAAGGGTGAGCGAGCTAGAATGGTAAGTCTCATGTAGGAGATAAAGATAGTTGGTTGTTTATTAAAGGCTAACTTATATGTAATTTCTCTATCTTCCATTTTGGACATTAGAAAATGTTAGTTGTATGTTGCAATTTAAAAAATAAAATTATTTTATTGAAACTTTCTCAACTTTCAAAAGTTCAAAATGATTACAGTTTGATGTGCTGTTTTCTCTATGAAATTGAATTTTAACTTCTTTTTTTTTTTTAAAGTAAAGTGCGAAGTATTAAATTTTATCAAAGTTTGAGAAAACATATCCCACATTATTCAATAGGTATACCCAAAAAATAGAAAACCTACAAAAAGAGATGGTTTTCTACCAACATCTTCTAATCTTCTACACATAAAAGTACCTTATGGCTGCACCAAAAAGAAATACCCTAGCGGCTGCGAGTTTCCCTTGTCATCTAAAAGAGGGGGGCGGGGGCGGGGGGTTAAAATACTACTTCAACTGAGCATAATTCACCTAGACTCCCTAAACTCTCATATTTCTTTCCTCCAAATAATCCGCGTAAGAAATAACAACACGAACTTCCATGCAATTACCTCTTTCACCCATTCATGGCATCACTCAAATATACCAAACCATGTGAGGATCTCCCATCATAATCTCAATGTCAACAGACAATGAATGAGGAGATGATCAATATCTTCACCCTGAAATCTTACACATAAAGTGCCCTCTGATATAAGAAACCTTCCCCTTCCTCTAATTCTAAGCCATTAAGATCACCCCTATAGTTGCTAACGAAGTGAAAAACACACTTTTCTTGATACTATTGGGATCTAAGTTGATGTATATGAAAAGACAACCTCCTCCTTGTTGAGCAACTTCTTCATAATAGAACTTAACAGAGAACATCCCATATTTTGTACATAATTATTCGGAATATCACTAAAAATGTACAAATTCAGTTTATTTTTGTAAATTCTATGACCAGTAAGATACTACCATGTATAATGAAAATGTCTGAGACAATATGGAAAAGGTTATTATGACTTTCTACCTTCTCTGTGAAAGAAAACATAAAGTATGTAGCTAATACTATTATTTGTTGTCTTTACTGAAGAATTCACTGTCTTTAAATTTAGGCATCCTTTGTAGGGGCAATGGCAATTGCTGACTTGGTTAAGACAACCTTAGGACCTAAGGGAATGGTAAGCTCATTCTCAAAGTATGTAGCTCTCGGCTTTGCTTGAAAGGATGTTGGATTGTGGTTTGATAGTATCTTGTTTATGTGTTGTTTTGCAGGATAAAATTTTACAGTCAACTGCCAGAGGTCACAGTGTTACAGTTACAAATGATGGCGCGACAATTTTGAAGTCCCTCCATATCGACAATCCTGCTGCCAAGGTCCTTGTTGGTATCCTTGTTCTTTTTACGGGGGTCAGTGGACTCATTATTTGTAGTCATGAATGATTTTGACTAGACACATCTCAGAGATTTAGCTTGCTTTTTGGGATATTGTGGTTTCTGAGCGAACTTGCACGCACCTCGGTTAATTCCATGGATATCTCCACCAGCAAGAGCTATTTGGTAATACCTCTGTCTACCAAGGCTAGGACAAATTGGACGAAATCATCAAGTGTTTTTTGTTGTAATTGAGACCTCATGGTTCTTAACGTCATTGACTGCCGGTTCTCAACTTCATTGACCGCAGACCACATCCTTGGGTGCTTAGCTAGTTTCCTAGTATAGGTGTTCCCGACTGCTGTTAGCTGTTGTTCTGAAAAAAAGAAGTGGTCAGTTTTGAGAGTTGTACAATTCTTCAGTTGCCAACAACATAGATTATTGTTAGAATTTTTTTAAGCGATGCAAAAAAGATTTGTGCACTAAATTCTAAATCTTTATTTGGATGGAAAGGACATGTCAATTAAAAGATAGTTACATGTTAACTATTAATGCATCGATTGAATTCTTCAGAAAGATATGCTGCAAATTAGAAATTATATGTGGTCAGCAACTATGCTAGGTGGATTTGTGTTTTTTCCATTCAGACTTTTGGGAGCAGTTGAAACTTTGATAGGTAGAGATTGACTACTGCTAAACACGATACAAGGGGGATGGAACTTAATTGTTTAGGATATGAGTGAATCCGATGGTATTTGTTGTTTAATATTGTGAAAAGGTTAATATGGGTACTTAGGGTTGACAGGGCTTTTGTGAAGGTTACGTTGTAGTCTCTGTCCATTGTCTATTATAGATGCAAATATGTGTGTTTCTAGGGAGCAACATGAAATACTAAGGTGTTCAGAGCTGCAAAGAATCAATATGATATAAAGGCTTTACCTTAACTCTTTCACTAGACATCTCTAAAGTGCAAGATGACGAAGTTGGTGATGGGACAACATCTGTAGTTGTTTTTGCTGGAGAACTTTTAAGGGAGGCAGAGAAGCTGGTTAATTCAAAAATTCATCCAATGACAATTATTTCAGGTCTGTTCTGTACTTCTATTCATCTTATGCCTTAGAGTATTGTCTTCTTTGAAACTCTGGGCTTTACTTCAACTTTCTGAAATCTGTAACTTTTGAATATTAGTGCCTTCAACGAAGCTACTTTGCCTGCATGCTGTTTGTAACTGTGTATAGGTGTTTTATCTTTTTATAATATCTCTTTTCTCAATCTGTAAGTGACTTCTATATGTGGTGCATTGGTAGTTAAATGACAGTTTAATGATCTTTCTTGTTTGATTAAGCTGTTTTTTTTTTTTTTGTAACGATCTTTGGATGCCATTAGTCACCTGAAAAGTTTACACAATTAGTTAGAATTTCAGCTTCATACTTTTTTATGTTGTTCAACAATTTGGGAAATATTGAGATTACTAATGGGGTATCTTGAAATTAAAACACATGGGTGATTTTAATCAATTGCGATAAATAATTTGGTTGTTTGAACTGTGTTTTGTGAGAATGGTTTTGTTGTCGGACTCAAGCTCTCTGAAGTCTGTAGGAAATTTTCAAGAGACATTGCATCTTTAATATTGCCAGTGAAGACAGTTCTTTGTTTTACTTGATTCTCCTGCAGTGTTCTTTTTATAGTGCAGTCTTTTTTCAGTTATAATCATTGTTTATACCCCTCAATCATTTCGTTTCACAATCCTGTGGAGGTGGGGAGAGGACAGCAATGTGCCTCTGTAGCTGGGTTTCTAAGAATCAGTCTCGGGGAAGTCTGTAGGACAGTAAAAATGTCTGTATATCTGTTGGAATCATGAATACTTTCAAGTTGTTGGGTTTTTGAGGTACTTTAATTTGGTATTTGCACTTTTGGTGTATGTTTAATTGGTCTATGCTTTGGCTTCTCTAATCCAGGTTATCGGATGGCAGTCGAATGTGCACGCAATGCATTGCTGTCAAAGGTTGTTGATAATAAACAGGATGCAGGTATGTTTGCTTGAAGCTAGTCTCACTTTAAACAGAACAGTGATATTTCTTATCTTCTATCAAATTTCTTCTTTATGCTGGCATAGGAGTTGTCTAAAAGAACTCATTCTGATATATTGCTCTGGACGGAAACAATTGCTACTGATATATAATGTGATGAGACAAGAATGTTTTCTTATAATAATGTGCTCCTTTGCAATTTTCTTACAAATGTGTGATGTTGCAGATAAATTTAGGTCAGACTTGATGAATATTGCAATGACTACTTTGAGCTCGAAAATTCTGTCTCAGGACAAGGGGCATTTTGCAAAACTCTCTGTTGATGCAGTTATGAGGTTAAAGGTCTGTATATTTTACAATTAGCTGATTATCCAATATCCATAGCAGGGGCATAGTCTAGGATGTACTTAGTTTGTTATTATTTTACTTCTGACCTCAGGTTTATCTGCATATTGTTTTTTCTTTATTTTGTCAAGCATCCTGTGCTGCAGTAATTAAGTGCCTTGACAATTTGACAATGACGTTTTAAAGTATCTTGATATGTTTGAAAAAATATTTCTGTTGAAAGATGTTTAATGTTTAACTTAAATTAGAGACATAATTTATGAATTGTGTGTGTGTTCTCTCACACAAAGAATACATTGATATATATATATTACATATGGGCCTGGGCCTTCTACATAAAAGGTCTGAAAACTAACTACATTCTAACACTCCCCCT
>JAABOM020000096.1:23036112-23051978 GCA_011800125.2 Solanum clarkiae | reverse complement strand
ATATATATATATATATTACATATGGGCCTGGGCCTTCTACATAAAAGGTCTGAAAACTAACTACATTCTAACAGTTTACTACTGGAGTGACATAAAACAGTGAAGGGAGCAACTCCAAGGTAAATCCCGTCTCTCATTGTGGACTTATTAAATAACATGATGCAAGTGAAATGTGACATCTCTTAAATTTGTGGAAGAATCGGATGTCATGTTTCCCTGGTCAGATATTCTAAAAGTTTTGAACTATCTTACTTCAAGGAAACGGGAACTCATTTTGCACCAAAAATATGAGTCTTTGGTTTTCCCTTGTATGTTGCATGGATCCTGCTCTGTATTATCTCATGAATAAATTTGAGAACTTTTTGGTTTAAAAAGAAGAATGAATTTGAGCAGAAAGTACATGTCTGTCTTGTGTCTGTCATAAAGAGAATAGAAAAAGCAACCTTTCACTGCTTATTTGTCACCAATTAAATCTTTGATTTGTTCGCATGCACACCTACTAATATCCCCTCTTAGTTCATCTTTTTTATGTTTTCGATCTTTGGTTAAACTGATTAGAATGGCAGGGAAGCACCAATCTAGAGGCAATCCAGATTATTAAGAAGCCTGGAGGTTCACTGAAGGATTCATTTTTAGATGAAGGGTTGGTAAACAAACTTGAGAAATTTTTCTTAGCCAATTTCAGTTTACATTGATGTCATTGGACTGCTGTTGCATGTCTAGCTTTTCTTTTTTGTACCTAATTTTTCTTTCTCAAAGTTAATTTTTTCATCGTAACATCTATTTTGGAGAGTTGTGCCCATTAGGCTCTTGGATAACTCTTTCCTCCTTCGTTCCAATTTATGAGGCTTTATATAATTGGGTAGAGAGTTTAAAAAAAAAAGAATGTGGCTATAAATGATCTCACTAAAGATAAAATGGAAACTGTAGAGTTAAATAATTTCTAAATTAGACAGTACCCTTTGGGATAGACTAAAAAGGAAAGTATGATATATAATTCAGTCAAAGAGAGTATTTGTTTAAAGAAATGAGAAAGAAGTTTGTTTACCTATTACACTGTGTATGTACTTCGGAGTTGGTGAACAGTATTGTTTCCTTGGGAGGTTTTCTCTTGGCTCAAGCAAATGGTTGAGGAGTTTGTCAAAACCTTTTGTGTATGGTCGGTAGAGTTATTACTTTCTATGTTTATCATCTTATAGATGTAAGGGATGTGTTTTGAAGGTTTAGATAGAACTAGTTGGAATTTATGTGGCTACTTTGGAAGGAAAGGAATAAGATACCTTTGGAAAGTGTGGAGTATGACTCCTTCAGCTTGGGGCATGCCTTTTAGTTGTGAAAAACTTTGGTGCACCCACTAGCTTCCTATTAGTATAGATGTTTATGACCTGAGGTCATTGTTCGTTAGGTTCTCTATTTTTGGTATACTAGGTTACATGGTTTTCTCCTATAACATCAATAATCTATTAGTCTTATTAAAAAAAAAAAAAAAAGAGGAAAAAAGGGTTAGATGTGGAACCTTTGTCCCAGAATCTGCTATACATCTCTTTGTTAGGATTCTAGATGGGGATATTTTATTTGTCGTCCTTTTTGTAAAACCTCCTTCCTTGTAATAGTTCATTTGCTGGTCCCAATACCTCCAAGCCACAATCTTATTGTTCTTTGCCCTTTTTTTTCCCTTTTACTCCATCAGATTTGGAATATAAGTTCCTTGAGTTCCTTCTCTCTATATCATTTCTTTGCAGGTTTATTTTGGATAAAAAGATTGGGGTTGGCCAACCAAAACGTATCGAAAATGCTAAGATCTTGGTGGCAAACACGGCAATGGATACTGATAAAATAAAAATCTATGGTGCACGTGTCCGAGCGGACTCAATGGCCAAGGTTGCTGAGCTAGAAGCAACTGAAAAGGATAAAATGAGAGAGAAGGTCCAAAAGATCATCTCTCATGGAATAAATTGCTTTGTTAACCGACAGCTGAATTACAATTTCCCAGAGGAACTATTTGCGGATGCAGGGATACTTGCTATTGAGCATGCTGACTTTGATGGTATTGAGCGCCTGGCTTTGGTTACTGGTGGAGAGATTGCATCTACCTTTGATAATCCTGAGTCTGTCAAGCTGGGCCACTGCAAACTCATTGAAGAAATAATGATTGGTGAGGACAAGTTGATCCACTTTTCTGGGGTCAAACTGGGTCAGGCGTGTACAATTGTCTTGAGAGGTGCAAGGTATCTTTTAAGCGTCTTACTCTTTCTTAGTCTTCAACTGCCATTAGTTTGGAGGAAGGATGGTTAGGGAGGGGTCTCGAGAATGGTGCTCCTCAATTGATTTTTGACTTAGAGGCATAATTAACTATAATGCCTCAAGTGATTTTTGTTCCTTGGGGAAATGAATAACTAATAAGGTGTGTTAAAATCAAATTCTCTCTGGTCACCGTGATTGCCCAGGCATGTAGCTGATGAAAATCTCATCTTTAGTGGGTTGAAAGTGAAGTCTGTTTAATTTTGTGCTATGTTTTCATATGAACACCTTCTCTTCTTCTTGTGGCAGCCCTCATGTACTGGATGAAGCTGAAAGATCTCTGCATGATGCCTTGTGTGTACTGTCTCAGACAGTAAATGACAGCAGGATTCTACTTGGAGGTGGATGGCCCGAGATGGTGATGGCAAAGGCAGTAGATGAACTGGCTAAAAAGACGCCTGGTAAAAGATCTCATGCAATTGAGGCTTTCTCCCGGGCACTTTTGGCAATTCCGACTATCATTGCTGACAATGCTGGTCTGGACAGTGCTGAGCTCATTGCCCAGCTTCGTGCAGAGCACCACAAGGAGGAAACCAATGCAGGGATAGATGTCATCACTGGACAGGTGAGTAAACTCACTGAAGATGTCAGAATATTTAATTATGCTATCTTCTATGAGTTCTGAACACACTGTGTTCATGATATCAGCTTTCTGAACTGTTTTGCTTGCTTGAATTTTCCCTTGCTTTTCTGAACTGTTTTGATATGTCCCTTATGATAAGGCACCTCTGTTTAATATCTTGCAATTTTATTGGGAGGAAAATATAAGTTGGTGCCCTACGGGATGCATTTTGTGTTAAGAATAGCAATAATTTATGTTATTTAGTTTCTGTTTTTGCCGGGAAAATTGAAGTACCTAAAAGGTAAAAGGAAACATGATTTATCTTGGTGTTAAATATGATCCCTTCTTTCAGCAGATTTTAGCTGAGAATACTTATTTCATATGTTGTGCTGAGTTTACGTGTTTGTCTTGGTAAATCTACCTGGGCTTTAACTGAATCATACTTCAACAACAAATAATAATTTGGTTGTTGATTGAAACATCTATTACTGAAACAGCCAATCACTGTGCTGAATTCTGACATCATTTTGAAGATTCTTGTTTGGAAGTAGGAAATGGAAATCTAGTAAGCTTAATCATAAAAGTAGAGAAAACATCTTCTGTTCTCCTCTAGTTCTTCAAGAAAAGAAAAATGAAGATTCCATTTATTTTGTGAAGTCTTCTTTTTAGTAAGTCAAAATGAAGGAAGAAAGCTGAAACTTCTCCTTCCTCGCCATTTTTCTTTCCTCCAAGCCTAAATCATATCCTGTGAAAATCATTGATTCTTGCTGCTTATTGGGAGTTGGTATTTTTGCTAGATCTAAGCATCATTATCTGTCTTTTATGACAGATTGGAGATATGGCAGAGCTGGGAATATCGGAGGCATTCAAAGTCAAACAGGCAGTGTTGCTCTCTGCAACCGAGGCTGCTGAGATGATACTAAGAGTTGACGAAATCATCACATGTGCCCCACGGAGGAGGGAAGACAGGATGTAAACCTGGATTATGTGTTAAGTCTGTTGAGATATTTGTATTCAATCATGTAGATAAGATTTTAGGTGGACTGTAGATGAGCCAAACTATTGAATATTGTTCTTAGTCGTGTCAGCGTGGACACTGCATATGAGAAGTTCAAAGAAACTTGTCTTGTGTTTCTGTTGGAAGTTCTGATCGGGTAAAGAGGTTTCGATCTTAGATTTGCCTATAACTGAACATGTTTTGTACTGGGCAGTTACTGCTGCATTACATATTTTAGTCGGATGAAATAGATTTAGGGACTGTCACTTCAAAACCAACAGTGTACTCTTGAGTGAAACCATCGTATCATTGCAGCATGATGTGGCGTTATACAAAAAGCAAACCAAAGAAAGTTGATAACACTGCAGAAAAGTTGTCCAATGACTCTGTGAACGGTATTGATTTCTTTTCCTTTTCATTGGAACTCGATATCACTTCTTTGTGTTACAATTTGAATGCTTATTTAAGTGGTGTTTTGTTTTAGCTTCAACAGTCGACCTGCATACACTTTCCAAAACATTTTCCAACAAGCTTGTTCCGACAGTTTCAGTAGTAGAATTGATACTTTAGCTGGTGTTAGAATATGACCAATCTTTACTATCTATAATCTCGTGGAAATAACTACGTTTATATGATTAAACACTACATAGGTTAACAATGAAAACCCTCTATCCTAATAATTCAAACTATAAATCTGTGCCTGAATCCTCCAATACCTTACTGAAAAACAAATTTGCATCAGCCATAACAATGGATGAACCGACAAGACTTGTGAGGGCTTAGCATCTTCTCCATTTATCCGTGGTCACATCTTAGCACCTCTGGAAATGAGAATGTTTCCATATGGCATCTCCTGTTCAACTTTTATGAAGTCTCGAGTGGCCAGAACTGCACATCGAATAAGCAAACATTAACATCTCTAATGAGAAAAGCTGGAAATTAAGAAGTATCTCTGAGCTGCAATGCAGAGTGTCAAAGAATTGGAAGAATAAGCATACCACAAGTCTGATAAAAGAGACATGCTGCTTGTTTCTTTTTCATCCCAAGAGTTAGTTCATTCAAACATTCTGCTTCTGCCGATCCAGGAGTGTCAAAATGGCTCTTTAGCTGTCTGTAGGCATCAATGTACCATGTGAAAAAACAAGAAGTCAGATGATTCATAATGAAACTTGAGGAAGTTTTAGGAACTAATGAAAAGTGATTTACATCCTGATAGAGTCAGTCATCATGTCAAGAGGTTGAGTCATGAATGGGTGTTGGGTTTGTGTTGGTCCAGTTTCCATCAATATCTCTGCAAAAGGAGTAAAGGGTGGTTCACAACAAACTAAACCGCATAAAAGAGAATTACCAGAACTAAAATGGGAAAGTTATTGACTATTCACAAACCGTTATCTTGTGTAAAACCATTATCAGATAGTTCCGATAATCTAGTTAACTTGATATTTGGAGCGGGATCGTGCCATGGATTCTCCTCTTCTACCGGTTGAAGGCCATTGCCACTGTGCTTTGATGAAGAATGCGCTCTTTTCTTGTTGGACCTGAAGAGTTGACAATTTTGATCAATGCAACCAGATGCTGCTATATGGGGAGACCTTCATAATTTTAAAAAGATTCAAGCAAAGATTTAAAGTTCCCTATGATACCGAGACCCATGATGTTCTTTATTTCCTTCTGTTAATGTATGTATGATTCAAGTGACATCTTTAGACGAATACCCGCTTAACATATATCTACTAGCAATACTAACCGGCTTGAGTTGGTAACAGAGTTCTGTGATAGTAAACCATGAGCAGACCCTGAGCTTGGAATGGATCTAGGC
This sequence comes from Solanum clarkiae, assembly GCA_011800125.2. Classification (NCBI taxonomy): domain Eukaryota; kingdom Viridiplantae; phylum Streptophyta; class Magnoliopsida; order Solanales; family Solanaceae; genus Solanum; species Solanum clarkiae. The sequence goes on along the minus strand of JAABOM020000096.1, from coordinate 23,046,299 downwards.
TCATCACCTATAGATTCACAAAAATATTAGTTGTACCGCCATAGCAGACCTCCCAACAAGACAGAGATTGGGATATTCGGATATTCATAAAACTTTGATATACCAGAGCCAGGTGTGGCCATGTGATCAGTCTCTTTCACTCCATTAGCTTCTGTTGGATGCAGTTCCATGTTCGTAAGATTGGTTCTGAGGCCCTCCATGAGAATTTCAGGTGGAATCTGGTTGTTGTTGAGATTTGCTCTTTGTTTCTCTATAGAGATTCTGATTGATGGGGAGCCTACACCACTTTGGAAATGTTCGAAAGGCTTCACATTCAAATGCTAAATCAGAAGCAAATAAAGGTGGTTCTTATTTAAAATTAATTGAGAATCAAAAGTTCCTTACATATCTGACAGGTTCCAAATTAACCATCCTTTCACCTGGAGATGTGTAAGATGGTTCAGGAGGACAGGGTGGAGAGGTCTTTCCTGCATGTCAAATGGAATCACCATCTGTTCATAGTTTTTGCATCTAAGAGTCTAAAATCATGGATGAAAAACCAGACCAGAAGGCGGAGGTTGGGTACTTCTCGTCCACAATTTTAGGAGTGGTGCTGGATAGTGAACTTCCTTATTTTCATTTATGAGCAATCCTTCCAGTAAAGCAATAGGAGGTACCTCCATGATTCTGGCTATCTTCGTAGAAGATAAGACACCCAAAGTCTGCACAGAACAGGAACTTAAGGTTACTAATGAATGACGCTGCAGCTTAGTTTAGTTAAGGTTACGTTCCAAAGAGAGATGAACTTAATATTCTTAGAATATTCAAACACAAGCCATTGATGTCAAAGATAAACATGCTTTATTTTAGGTTAAGACCCTAGTCAAATTTTAATTGCTAATGGAAAATTTGAGGTGGGGAAGATCTAGACTTGGTAGGTATGTTCCATACCTTTCTCTTTTTCCTTTTTCTTGATGCAATATCGGAAGAATTCTGAAGCCAGGATTGATATATGTCACCACAAATAATAGTTTGCTCATGATCAATTGCAAGACCTGCGGCCTTTCTTGTTCTTCGGCGAGCTGGCTTTGGCCTCGGTTGGTCCCGCTGCTGCTACAAAATCACGTTAAGACATTAGATTAATGCTGACAGTTCTTTACATTATTTTCTAGCTCAGTTGCTTGTGGAGTTTCTACCTCGAAAACTTCTTCAGCTTCATCAGATTGCTGCTTCACTTGGTCCTCTGGATGTCTGTCAGGGATCTCATCAGCTGCAACGAAATTTCGCTCTAGTCAACCAATTTGCGAAAATAAGTAATTACCCAAGGAAATCTAAAGACTTATGAGGATTGAGCTTTGTTCTTGAAGGAATTGCACATTGTCACCAAGTATTTTAGCTGATCTGATAGCACCTAAGTACGACTTGCATCCATGTTCCTATTTGAGAGGATGTATTGCCATAATGTCTTTATCAGTAAAGTCTCTCTTAAAGCACCAAGTGAATCATCTGAAGTCCATACACTATTTACATCTCAAAAATTTTCCTTTATCTAAAGTAGAAGATAGTACCCTATTTTTGTAGCGGCAAGTCTAATAACTCAAAACTTACGCTGATGGGCTTGTTCTTGAGGTGGAGGAGGCACAAGAATATTTGGGATTTGGGCATCCTCTGGCTGGCTAAAATTCATTTGTGTTTCGTCATCCCCTTCAATATCAAACCTGCAGAGTAATTTGAGCTTAAAAATTAATACGAGGATAATGGAAGGAAAACTTTGCAGTTATATTGAAATGAGGATAATTAGTCTCCCTTGATTTAATGATGGATAGTCTGGTTGACGTGGTCTTTATGTTAACTGACCAGATAAACTTAGAAATACAGAGCCTATTAATTGTTCATCATGATACCTCTCATAATGATTGAACATATCTGTATGATGGGATTCAAATTCTTCAGCCAGGGTGATATTATCTGGATCAACTGCATCAAGGATTTCAGGATTGTTTAGATACGCGCATAACAAGAGAATCTGGAAAATATAGTAGCATTGACAAGGATATAGTTCTATATTCTACTATGGTAGTGAAATTATGCTAATCTGTGCTGATAGTGGGATCTGGGTATACCTTGATGCAAGTCCGGGGCTGGTTTCTCCTGTGCATTGGGTTTATCATAGAGCTCAGCATTATCTAGTCTCTGCACATTGAACATCCATGAGTTTAGCTGCACTCTTATGTAGAAATTACTTATTATGACCTTATTTTCATTATGTAATTGGTAACAGATAAGATTGCCCGCTCAACAAGGTCATGAACACTGTCAAAACCCAAATAACTTTAGATAGTCTCTCAAAAAGTTTAAAAAACAAATGACAAAACATGTCGAGTAGCCAATAGAAAACTAAGGGAAAGCAAACCATTTTTATTATTGTTAACTTTCTATTGATTTAGCTTGCAATTTTGCTGAATGATCAAAATGCGACTTATTCAACAATCTACAGCAAGCTCAATAGTCTAATTAGATCAGTTCCAACCTTCCAACAAATTCCGATTTTTCTAAGAATTATTGTTTCTGCTTTTGAAGTTATTCCATGGATTGAGGAGGTGAGAGTGCTTTCCATAATGTACCATTGCGAAATAGGAGGTTTGTTCGAAATCCATCATTGTTACAGTGTCTGGATTTCGTGATGTCTGTTCAATCTCAGGGAGTTCTTGTTCCTGATTCTCTGGCAGAGTAATAGCTGCATACCTACAGGAATTGAGATGGAGGATGAAAAGCTAAGTCTCAACCTTAAGAAAAAGAAGAAGAGGAATCAGAATTTAATTGTTGCAACCAATTCATCAGTAAACTAGCTATTTTAAGTACCAAAGTCTTTAGTATAAAGGACTCAATAAGCTGGCCTTGAATTATCCATTGATGAAACTTACCCAAACATTGAGTCAACTAGACATAATAATTGAGTTAATAACTCAACTAATTGGTGGTGGTTCATACTTTTGTTAATTTACTGAAGCACTATCGAGGTAACTGAAACTGTTAGTTGCTAAAATTTGCCATTACAATCTCTGCTTCTCGGCAAAATACTGTGGCGTCACGGTGGAGATAAGTTACTCACTTGGCTTGTGATTTACCCTTGGGAAGTAATGTAGGATCAGTAGCTGTTTTGACCTTCCAAGCTTCATTTATTTGCACCTGAAATACCAAATCTTACATTATGTAATCATCACCAATTAAAGGACAAAGAAATGCTGAATTTAATGAATACAGAGTAAGAAAGAGATTAAGTTGATAGGGATCGAAAACCAATGTTACTACCATGAGACGAGTCACATCCTCTGCAATATAGAAAAAAACAAAGAATAAAAGGTTGAAGAAATAAGGAAAGGGAATTAGGTGTAAAATTCGAAGAAATTGAGGTGAAATTCAAATAGAAATGTTGAAGAAGTCATGGCAATTCATACCGTAGAGGAGTTTTACTTTGCGTTCATAAACAATGACTACTCCACCTGAGATAAAACTGACGCTTAGATATCTAAATGGAAGAAGCAAAACAATTGCTACCCATCATTGGTTTTTGAAGCATACCCATTAGAATTCCAGAGAGCCTCAGAGCCATTGGAACCGATGGATTTAAGATTTGTTCACTGTAACAAAAAATTGCAGAAGATGATTACTCAGAATCAACGAGGAATAAAGTGCACTGCAACCTAGTAATGGAAGAAAATGCGTTACCAGATGTCAATAATATTGAGTTTGCTAAGCTTTTTCCGATTGAGGTTCGAGTGCCGAGTGGCCGCCATCCTTCACAGCAAAGAGAAACATCATAAACAATTTCAGTTTAAACATTCTTCGTTGCCAAATTGAAATGCGAAATCTGAACATATACGAAAAATCCTATTGAGGAGCTTCAACAAATACAGAAAGCAAAAGACAAAAAAGATCCACTACAGGAATTGCCATATACGAAAGTTAAAAACACAGAAACTTAAAACATGTAGCTCATCAATTTGTATTAAACGAATTTAGAATAGAAAATTAAAATAGAAGTTGTAATTAAAAAAAAAATCACCACATCTGAACAGAGCTTTACGAGAAGCTGGATCACTACATACATAAACAATTTGAATTTAAGCATTTTTAGAACAGAATCAGATCCAATTGAACTGTGACTACTAAATATATAACTCGAAGTTCAACTTCGAAAACGAAATAGCCGTGAATGAGCTTAAGAGAATTCTAACATTATCAAACAGAAAGCAGAAAAGGAAAAGAAGATCCACTACAGAATTTACGATATATGCAAGTAAAAACGCAGAAACTCAAATAATGTAGCTTATGCATATGAATATAACGAATTTAGAAAGGAAAAATTCGAAATAGAAGTAGTTAAAAAATTTCACCATATCTGGAGCGAAGCTTTACGAGCAAGAAACTGGATCGACACATTCATAAACAATATGAATGTAAGCATTTCCGAACAGAAACAAATCCAATTTGAACCGTGAAAACTTAACATATAACTCATCTGGAACTTCAAATTAGGAGATATCGTGTGAAGGAGCTACTGGATATCATTAGACAGCGACCAAACAAGGAAATAAAATCTAGCTCAGGATTTACAGTATGTACTAGTAAAAACACAGGAACTCCAAAAATGTAGCGTATGAATATGAACTTAACTAATTTCGAAAGGAAAAAAACGAAATGGCAAGTAGCAATCGATAATTTTCACCATATTTGGCCGAGCGGAGCTTTGCGAGCAAGAAGCTGATGAGAGTAGAACATATTGCCGTCGTGAAGAAGGAGATTTCAGCACTGAATTTGCAGAGAATTTGAAGCAAGAAGGTTTTTGTATATATAGTTGAAGAGAGAGAGAGATCACATGCAAAGTGAGAAAGGTAAAAGTGTGTGTGTTTTGTGCTTGTGCGTCTGCACTGCGTAACTGTATATAGAGTATACCCGTCATAACAGATGCGATTGCGTTTTGCTCTTTTGTGGGGACCTCAGCCTATTGAAGAACGAATGTTTGATGCACTAAAGTCACAGCTCAAGTGATGGAATTTTTGTGCTATCTCTTCCACGTGTCCCTAGTGCTCTTGTTACTAGTAGTAATAGAAGTCGAGGGATTACACCAAATGATAAAACCCTTTTAAATATGACCATGGAGAAATCGAAGCATGAGAAAGCATTATTGGATATTATAGGAGCGGGTTACTTTTTAATGTGATTTGTGAATTATTGTATAGGAACACAGATTTATTTTATGCGCACCTAAATAATAGTGATGACAAATTCTCCTCGTTAAAGAAAAAGGCCAAATTTACTCATTTTATTGTATGAAATATTTGAAATTTAACTTTTGTTATGCCTTGAACCCATCTAGATATTATTTTTTTATCAACAAATCTTCTTGTATTTGTCTATGATGTTAATTGAGATATACATGAACTAAGTGAACTTTAGGTGTCAAAATACTTTTGAAAACTTCCATATTTACCCATTTATTTTTTATTATGGTTTTAAATTAACTTTCATTACAATTCAATATGGAGCTCTATTGTGGTCAATGGCATATATGAGACAAATATGTTAATTGAATGTATGAATTAATAGCTTCAATGTGTCATGAAGTATAAATTAAAAAGTTTCATATATAGACTTATGGAATATAGAGGGTATTTTACCCTTTCCACTGAATGACCATTAGATTAACAAGTTAGGACAATGAGCAAGCCAATTTAATCTGAAATTTTGATGGGTTCCTTATGGTCCATTTGATTCATCTCTAATTTCTACACTAATCCAAATCGCCAAACTTCATGCACATTAAGCAGATCAATTTGCTAGTAATGTGTGTTTCATGTAATATTTGCTGTAAATTTAGTAAACTATATGTATAAATCATGACCCTACCAATGAACTAAACTAATAGTCCATATAATTAAAATGTTAGACATGATTAATTATTCACTTGGATATTGATAACTTAGTAATGTGCTGCCTTATATATGCATAATGCCTGGTAGATGTATAATGCATATCAAGGGTTAATTTGGTGTGGTTATTAAACTATTTAATACTAAGATCCTAAGTACTCACTGGATAATTTGGCTCGGCTTAACTTTGTGTTCTTTCAGGTTGGAGGTGAAAACTTGAAAGTGAATCATTAATTTAGTAATAAACTGTTAAAAGAATAAAAGACTTTTTTCTTGGAAATAGATGACAAATTTTAAATCTTAATGTGCGTAAAGTCTATCTGGTTCAATCGATCTATTTTCATCATATTGTCTATAATGGGAATCAAACACCCTTTGGAGAGCAGAAACTTGTTAGGTGTAGGTTTTCCAGAAGCTCATTTTCCTCGGAGAAAAATCATTTCATTGATAAACTGTAGAGTAATTCGAAACTGTGATTTACATGATTACTATAATTAATTTTCTGTAATCATATATGAAACTTATTCTTTTGTAATTATGTCTCACATAGGAGCAAGATGATCTTGTTTAGACAATTTATTTTGCATCCACCTCTGAAGCATTGCCAGTGATGCTTTGGGCTGATCCATTGGTACCATATGGCCTGCATCATGGACCTTGAGGAAAGTTAAAGGTCCATGGTTCTTTTGCACTCCTTTCTCAACACCATCTACTGCAAAAGGAACTGATGGGGCTTTTCCAAAGGCACTTTGTCCTGACCATTTCATTGCATTCACCCATCTTGAATTTCCTGTCCATATAATAAACTATAAGTTGAATGATCATACGTAAAATTATCTCGTAGATGAGGGACGAAATGAATCGTACCGAGCCAATTGCAGATAAGGTCGTATTCCCCTGCATATATAAGTAGCTTGATACCATCTTCAAGAAGTGAAGGAATGCCCACTTCAAGATTCTTCATCCAGTCCAATTGCATTGCCTGATATACTTCAGTACTACATGAAACAAATTCAATGTTCCCAACACCAAGGGCCTGTCTGACTTTTTGATCATTCAGGAATGTTTCCATGTTGGAGAAGTCATAGCACAGATCACCCACACATTTTTTCCGCACATCATAGTACTGCACCTCGGAAATTACAAATTCCATAATATGAATTCAACTTTTGTGCACTAACAGTATGAGCATGAAAATAAGACGGATTGCCTTGCTACAAGTTAAAATTTACCAATAGTACTAAAATGAGATTCGTCTTACGTTTTTGTCACCAATAATGTCCATTATCTTGTTGAAGATGCTTGTACAAGCCATATATGCAGCCATACAAGCAACTCCGCCTTCTTTTCCTGATATTATTTGCACCCAAAAAAAAATAAAAATATAGCCAATGTAACAGTACTAGCTGTTATGTTGTATGAAGAAAGAAGAACTTTGAGGATTTAAAAAAAAATTAAAAAAGGAATTACCACAAAGCTTAATTGCTTGTTGACATTGAGGATATGACTTCTCTATGGTGTTGTAATCAGATTTTTCGATCAATTTCATACTCAGAGCATAGTCAGTGTAGGCTTTGTACTGGATTTCTGGATCAGTGAGTCCATTACCAATGGCAAATCCCTAAACAAATGTATTTTGCTTAAGTTAGCATGATAATTTAGAAATTCAGACAAAAAAGTACGGTATAATGAGACAATTAGTTAGTCTCAAATTAGATGTCATATTTTGCTTCTTGAGTCAAAATAGGTGAATTTTGACTAATATTTGTATTTGTCCTCAAATTGACATGAGAATAAAGTTATAAATTATAATACTTTTCGTAAAATATTTGAATGTTTAAATTTTAATTATAAAATATTTAGTTGATCTAATCCAATTTAGCTTAAAGAATAGGTAAATTACCTTTCGAAAATGAAACATGATAATTAATTTAGGACGGATAGAATAAAAAAAATACCTTGAGATTTACATAGATTCCTTCTTTGTTTTTGTTTCCTTGATGAACCCGAGAAGCAAATGCAGGAATGTAATGCCCAGCATATGATTCTCCAGTAATATAGAAATCATTTTTTGCATACTGAGGATGTGCCTTGAAGAAGAGCTATATACATACCATTGAATAAGAATGAATATTTTAGAATTTTGAAATTGATTTAATTATTTCAACAACAACAACAACATACCCAGTGAAATCCCACAAGTGGGGTCTGGGGAGGGTAGATTGTACGCAGACCTTACTACTACCTCATAGAGATTAATATAATTTAAACAAGTAAAAAAAAAAAGGAATAGGAAGGAACCTGTAAAAAGTCATAGAGATCATTGCTTACGCCCCTTTCATCGTGACGAATGTCATCTTCACTTGAACTATAGCTAAATCCAGTTCCAGTTGGTTGATCAACGTATATAAGATTAGAGACCTGTCAATTTGCAGGTGTGAGACAATTGTCTTTACTTTTATATGTTACTAGTCCCACTTAGACAGAGAGAAGCAAGTCATTAATGTCAATAAGGTTGAACTACTTTTGAATTTCTAAAATTGATAAAGTCACAATTCATGAACAGCAAATGTCAAAAAAAAAAAAAAAAAGAGAAATGACAGTAGGTGAAAAGGTACTTTGCGTGATGGAGAAAGATTGAAAAACAAATAAAAACTTGGAGGCAGTTCTTTAACATCTTCAAAAGATTTAATTAATGTTCTGAAATTTAATTGGAAAAAATCTAAATAAAGACAACAAAAAAAGAAAAATAGAAAACCTTGTCCCAGCCAAAATCATTCCAGACAAGAGACATGTTGTCTGCAATTTTGAAAGGTCCATTTTCATAAAACACTGCCAATTCACTGCTACATCCTGGTCCTCCTGTTAGCCATATAACAACTGGATCATTCTTCCTGCTTCTAGATTCAAAGAAGAAATAAAACATCCTGCAAAACATTTTTTTTGAGAAAATAATTTAGCATTAATTAAAAATACCCGTGATTCTTTTTTGAACAAAATGAACATTTTTAATCCAATACAAACAGATAATTCAGCATTAATTAACAATATCCATGATTCTTTTTTTCAATCAAAATAAACAAAAACAACAACAACATATACATTGTAGTCTAAAATCACACCAGTAAAGTCTGAGAAATAAGCAAACCAAGATAGAGAGATTATTTCTGGTAGATTCAAATAGATAATTTAGCACAAATCAATAATATCATGATTCCTTTTTCGATCAAAACGAACAACAATGTACACAATGTAATCACTAATTCAGCATTAATTAATAATACCCATGATTCATTTTAGAGCATTCAATTCAATTGAAACCTTGCATCTTTAGTGTGTGGAAGACGATAATAACCAGCATGATGACCCAAATTTTGAACAGTGGCTCCAGAATCACCGATATAAGATAAATTCAATTTCTTCTCAAAAAGACCCTGTTCAGTAGCTGCTGCAAAATCCTCAGTGACCTTGTTGATTTCATGTTTAGGGAATAAATTAAGCTGTCTGATTAACTTTTCCGCCATTGTCATCGGAGATTTCGGAGCAGAAGATAAGAGAAAATCAGCATCATTAGGCTTTACAGATGATGAAACGGATGCGAAAAACAGAGTGAGAAAGAGAAGAGAGTAATGCGAAGGCATTTTTTGAGATTTGGTTTGTTTTTTGTGTTCAGTGAAGAAATGGATTTGTAAGCAGTTGAGATTTATAAGAAAGAAGAGGAGTGTGAAATGGGCATAAATAGCTGTGAGAATAGTGGGAGAACGGAAACGAGCGGTTTGGACAAAGTGGTCAAGTGCAAATAGCTCGGAGGGAAAAAGGTCAAGAAGGAAAAGTTCTTCTTTTCATTTTTCTTTTTCCTTTTTTTTTTTGTGTGTGTCAATTTATTTTATTTGTATTTTATTTTGTTAAAAAAGAAACTAGCCTTAATGGTGGTTCATACACACTCCTTCCATTCCTTTGTACGTGCTATAATTTTTTATATTATGAATTTGGACTGATATTTTAAGATTTAAGCAATATAAACTTTGATTAATATTTTAAGATGTATTTTTTATTCTATAAATATAGTAATTAATTTAAATTCTTTTCCATATAATGTTAAATATTTACGTTTATTTCAAAATATCAAATTGATATAATTTGATTGAGCTTTGAAATAACATAATGACCAAAAAAAATAAAGAAAATACATAATTTTTAATATAATATATGAATAAAAACTTTTAAAACATAAATAATAAATTTGACCAACTATTTAGGTAAAGATTCTGAATT
>JAABOM020000096.1:23021656-23036012 GCA_011800125.2 Solanum clarkiae | reverse complement strand
AAATGAAAAGAGTATGGTATTATAAACTAATTAATAACATAAATGTATGATGTTAGTCACTTAGCCAATTATAATATTTGCTTATAGTTTATAATAAATCATTACACATATTAAGAAAAATATTTAATGATAAAATTTAAATCATAGCTATTAGGAAAAATATTTAAGGAAAAAATTTAATTATATTTTCACTATTATTTTTTATAAAGTCATAAATATATAATGTAATTTATCTCATAGAAAGTATAGAAATTTAATAAATGAAAGAACAAATATAAAAAAAAAGTTTCAAATATTCATCTTCAACTTTGAACAATTCAATTATTTTAAACATTGAAAAAATCTCAAAAATTAAGTTAATTTGGGACGGGGGAGTATTGTATATTAATTTGGAACATATCAACATCAACAAAAAAAAACGTATTACTAATATCTACAATATAATTCCACAAGTCCTATATTAATAATTATTACTCTCTCCGTCCTATTTAGTGTTTAAGAAAAAGAAATGAAAACTTTTGAAACTTGTGATCTATATTTATTCTTAGATATTTGTATGAAAGAGAAATTGTAAAGTTAAATTATTTTTAATTAAAGTAAGATAATATTTTTTTGAAAACGAAGCAAAAAAGAAATTATGTCAAATAAAATGCTAGGGAGTAAATAGTATATTAATTTTTGTATAACTTGTCTCCAAACCGAGTGATGTGTATTCTTTACACGGTACATTCAATCTTAATCACGCATTTGCTTTAATGATGAAATTAAACTTTTACGTTATCATTATTCACAAATAGAACACATGCCCTACCGGTCCTCTCTTTTTTCCGCCTTTTAGAATAGTGTTCCTTTGGTAAAGAAGAGTATTTATTAGCCTAAAAGTTAATCATATGAATTGATTAAAGAGACCTCTTTCTTCAGTTAATCACGGTCCGTGAATCCGTAGAGTTCTTGTTTTTTTCTGTGATAAATAAGAAATACTCCCCTATTTATTTTTATTTGTTCACATTGAATTTTTTTAAAAAAGTATTCTTCATTTTATTTTATGTGATACTCTTTGATTCGACATAATTTTTTATCTTTAATAATTTGACGAAAAAGTAGCTACTGTTAATAAGAATAACATAAAAACAAGAGAAAAATTATTTATAGAAAATAATATAATAAAAAAATAAAAGTAAATGGAGTTTAATTTGCCTGTAAAGAATTTTTAACTCTTTCAAGCTGATGGATATTTGTCCTTTTTGTATTAAGATGATGCTGATGGATATTTGTCTTTTTTGTATTAAAATATCATCTTAATTAATCATTTCGTTTATTAATTCGTCGAATGGTGACAAATTTTGCGTGATAGCGACAATTGACAAACAATGGGGTGGTCAATTCACCTGTGAAGACATATTTAAACACAAAATAAAATTAGTTGAAAATTATTATTTTTTAAATTTTAAATGCGAAAAATAACTTTATGGACACTTTAATTGCCAAAATGGACTTTCGCAAACCAATTTGTTTTAAAAAAAATGAAATAAAAGTGGAAATTATATAGTTGACGGAATGTAAACATAAAAGTCATGTACAATTAGGTGAAAATAAGATGACTACGATTGCCAAAAAATGAGTGATTTTATAAATAGTTAAGAGTTATTGCTTTTGTGATTCTTGCCCGTTTTATCTATTACATAATTAAAATCGTAGATATTAAATAAGATAAATTTATAAAATTTTTGAGATTTCGAAGCCTAATTGATATTTCTTATCCTTTTACGGGTACTCTAAACGCAAATGATGTGTGGTGTTCCGGTAATGATTTTTGGATGATTTCACTAATCTTTGGTTTGATAAATTAATAAAGCTCCTTTAATAAGATTTGACAATAATAAAAATTACGATTCAAGACTATTTTTCACAAATTGAGTTCATATATAGAACTATTTTCATCAATCTCGGATGGAGCCAAAGATTCACTATTTTTTAGCTTTGGATATATGATGGAATAAAGCAAAATGACTCTTTAAACTGTCTGCGCTTCTTTCAATTGTGAAGTAGCAGTTAGTCAATACAATTTTCGAAGCTCAGGTCATCCAGAAACAGTCGCGCTATGTTTTTAAACATAAGGATCAGACTGCGTACATTCGACCCCCCTAACCCCGCAATAGACGGAAGCCTTTGAGGCATTGGAGTAATATTATTGTTTGTTGTTGAGTTCATATATGGAACAGAATACTTATTATGTGATATTGTTGCAGAAAACTACTCCGAAAGTGATGGAATTCAATGTCTTTGGGGTGAAGGTATCATTTAGCACTGAATTTCTTGTTTTTAGAGGTAAGAAATAGTCAAATCGTAATCCAGGCTTTGAAACATGTTACTTGAAAGGGAAATATTGGTGGCCCATAGGAAACGTAAATATACTTGTTGTGTCCCCCTCATAAAGGCTAAAACAATGAATTTTTGAGAAATTAAAGTTTACCAAATAAAATACTCCCTCTTCCATCTTTGCTTGACCCTTATGTTATTTTAGGATGTCCAATAATACTTGTCCACTTTATGAAATCAAGAAATAATTTTAAACTTACTTCATAATTTACGCTTATCATTAATTATAGTCATTTCTTTATTATATTTTTCAAGACACAGTATTTACTATATTCAAAGGGTACTTTGGTAAAATTACTCCATTATTTATTACTTTTTAATCCTGGTGCCAAATCAACAGAGGCCAAGTAAAGTTGGACAGAGGGAGTACTTTCTCCGTTCATTTTTAATCGCCAAATTTTAACTTTGACATTCTTATTAGGAAAATAATTATTAGTAGAATGAATTTATCATTTTACTTCTATTAATTGATAGGTTCACTTACTATATTTTTCAAAACTATTAACTCAATGACAATGAATATAATATAATTTTTTTTCGTTCTGCCTTGATTTATCAAAAATAATATGTAAAAATAAAAATCAAATTAGAAATTTTTTAACAATTAAAAATAAACGGAGGAAGTATCAATTAGGCTTTGAAAATTCCTAAATATACTAGTCCCCACTTTCCAACTCTTCGTCACTTGTTGCTTCACAAAAATAAACTTCACTAGTATTTCAAAACAACGGGAGTAAATGTGAGTGAGACATTGATTTTTAACCAGGAATCTATATATGATTAGGACTTAGCAATGGTGGAGTCAGAATTTTCGTTGAGGAGGTTCAAAATTTTAAGAGGTAGACATACGAACTAAACGAAGGGGGTTCGATATCTATTATATATATATAAAAAATTATTTTTATCATATATAAATAGTATAATTTTTCACTGAAGGGAATTCATAATATGACTCTCTCATTGATACTCAGTACGATTGATACGAGAAATGAAAAGACGTTCAATAATATAAATTATATAATATGTGAAAATAGTTTTATGGCTTTCTTTGTTGCTTAAAGTTTTAACAAACACATTAAGAAAACTTATATAACATATATTATAAACAAAGTTTATTTTTAATACAGATAAATAAATAAAAGCGAACAAAGAGAATATTTCATTAAAGTAAATCTATATTTTCCAAAAAATGAGTGATTAATGACTATTTGTCCTTCAATAGTATTGGACTTCACTTGCAGGGGTTACAATGAATATGTTATCGTTGTTGATGTCTTCTCTTAGTAAAAGTAAAACAATTTGTTACTACCTTTTTGGTTTTATGAAGTCACAGAATTTTTGGAACAACTTTCTTTTGGCTAAACGAACAAATATTTGTGATCAGAGAGATATTATTGATCTTGCTTTACTTCTACTATTGAGAACACAAATACTATCCTATATTCTTCAAATTTCTCAACAGTACTTGTTAGTTTTCACTTCTACTATTGAAAACACAAATACTATCCTATATCCTTCAAATTTCTTTTGTGTGAAATCTTTGAGGTCGTCCAATGGTTTAAGTTTGGGACTTTCATGTTGGACCATCTCTTGCCAGCAAAAGTAAAGGATTTGCTTGATCGTGCTCGTCGCATCGCGCTTGTCTAGTACGGATTACCTGTGATTTGCGAGCTATTACATAAGAATGGAGGTTTACCTGTGACACCAAAAAATAACAATTGCGGGTTCCCCGCGTCATAAAAAAAATCTTCATAATTGGACTTCCGCTCTAACCAAAGCACTTGGAAAGACATAAGCATATGATATATCTTTCAGATCAGCTTCAAATAATTATATGGATATACATTAATGTAGACACAAAGACGTGTATATTCTAGTTAAACCTGTACAATTTATCAAGTGATGTTACGTTAATTTTAACTTTTAAAAAAAAATTGGGTAGAAGAAATGAGGAATGAATTATAAGATGGGAAATTGAACCTTTACCAATAAAATAAAATTTTAGTTAACCAACTGAGCTAATCAAATTCCGTGGCAAATTTTAACTTTGATCTCATCTATAAGATTTCTTTTATAATTGGACTTCCAATACAGCCGAAGCAAGTAAAAACCAATATGTAGAGGTGGCAGAATAAGCCCAAACATAAGCAACTCGTCCAACCCGTCCATAATTTTACGGTTTGGGTTTAGTATGATTTAGAATTGGGTTAATTTTCAACTCAATACAATTTAACCCATTATAAAATAATTCTGAGTTAAGCCCAATACAATTCTCACTTCAGCCCAATATATCATTTGTTTTGTATGTTCAATGCTAGTCTTAAATTAAGCGGGTTAAATTGGACGGGTCATGACCCAACCTGAATTTTAGCCCATTTGTGTCCAACTCATTTGAGCCCAAAGTACATTTGAGCGGGTCAAGACCCAACCTGATATTTAATGCAATCTATTTTGACCTCTCCAATTTCAGCCCAACCCGCCCATTTGACACCCCTACTGATAGGTATCTTTCGAATGTTGCTTCAGTTGCTTTGATTTAAACATTTTATATTATGGAAATCATACTTCAAAATTACAAGTTGGTATGCCATCATTTATATAATTAGTAGTAGTAAGAGTTAAGGTTGGTGCATGATTATTTTATCACTGAGGTCTCTTGTTCTCTATGTTCTTCGTGTAACGCACTAAAGAAACTAATTAAATATACCAACAAACAATAGCTAGCATGACAAAGGACAATATATGTATATATATAAACATATGGATATTATTATAACAAAGTAAGATACGAGGAAGTTGCATTTTCTTCGGGAAATACGATGTGATCTAACCAAAAGTATGGAACTTTTTCCATTAAAGAAACAAACACCTTAAATTAGAATTTTCGAGTTCAAGCACAAAGAATGAAAATATTCTGATAGAAAGTGTTATTTCCTCTTAGATGAGTGTTACACGATCCAAATCTTGATTAATCAATCCAATAAATAAAAGAGACGAATAAAAAAAGGATTTTGTGGATTAATCCATCATAATACCTGCAGTACTTGGTCAAGGAACTACAACTTAAGCAGCAGCATTTCTTTCCAGTACATATTTCATATCAAGAAATGGCAGATTCATAGACCCGAAAAGATGAAGAATGCATGCTCTTTTGTCAATATAATACCAGGTTCATCCAGAATATAGATTCCTTCTGTCTAAAATTCTAGTAGGATTCAGTTAACATCACAACACAGGCACATACTACAAATTTACCCAGGAAGAGTAGCCAAAACATCAGGCTAACGATGACTAAATGTATATATGGGTGGTATTTTCCATCCATGGAATAATCCTCATACAACTAAAATTACGTATTAATAAAGCATTGACATCACGGAGAAGTTGATACTAACATATAGAAAGTACTCTACTATTTCCTCAACCAGAACGCAGATGCAGCCAAAGCAGAACAGACAAGGAGTCTGCCACTTCACATACTGCCCTTCTATAGTTGAACCCTCAGGAACTGGAAGTCAGTTGAAGTATCACTTATGATCTTACTTTAGCAAGACGAGCCCTAAGTTCTTCTAGATCTTCCTCGTCATCAGCATCCTGAAAGAATTACATTTCACCATATTTATCATTGATCGGATCAGTTACACTATGCAACGGATTATAGATCTGACATACCTCTGCCTGAGCAGGTTCCTTTAGCTTCTCCTTTCGGACTGCTTCAGGTAGTTGAGCAGCAGTCTCACCAGCAAGTTCAGTTAAAACCTTGTCAACTTCTTCTTCAATCTCATCCTCTATGTCTTCTGTATCCAAAGCACTGTCCACGGCATCATTCACAATTTCTTCAATGACACCAGCCTGCAGCAAAATAGAGAGAGAGAATCCATTTTAAGTAGAGAAACAGTGGAATAAATATTCCAGTTTATTTCCTGCCCATTTTTTCTTGTGGTAGAGGCAGGTTAGTTGATTCAAAAGTTGAAGTGCAGAATTTGTCCTCGTTCAGGCTAATTGACTGGAAGGAAAATAAAAGTGCAGAAGATAGCATACGACCATGGCATATCATAGAGCTTAACAAACTACCAAAGGTGATTCACCAAGAGAGAACTAAGCAGCCTCTTCAGAGCTGAAAAAACTAATGCCAAACAGATACCTTGGTCATCTCTTTATTGAATTCCCGCATTGTTATAGCCACTTCTGGAGCCTTCATAAGGTTATTAACAAGCTTCATGACCTCAGCACTCTTGGACAAATGTCCCACAGTGCGAGCAATAGCTGCAAACATGAATTAGAAGATTATGAGATAAAGACATTCACAACAAACAAATGAAAGTGGCTAAAAAGTCTGGTTTAACCATTTACCCAGCTTAAGCAATCAAAATATGGTTATCTAGCAGAAATTAAAAAGAAATTTTCATCAATGTTAGTTATCTCAAGGAAAGTATCGTTGTAACATGCAATGGAGCAGAAGAATTTCAATCAGAAGTGTCTTAAAGATAAGATCCGGCCTAAAATATGTGTACATTCAGTTTTGAAAGATATATTAGCAAAATGTGAGCATCCAAAATCTTAACTAAGAAAGAGGAAACAATCTCGGAAAGTGTTAGAGAAAGTTAGGTGTAAAATACAACAGAATTCTTCAGAGAAAGCTAGGTGTAAAATATGACAGAATTCTTTTCTCAGACCGGGATATAAGATGATAATGAAAATACAATTGACTTCTAGCATTACAAATTCCAAATGTTTGCTATAAACTTTTACTTGCCAAATGTCTTATGGACGCTAATAAAAGTATCAGAAACCACCCTTCACAGAAAAGTTTCTTGTCAAGCATAAAGATAATGCTTCAACTTATTATCTAAACTACACTAAAATTTTAATACAACAAAATGATTTTTTATATAAAAGAATGCGACATGATTCCAATAATTATAACGAACTTACCAAAAGTTCATTCTAGCCACTAGAAGGTAAAAGATTTTCTTGTCTTTAAGACAAATGAAAATGAATTGAGTTAGTTCAAATGTGGAATTTCAGAGTAGAGTATGAAGGTGGTTGCTAACTTATGTTAAGAACTAATCAGATACTAGTGGTTTGAAAGTTAAAGGTATATTGCCTGGGGCTGTAGATTAGACAATTACTTTTGTCTCCTGTTTAGATGCTCCAGATTTTCTAAGTATATTTACTCATCAGTGGTATGCACAAGGGATTACATATTAGTGATGCAACTAGACGACTATACTGATGTAACACTATTCAATCTCCTCTGGCATATGGGAAGAAAACAAGCATGATTTTATGTTATTTCTGACATTTTCTGGATCATTAAGACTTCCTGACCCTTTTGAGAGATCAACAACTAGGACTCAACATAGGGTAGGAAAGGGTGATTGTGAGACAGGGACTCATGGGAGTATTCCCTCTTCCCTTGTACTTACATCTCAAGCTCTTTCATCATTGCCATAACCGACTATCATGGTAGCCAAAGGATAACCGAGGACCAAACAGGATAAAAAGTGAACATACTATGATAGGATAGATATATGATTTGATAGAGAGATTAGTTAGAAGCTCCCTTGCCATATTTTTGAAAAGTTCAGATAAAATATGGTAAGCGAAAGAACCAAAAAGAAGTAGCAAGAACTAGCAACTCAAAGTGGGGTCAATGGATCAATCAACAATCATTACTATTCACCACCATTGATGATCATTCCTTCCGTTGAAAACTTGAGATAATATGAAATGATGGAACTTGGAAAGATGTCCAGTTTCTCCGTTCAGCGGTGATGAGCACGAGGCAATCTTTAAAAGATTATGACAATAGGAGGGAAGAGACCAATGCATTCAAACATTAAAAAGCACTCCTTTATATCAAATCAAATGAGAGTCATAGTTTTGTTTACCAAAATATTTCCAATCCTATTCCCCACGAAAAGAATATTTCACCTCTTATCATATAACACCAGAAGTATAAGAAATTTTGGGAATCCTAATTCTAATTTCCCACATCTGCAAATTAAAAAGTAATCTATTAACTCACAATTAATCTTCAAGTCAACAGGTTATGCATCTTGAAAATAACTCATAAATTATACAAGGTATGTTTTTCCTTAGGAGGGTGCAAAAGTACAACAGGACATCTAGTCTGAATCGAGGGCAAATATACGGCAGCACAATTGAAAATTTCATGAAACAATTTGACTACATCCTAAAATGTTAAAGAGTCAGATAAGAGAGAACACACCACTTCATCCGCATCAAGAATAATTAGTACTTTCATTTTTAGAAGACACACAGTGTTTCCAACAGTTTGCTCATCAAAGATGGACTAAGAGTATCATACCGACGCTTTCTCCAAGGTGCATGGATATTGAATTCAACTGCGCCTTGTTCTCGTACAGTCGGTTCACCGTTCTTTTAGAGCTCACGAGCTCTTTGGCTAGTGACTACGAAAAAACACAACACTAAAAATGTGAATAAGCAATAGAACATAAATCACGAAATTAAAAGGCATAATAACTGTTGATGATTGTCCTGGAGTGCTGGAAAGTCGTAATATATTCAACATAGACAAAACAACTACTTAATCCCAGAAATCAGAAAATAGAGTTTTCCCTATTACAAACTACCAAAAAAAGCCCCAGATATTTTGGTTCTTGAATAAAGAACACGAAGAGAAACCAAACATCACTAAATATAGATGAAACATTATTCAAACACCTGGAACTCCTAGAAAATACCGAGATAGAAATGAACTTATAGTCCTCGTGAATGCTGTGATGCTCTAAAATGCTCTACTTATAATCTATACAACATCAGCGTCAACAAATTCTAAGATTGCAAATTATTTAACCATTAATTTAAAATTTTCTAACCTCAAAACGTCAAACTTTCAGCTACTATTTTATACTTACTTCAGTTGTCACTAACTTAATATGCCAATCATGCTCTATCCAATAGCATGGGATGGAGGAAGGGGAATTCAGCCCATGCTACTCTTTCTCATTTCACCAATTCTATTCCTAGGTCCGAAATAACAAAAGTTTACAAGATCTAGCTTAACAAAAAAATTCATGTGCTTCTCTTTATCATTTCACCAGCTCAATTCAGAAGTTAGAGTCGACTATATGAATTCTCACTGAACATGTCACTCCAATTAAGCTCATCTAATCCTAATAAATTTCATGAGTTCTTCAGCATATGCTAGAGGATAACATCCATAACAAATATATGAATAAACAACTTTAACGAACAATAAAACATTAAATAAACACCACAAAAACATTAAGATATACAGTCTATCAATTTCCAACATATTCCAAATAGCAAACTATCAACGAACAATAAAACATTAAATAAACACCACAAAAACATTAAGATATACAGTCTATCAATTTCCAACATATTCCAAATAGCAAACTAACTTTCTGATATCATTTAAATTCTCGAAGAGGCAGCAGAGTGACATAGGTCTAGCTGACTAACTACAAGACCCTTAAATTTTGTTAACCTGAACCGAAACCAAGGAAGATGGGAAAAAAATAGCAACTACAAGATAAAATGCTTTTGCGCATGCAGAACTCTTTAGAAATGACACTGAACTTCAAAATACACCAAATACAAGAGTGCTTCATGTGAATTCTCCCATTATAAGTGTAAAAGCATCACAAACTAAAACTCAAACTTCCATCTCACATCAGCTACCTTATTCCTTGAACAATACAATTTTCTCAAAGAGCATACTTAACAATAACTCTAAGTTGATTTTCCTTATATATTAACATCAAAGGATTACGAAAACGAAAAGATCAATCATCAGCGTTCAGCAGAAGACTAAACGTCAAATTAGCAAATGTATTACTCAAGAGAAAAGAAAAACTATTAACAGTTCTAAATTACCTTGGCAGAACCCATGTCATTTCTCTTTGCAGCTTCTTTAATTGATTTCTGTACAACCTTCTCCTCTCTCTGTATATCTGATGAAACCCCCAAATTACATGAAAACCAGACAAAATTAGTCAAGACCCACCAACAATAATCATCAAACATTTCAAATCACCAAACAAAAACAGAAAAGAAGGAAACCCTTTTCTTCCTAAACTTGAAAATTAAATAGAAATGCAAAAAAGGAGACAGAATTTGTTTAACCTCGAATTTGGCGTTCTATATTTCGGCATTCTTGTCTGAGGCGACGTTGCCAATCTCTCAGAAGCTGTTGAGGGTTTGGTTTTGGCTTCAATATATTCTTCACTTTCTCCATTTTCCCGTTTAACCAAAGCACTCAATTTGAAGATCGAAGAGCAACGAATCCAATTGCGTTTTTCTCTCACACGATTTTTTTATGCTGATGTTGATCCAATTGGAACCTAAAAAACCTTTCGATTTAGTTAATTCAACACGCTAAATTTTCAGAAAAAGACGAAAACTGTTCACCTAATTAACTTGAATAAGGAGTGAAATGAGAAATATGATCAGAAAGGTGCGTAGGAGCGAAGCAGCATCAGCGAGATATGAAGTTTTCGTTCGTAATACTAGTTGAAGTCTGACATGGCGGATTACGAAGCTTCTACCTGTTTGTTGTTTGTTCCATGATTTTTCTTTCATTTTAAGTTTTATTATTGTTTTATATTCATTATTTCTATTATCCGACAAAAATATAGATATTTCATTTGACTTCTTAATTTTAATTTCTATGTTTTTGATCTATTTTGTAATAAATTAAAAAATAATAATTATTACATTAATTAGTTCATCTTTTTTAATATAAGGTGGCTATCGGACGAGTGAAAGATATTTTTTACTTGAAATTTAAATAAAAAAAGAGTTCTTTTTTAATGAAGTAAATGGTCTAACTAGTCATTCTTCTACCAATTATGCAAGTTCACTATTTTGTATGTTCGTAAGTTATATATCACAGCGACTCCATTCAGAATCGACATCTAAGGAGTATAATCACTATCTAAGCTTTCTATCTTGTCTTGTTGTGCCATATAAGATAATTACCTTTGTGGTTAGAATATCTTTGAGAGGCACTACACGCTCTTTTACTCTTAAACTACTTAAACAATGAGCAGAAAGACTGTTACATTTTGATACTAGTTAACTCTTTCTCTAACTAGAATTTTTTTTAAGAGAAATGTAAAAAGATTGCAAGCTAGATTCAAAGTATGTAGTTATCCACTTCTTTTTCAAGGTTGAGTTTTAAGAGTTCCTACTTCTTTTCTATACTTATGTTTGTCGTAAATAACTAGTATATAAAATAGTATTAGCCAAATTTAGAGTTTTCCAAATCACCATTAAGAATATTAATTTAGTAAAATTTCACTTCTAATGAAATATCTTTCAAAGAAAAACAAGTAATATAAAAAGGAGGAGGTATAAACATGACATGGCGTACAAAATATTTTTTTTATATTTCAGTTGATAATAGAAACAATAGTATTAAGTACTGATTCTAATATTAACAAATTAGGTAATATTTCAATGAATTCTTTTAGTATTGCAGATTGATATAATACTTATTCTTGAGAAAATATTTTTATTGAAAGTATCTTTTGACAATCTAACTAAAAGTTAACTTATTCGTTCAAAAGTATTTTTCTAAGATATATTTCTTGTCACATCAAACACTAATTAGTGGAGTAGTTCGGATAAAATGTAGGAGAAGGGGTTATATTTGCCATTACAGTAACGACATATGTGGCCTAATAATTTTTAAAACTTTAATAATATAAAAATAAATATGTCAATTTTAGCCTAAAAGGAATTATAGCTCAAACATTAAGGTGTTTTTATGAATTAAATTATAAATTATGTATGTTCTTCTTTCTATTTTCATCCCTCTCTAAGTTTTGGGCCTCCTCCTCCACCTAATATTTGGGATGAAAATCAATGAAATTGGGCTTTGGCATCGATAAGTTTCGGCCTATAGTTAAGCAAAACTACTTAATTGCGTACATTTCTGCTGAAAATTACTACACTTGTCTTGCATTTCAAGGTCAGACACAAGCGTTGATTAGTTAGTTAAAATATCGTTCAAATATTTCTCTTCTTTCTTATTTCATTCCTGTCATTACTTTTTGAGTCAAAAACTCCTCTTTGGTTTAATTCATATTCAAATTAATACGAAGTTCTTTCTTTTATAAATGACTAATATAAGGGATGGAGATTTTTCTCCATAAAGATTATATTTAGCCAAATATAAAGATATATGGTTCAATCTTGAGTCAGGGGCCTATCAGAAATACCTCTTTATCTCACAAGATAAGGTAAAAGTAAGATTTATATACAAGATCACACTATCAATAACATACATGGAATGTTTTATTAGAGGTGTCATGTATTCACAGTTTAAAACAAAAATGGACCTATAGGAAAGCAATAATAAAACTAATAGTGTGGTCTTTAGACTAATTGGAGGAGAAACCTTTTATTTAATAGAAACGCAATGTGAAGGTGCTGAATGTCAAACTCACGATATCTAACAAAAAATTAACGTCACTAATAAATTAGATTGGCTACTCTTTGTGTTAAGTAGAATCGCTAATTATATTTAGCCATTATTTTGATTTTTTCCTCCTATCACCTATATATATTTAATACAATTTTCTCGAGCTGAATTTCAAACTCACGATATTTAACAAAAAATTAACGTCACTAATAAATTAGATTGGCTACTTTTTGTGTTAAGTAGAATCGCTAATCATATTTAGCCATTATTTTGATTTTTTCCTCCTATCACCTATATATATTTAATACAATTTTCTCGAGCTAAGTACAATGATTTTTGGAAAACAAAAAATTGGTGAAACAAAACAGAACATTCCGACCTGCCGGATTCGAACCAGCGACCTAAAGATTATCTGTCGAGCTTTTTGCCAACTACAGTCTTCCGCTCTACCAACTGAGCTAAGGTCGGTCGTTGTTTTGACTGCACCAAAAATTCTTAACGTTTATTTTCTATATATTGAGGACGCTAGTTGCTTCAACTGCTTCTTTCCGTCATTTTCAATCATCCACTTTTCATAAAATAGATCTCGCTTTTATTTGTTATTTTAACATATCAAAAATAAAATAATCATATCCTTAGCATTAATTATTCATTTTCTAATTTTTTTTTATAACTTAATATTAAGCATCAATAAATAATAAGATGATTTTAAACCATCGATGTGGGAGTCCCTTGTATACAAACTATTTGACAATAAGGGTCGCAGAGGATGAGTCATGGTCCGTAATGGGCAGTACATATTGGTCCAATTGTAATGTTTGATGTAGGTGAAATTCAGTAATTTTGATTATATGTAAGTTCGTCGAAAATTTTTATGTACAATAAATTTAAAATTCAACTCAGAACTATGAATTGTAATGTTTGATGTAGGTGAAATTCAGTAATTTTGATTCAACATATATGTAAGTTTGTTGAAATTTTTTTCAAATATGTATGTACAATAAATTTAAAATCCAACTCAGAACTATGATTAGGCGATAAATATGTTCTCGTGCATGTGTGTATATATACAAATTACATATTTTAACTTTATTAATTTGACGTAATTCATTTACGATTGATATGGATATCATCAAACCTCAATCAAATACTAATGATTTGTTTACTATAGCTACTATTTTAAATAACTAACATTTGCCACAAATGTTTTATCCTGATTGCTAGGAATGCACTTTCTGTATTTGTATATCCTGCATAAACAATCAATCAAATTTCAAAATTTAAAGTTTTTGTTGTTCCCACCAAATTGTGCTTCCATATTTTTAGTTAACTTTTGGCAGTTTGATTTTTTTAAAAATTTGTTTTTGTGTATCTCATTGATTTTATATATATACAACAACAACAACATTACCCCAATGCCTCAAAGGCTCCCGCCCATTGCGGGGTAACGGGGGGTCGGATGTACGCAGTCTGACCCCTATGTTTAAAAACATAGCGCGACTGTTTCTGGATGACCCATGATGAGCGTCGAAAGTT
>JAABOM020000096.1:23000543-23011899 GCA_011800125.2 Solanum clarkiae | reverse complement strand
TTTAATATATTTTAAAAAATATTATTTTATTATAATTTAAAATAATTTAAATTGAAATTTTTTTATATTTAATTAAATAAATCTCAATCACATAAATATTTAAGAACTATTTTAAATCACAAATTTAAATTTTTTTTCACTTTTTTATTAAAAATTATGCAAGTGAAAGAGTGCAATGAAGAAGGAATATTAATTTCATGTGGCATTTCCACATAAATAAATATTGAATAACTTAATACACCTACGATCTATTATCTATTATGAACCAAGATAAGATATGTGGGTTAAAATTGGTGAGTAGGATCGATTTTGTTAAAATTATTGGGCCAAATAATATATTGAAGAGTTTAATTTGAAATTCAAACTCAATTAACAATCGATTAAAAGGGCAAGAGCGTTTTGAAAGAAAGGAGCAGGCTATTGTGAAATACATGTTAATTCATCTCATCTTCTTTCTAAATGTAATATAATTTTCTCATCTTCATTATTGTTTTTATCCTTTGTCACTTGTTTATTCAGCAATTATAATTTGACTATTAAGTGATTATATAATACTTTTTGAGTGTTTGTGCTGAGAATTTGTGGTCGTTAACTTATCAACTTCGTCACCAGTAGAATTTGAAATAACATAACCAACCACCAAATTATGTCATTTTTGTATATATTAAAAAATGTCTCTTTTAAATGTGCAATTATATATACCAGTAGTTCAAAATCTTAAAAAGTGAAGACAATAATAATGGGTGCAATATTTTTTGAAAATTCAAAATACCTTATTTACCAACAAAAAAAGGAAATAAATAAGGGAAATAGCAAAATCCGTCCGACTGAATACACGAGTACAATTCAACAGCGCCCGTTAAACATAAGACACAAAACAAGCAAGAAGTTTACAAAGAGAAGAATAAAAAAGACAACATGAAATTTCACATTCCTTAAAATTCTCCACTTGGGATTTGCTCATGAGAGTGGCTAATGAAGATGAGTTCATAGATAAATCCAGCAAGCCCACCTCCAATAAGTGGTCCAGCCCAGTATACCCATTGGTGAGTCCAGGTCCAGCTAACCAAAGATGGCCCAAATGACACAGCTGGGTTCATTGAAGCTCCAGTAAAGGCTCCACCAGCTAGAATGTTGGCACCAACAATGAAACCAATAGCAATTGGTGCAATGACTCCCAAATCTCCCTTCTTTGGGTCAACAGCTGTTGCGTAAACTGTGTAAACAAGACCGAATGTCATCACGATCTCGAACACAAATGCGTTCCATACTGATACACCTGCCGACAATGCAAATGAGCCGGTGCTCTGCGTAGATTTTTAACCATCACAATCGTTAGTATCGTACGAATATTCTTTTTCTCTACATAGAACAAAATGATAAAGCTACAAAACAGACATGATAATGTTAGGTGGAGTAATTAAATTGGCTCTGACAAAAAGTATACTATATATCAAATGAAGTCACCATCACACCACTACCGTTCATATTAAGAAGACAAAATAAGTCCCTTTCAAAGGAGATATAAAAAGATTTCTACCCAACCCATGAGTTCCAAATTTTATGAATTATAAAATATGTTAAACCCTAGGTTAACAGTATTATTATTGTCCTGAACAAGAATTTTTCCTAACACTACTCTATTAATCAGACGTGTGAACATCAAACAGTGACTAGAACGTTCCCAAAGATCAACCCTTTTGGCTCCAGCCAAAACTCCAACTTTTATTTATCTATTTAAAGATAAACTTAATTTTTATGGTGTAAAAAGTATAGTTTAACGTACTCTACCCTAAAATACATAGATTTTTCACTTACAATACTACACTCGGGTTGGGACACATGGGTCCTATTGACACTCTTATCTTCAAGTTCTACTATTCATTATTTATTACAGCTGACACACGTCAAAATATAAAGTAAATGACCATACTGACCACAGGTAAATAGCTACGTGGACAATCTTTCCTTCACTACTTTTTTTTCAGAAAGGCTGAACAAATGGATGTACTTACTAGAAGATCTGCAAAAACTTCTCTCAAACTTTCTATTTATTCATTATCCATTTATGATTAAAAAGTTAAACAATAAATTATTTATTAAATCTCACATTGTTAATTACACATGGTATGTTTGTGGTCATATGTCACACATTAAAAGTAAATGACTATACCATCACAACTGAAGCTAAGTGTGGGAAAAATTCAAAGATAATAAATGTCAAACCTAAAGTCGTACAAAATTAAATCCAATAATAATACAACATGGAGTAAAGTTTTAGTATATGACACAAGCACAACACATTTAAATTCAATTTTCTACGAGAAAAAAGGTATATTTCTAACTTAAAAGATCATAAAATTTTTAAAAATATTATATTTTTAAATTTTTATATCAAATCAAAATAGAAAAAGCTTGAACATGCTTACCATGCCCCCAGTGGCGAATACCAGTAGAGCGCAGGCAGCAGTGGATCCAAGCAACTGCGCAATGATGTATAAAATCCCACGGAACAAAGTGATGTTTCCACCAACGAAAGCACCAAAAGTAACAGCCGGGTTGACGTGGCCGCCGGAGATGTTAGCACCGACGGAGACGGCCACGAACAACCCGAAAGCATGCGCTACGGAGGCGGAGATGAGGCCAGCGGGGGTGGAGACGCCGTCCGTAATCTTATTGAAAGCCATACCAGAACCCTGACCTGCAAAAACGAAGATCAGAGTACTGATGAACTCCGCCAGGGCCGCTTTAAGCGCCCCGGGATGGCGGAGTTCCTCATGGCTTCCAATAGCTATTTGGTTGATCGGCATAATGACCAGAAAATCAACAATAATTCTCTAGTGAAGTAGAAAAGGGGGCAAGAGAAGGAGTAATGAAAATAGGGAAATTTTGCATGGATTTATATTGGGAAATTGGTAAATTGCATGAGGGGTTAGGTACCGGCTATAGTAGGTAGCCGGTTACTTTTGGACCATATTATACTACATTCAAACCAAAATTTGTGGGCGAGCGGTCCCGTAGAGGTCGAAAGGCCTGCATTGACAGCTACGAATCCACCTCCAATTTGCTGTGGTTATGACACGTGCACATGGCGACAAGGAGCCACGTCATATAGGTTCTGTTTGATAATGACGTAAAAGAGTGGGAGTACTGCTTTCGGTCGGAGCAATCATGCACCATGGAAGGATCTGGAACTAGGGCTCTTAAGTATTTGTTTAATCTGTTATTAAGAATTAATTAATTTGCTTTTAAGTGACAATTATTGCTCAGGTTAATCACTAACTTTTGTGGTGGAAATGTTAAGAAACAATCGGAGTAATATTTTATTCTATTTATGATGTACGTGTATAATTGTAAACGTCTGCAATAAAGGATTCTAAATTTATATACTCCATTCGTCTTTATTTGATCAATATACTAAAAATAGTAACTTAATTTTACTTATTCAGTTGAAAAAAATTAAAAAATAATTTATTATTATGTGTTTACTCATTTTTGTTATTAAATATTATTTATATTTAAAATAATTTCTAATTAAAAAATAATATAATAAAATTATTTTTTTATTATTATTTTTAAGAGCAACAACAACAACAATAACAATATACCCAGTGAAATTTCATAAGTGGGGTCTGGGGAGGGTATATTATTTTTAAGAGCGTCCAAGTTAAATATGAATGAGCAGAAGTGGATAGAGGAGATATAAGAAAGAAATTGAAACAAAGAAGAAAGTTAAATTTAAAATTTTCAAAATGGATTAGGTCAATAGCAACCATGCAAATGGAGTGATGGTATTAGCTGGATTATTAATCTTTTCTTTTCTTTAATCTGTCATTATCGATTTTTTTTTAAAATGCCAATTATTTCTTAGGTTAAATCACAACTTTCTTTTGTATAAATAAATTGGTGTTCGGGTTATTTCTTATGAATTTTAATTAATTTTATGAAATATATGGGTTTTTTTAACTATAATTATCAATAGTTATATTTATATCAAGGTCTAATTAAAATAAAGTTATTTAACATTTTTTTCTTAATCAAGAACTTCATATTCCTCAGCATGGTCCTGTCCTTGAGAGCGAGATTTTATAAATTAATACTTTTGTTGTGGAATGATCAGACTTTAATTTTTATTTTATATTGTATGAAGCTTTTGTGATACTTGTATAATTGTAAATGATTGCAATAAAGGCTTGTAATTTATATAACAAAAGAAACTTTTTGACAAAAAAAAGAAGAAGTAAAAAGTAGCAGAAAGGTATAATTTAAAATATTTCGGACTCGATGAGATCGATAGGAAGAAAATAACAAAAAAGGTATTAGTGATATGATATCTTTTGTTGGGTATAATAATGAAGGTAGTGACTCAAATGATAAAAAATTATGATGGATAAAAACACTTTTATTTAAATTTAAATTTTAAGCGCATAAAAAAAATTAAGAAGTACTTTTTTATATATAAAATGAAAATTTTATATTAAGTAAAATTTCATAAATATTAATTAAAAATAAAATAAAAAATATAATAACTCTAAAGGAGGTTTGAAATTCTTTAAAGTGATCTAGTCGTTTGAACTTGAAGCTTTCATGTTGGAATCTCAAGTTTGAAACTCAGTGAAAGTAAAAAATTTGTCTTTTGGAATGAATTCGTCGTACCAAACTTGCCTAGTATGAATTACCACTGTGATTTGCAAGCTTTTGCATATAAACGAGGATTTATCCGATATTATTCAAAGATTAGCGACTACAAGTGTCTCTTATCATTTAAAAAAATCATCTTATATGCACCAAAAGATAATGACAGCAGGTTTCTGTCATTAAAATAAAGAAAAGGTTTGATATATTTAAATATCAGTTTGACGAGGAATTTCCGATAAGGTATGCCGACCTTTTCTGTTTGGCCAAGAATTAAATTATTAATCTGGAAAACGTGCACATAATTTTTCCCTCCAGAAAGACCTACATTATTATTATTGTACTCCATATAATAACTGTAGCTTTGACAACTAAGCTGTGATTAATTTTTTTTTTGAAGAAAAAGTACTCCAAATATGTAGTTGATGTCGACCTTTTGTCACGATTTGATTTTGAAATTTAAATTCTGATAATTTACTTTAGGTATGTCTTCAAAATAATATTTTATCTATTTATTTGAATCGACAATCTATGAAAATAATAATTTTTCTATTCTTATAAAATAAAAATAAGATTGTTTATAACCCTCTTTAAATCTTATTTATAAAATAAAAGTTCTCTAGATATTTTTATTATTATTATTGTTTACGTCACTTTAATTGGAGTACTTTATTATAGACAGAGGACACTTCATAAAACATATAATTTCAAAAACCTCCTTTCAAAACTATGGTATCTGCAAGCTCATTTAATTTCGTTCACCGAAAACATCCTCATAATTTCGTATCTGTATAAATCTCTTCCTTTATCTTATGATTTTTTTTATTTAATTTATAACAAGAGATCAAACAATAAGATATTAAATGGAAATAAAAGTGGTCCATTTCCTCCTCAATCAACGCCTCAACAGAGCAAAACAAATTCTATATTTCTTAAGAAGATCATAGAAATATATTTTAGATAATCACGTCTCTTGTTAAGTAACGTCTGAAATAATCGAAAGTTAGCCTTTTAAATAGATAGTCTTACTTAAAAATAGAATTAAATAAATATCCAAACTAATCCAAAAATATTGTAGATATAAAACTCATATATCAACACCATTTTAAATTGTAAACTTTGGTAGTTGATACTAATTATCATGGATTCCTTCATAATACACAACTACCCTATTATTGTATATCTTTTATATTATGTGGCATAGACATAGAGGCCCTCCCTCAAAAATAATGATTAATTGCATCAATAAAAAGCACCATCTTTTTTTAAAGATACCTTTATACATAATTTTTTTCCCCACATGTTTTTATTTTTTCAAATAGCTTTAACAACAACAACAACATTATCCTAATACCTCAAAGGCTCCCACCCATTGTGAGGTAGGGGGGTCGAATGTACGCAGCCTGACCCCCTATGTTTAAAAACATAGCGCGACTGTTTCTGGATGACCATGATGAGCGTCGAAAGTTGCATTGACTAACTGCTACTTCACAATTGAAAGAAGTGCAGACAGCTTAAAGAATCATTTTGTTTTATTCCATCATACCCCCAAAGTAAAAAAACAGTGAATCTTTGACTCCATCCGAGATTGATGGAAAATTCAAATAGCTTTAAATTGTTTCAAATTTTAAAAGGGAAAAATTGTTTTTAAGGTGCACATATATATTATTCCTTAAAATTTTGGTTTTTTAAATACAGTAGTACGTACACAATAACCCAACAAAGTCTATAGGTAAAAAAAGAAATTCTAATTCTTTATTTTAATTACACACTTTAGCCGTTGTAATACGTAGTGTATAATCAGTATGCATTGTACTTTTGTCATATACTTTTTCGTGTTTGGTTAATTTCAGCTTGTTCAGTCGCATTCTTTGATTCAATCGATAGTTTTCTTTCAATATCTTTTCTCTATTCTAATTAGTATATGCGTTTTTCCTTTATCCAGATATTTATCTTTCTTAATCAAATATTAACAACGATGACTAATGATTACGGCTAGTCAATTAAAAACAATTCAGCTGCATAGCCAAAAATGTAAAGATTCCTAAACAATTTTTGCAGCTACTAAAATGAAGCATATGCATACTTCTAGCTATATGATCAAACTTCTAATAGTCAACTTATTTGAAAAAAAAATTAAAATATTTTCGGTAGGAAACAATTTATTTTTGACATTTTTGAGCATAAGTTAGTGTTTATACAACTGTTGAAAAGTGTTTCCACGTGTATTTCTATTGTCTAGGTATTTTTGGTCAATTTCACTATTCGGCAAAGATAATTTTTGCTTCTCTCTGAAAAAAAAAAGTGTTTTCTCCCGAAAACTTGGCCAAACATTTTTTTTTTTTAAATTAAGCATTTTATATTTTCTAAAAATTTGGCAAACAGTCTATTCAATTCATCCAAAAGCCAAAACTTATTTAAATGAAGACTGCACAATGGGTACTCTTCCAAATCAGTCTATTTTCAAAATTTCAAATGAGTTGTCCAGGAAAAAAAAATAGAAGCAGAATTTATAAAAGTGCCAAAGAAATGGACAAATCATGCAAAATATAACATGCACATTTCAGATTTATGGGGCCATTTCCAAACTGTCATTGAAATGTAGGGTTGGAATTTTCATTATTGTCCTCCCATCTTCTTTCCCTCTTCACAACATGACCCACCTAAAAAGATATTTTTTAATATGAAAAAATTATTATTTTTTTCGAAAAAAAAAAAGGGGGAGTTATGGAAAGTAATACCTTCATTGGAAGAGAGGATACCCCACATGATCCAATATTAATGGAAAGGCAGGCTGGATGATTCCTATTGCCATGTGACAACCTTACAAAACGGGATTGCGGAAAGGGCTAGATAGCTACAACAACCATTTGTCACATCACATGTTAAGCGGTGGCGAAGTCACGAAATCTTCTTATAGGGTTTCAAAATTTTTAAAAATGACACAAGAACTAATCGAAAGAGGTTTAACATTTATTTATATATATATAAAAAAATTATTTTTTGTCAAAAGAGATTTAGATGAACCCTATAAATATAAGGTGTCTCTGCCACTGCATGTTAGATTGAGTTTTTTTAAAAAAAGAAAAATTATAGCGACTGTAGCTGAACTTGCGCATACCTCAATGAATTTATGAAGTACCTTCTTAATAATAATATAGTAATAATCAAGTTTGGTCACATCGACTAATTTCACTGATATCTCTTATTTTCCACTCACACGTGTTGAATGACTCTGTTCAACAAGACTGAACAATTTTAACAAAAAAAAAATTACTCCCTCCATTTAAAAAAGAATATCAATTTCAGTTCCAGCATTATCGTTTTGTACTGAATAATGTAATACCCCCTTTTCATAAAAGCCAAGTATGCACGATTTAGATTACATGTTATAGCTATTACCCAGCTATAAAATCCCAACTCTTTCATAGTCTCAACAAAAACAGCGCGAGAATTAAAATGTCTGTTCTGAATAAACGTCAAATTAAGTAGCCATACCGTACCATCTAGATATTGTACGGAAGCCATAACGCTGTAATCAACGTCGATTAATTAACTTATATATGAATTCAATCACCCTTTGAATTAGAGCTCTACCAGCATCACAATCCTAAAATTTTCACCTCACGCCATTGCTTTGTCTTTCTTACAAGCGTTTGTAACAGCAGTAGGGCTTCATGTATACATAGATCTCCGATTGTATAGAGATCCCTTCTTCAAAAAATTCAAAAAGGGGTTCTACATGCAGTGAATTCTGCCCCTTTGCTTACTATAGTTGAATCCAAAGCAAAAGCAAAAGCAAAAGCCTGAGATAATCAGATGGCAAGAGTTGAATAGACACTGTGCAGTGATCCCGGTATTTCAACTGCAAAAGAAGTTAAACGGAAAATATTACTTACTACTACTGATTTTCCTTGTGACAGTGGATTTAACTCGAAGCATGCATGATAAAGGATGAAGGCTTTTACATTGTCAAAGGAAAGTACAGACACAATTAGAGTCTCATATTCCCCATAAAACTGAAAAAAGCAAACCACAAGCAGCACGATGATTAGCACCTTAACTCGGTAGTTACAGTAGACAGTAATATTTGTTAGTAGATGGATTAATGACCTCTAACTGCTTTTGGTTCAGATTTGTGAAATTTTGCGCTCTTTGATATGTTCGGTATTGGGCAATCTTGTACGGAGTTTTACCATACTAACCATTCAATGAAAGGAATAAACCAAACCATAATTGTCATAAGGAAAGTACATTCAGCATATACATTTCAATTCATTTTTATAAATAAAAAAGAATTGATATGTATATGTTGAATGTACTTCCCTTACGACAGTTCAGGACTTCAGGTTGGTTTATTCCTTTCATTGAATGCTACGCTGTGGCAAAAACTCCATACAAGATTGCCGAATCCTTCTAAAATAAAAAGAAAGGATGTCTATTAAATTATATTCCTATATAATAACATTGAAAGAAAGAAAACTATTTTTGGTTTGGTTTAGGTAACCATCCTATAGGCGTAATCTACGACTCCCTGATTGTTACTTTACATTGAAGATTTCACGATAAGCTGGTGAGTTTTAATCGTCTCTCAATGAGCTAAGACTAAGCTATATTACATGGAACAGTTTCAATATTTGAACCATAAATATCTTACCCATTTGTTATGGGCGAGTATAGGCAAAGTGAGAGTTCATTTCAGTGACTTAAAGCAATCAACAAATGAAGAATTAGTGGTTTCCTAACCTAAGAATCCAAGAACACACAAGTATTAACTTAACTACCTAAGGCACATTTTAAAAATTCATGCACACTTTAGTTCAGCTCCCCTACTCCCTCACCTCCTACCTGCCACACCTAGGGAGGATTACTCTATACCTTAAGAGAAGGTTCTCCTTTGAAGTACAAGTATCTCTTCGCTATAGTTAACCTTTTTCAATCATATCAAATATTAATTTTTCATGTTTATGAAAAACTTCTTGCTTATTTTTTCCCCAATTGCATGCACTATACTTTTCTTTTTGGTGCGATAAGTACTTTATTGTATTACAACAGTATTGAACCTTAACTATATCTCAAACCATATTGTTGACTTGTTGTATACACATGTAACACACCATTTTGGGATAAATGCTGCCAGACCACTTGGTACTTCCTGACAGGTGTCTTCTTATCATAAGACATCAGTCTAAATTCCCGAACTCTTAATCCCATGATTAATGGACTGAACAGAAAAAAAAAGGGGTTAATAGCACTTTTGGTCCCTCAGTAATTAATAAATACTAATTTTAGTATTTGTGATATTTGACAATGCACTTCCTTTTTTTAAATAACCCTGGTGCCTGGGCTAGCTTTCGTGCACCTTGACTAATTCTATGGATACCTCACCTCCCGCCAGCAATAAAATACCAGGTAAGTTTGTCCACCAAGGCTAGGAGAGGTGGGAAAGATCACCTAAGGTTTTGGACTTTCGTCTCTTTGAACCTGACCTCATGTTCTCAACCCACTTCATTAACTAGGCCACACCCTTGGGTACATATTTGACAAAGCACATTAAACCTTCAACTAACAGAAATGTGCACTTTTGATTGTGAATATTCACAATTTTACAGAATTATTAATCGTTCCGCAATTAAATCGTCCATGTGTTAGGTTAGGTTTGTCATGTTATTCCATATTTGAAGGTAATATAGTTCCAACTATAGTTTAAATATAACAAAGTTCCTACTTAAAAGAGACCAAAGGACACATTATAATTAAAAGAAGGTTACACAAGGACCAAAGTCAGAATTTATCAATAACCGAGGAATCAAAATTACTATTATCCCTAAAGAGTAAAATGCAATATCATAACCCTAAGCAGAATGGTAAAAACCCCTAAAATTTCATATTGCATTTGTTTGATGCACACATCTTTTAAGAATGAAAAAGTTCATACCAAGAAGTTCCAAAGCACCTCCACTAATGATCAACCAGCTTATCACCAGGTCTGCCAAGAGATAACATAATATACCCACCTGAGCACAAAAAAGACAAGATTTGATGTCATATAGTTTACCTTCCATGGACATTCCTTTCATGAGAAAGATAAGAGTAATCAGCCACAGTGCCTCACCTAAGTGGAGAAAACTTTCTCCTCTCTTCCCATGTATTTGGGCAATTGCCTTCCCAGCTTTACAACGATTAAAACTTAGATGGATATGCTGCAAGCATCTGACAACAAAAGGAAACAAAAAAAATACCAAGTTTAGACCTTTAAAGTTCAAACAGTTTCATGCAGGTGGTGTCCCCAGAAACAAATGACCAGGTATTTCCCCCTTAGCCATTACTCGATTACGCCCTAACCAGGGCATGCATAGAGATTACGAGAGTATGGGTTGGTATATGGCATGGAACATGCATTCTCATCCTTAATTCATCCAGCAGACATACTGACACACAGATGTCACGTAAACTAGAAGTTTCACCACCAAAAAGCACATGTATTTTATAACCTTGCACATTATAAGTGTTTTTCAGTAAGAATTACCCAAGACCAGGAGCTAGCAATCAGCCTTTCCTTTTTGGTAGTAGTAGTATGAAATCTTTGCAGTATGTCTCTGGAGTGTAAACCTCTCAACAAAAATATTTCAAGGTAGTTAATAACAGAAACTAAGGATGAAAGAATTGATACCCAGGTTACCTAATGGATCAAATGGTGGTTGGATTGACCATCCATTCG
>JAABOM020000096.1:22989756-23000443 GCA_011800125.2 Solanum clarkiae | reverse complement strand
GTGACTATGACTAGTGCATCAACAAAATGAACTGAAGATCCGCTATGACTAGTGCATTAACAAAATGAACATGCAGCCTGATCTTTATACACAAACAATGATTCCCAACTTCCTGCACTTGTTACTTTATAGACTCATTTAGCTATCTGCTCCCGGCTCTTATTATCATGTCCTATAGCCTCCATGTGAACAATGACCTTAAACAAAATCAAAGCAAGCCCACCTAAGAAAACACAGACAATGTTTCATTGTGGTTTCAAGTTTGTCAGCGCATGTAACTTCCTGCAGCTTCCCTTCATTCCCTCTGGAATTGGATTACTGTTCTCCAAATTTTGAGTTCAACCACATACACTTCCTCCTCAGCCATCCCTTGGGATGTGTTGCCTCAAAAACTCCAATCTACAGTAGCAGCAGTGAAAGAGAGTCCAAAAGGATGAATCTCTTCTTGACTACTTGCAAATAAGATACAACCAGATTTGGAAAACCTAAAAAGGTTATATTGTCGAATACTAGTAACATTTAGAACTTGCAGTTGTAGCCATGTGTCACCCTTCTAGTTTAGTGTTCTTTTTTATTTTGTTTTTTAATAAAGACCTGCTAATAATCAGGGTCAAAGGGTAATTTTGTAAAGTAACGTCCTTATATTGCATCTCTCACCAATTAGGGCAACCATGCGCCTTAATTTCATTGCAGTAGACTTTTCCTTTTGTTCACTTTGAACCCAGGGAAGTGGAACTGCTCCCTCGAAAGCTCTTGAAGTTGTATCAATTTCAATCAATATTACTCAGCTAGGAGTCAACCAAACTAGTTACTGTTGAACAATATGAAGTCTCTATGTCCGATCCGCTCTATCCGGGTCTATTTCATCCAGTAGTAAATGATTTGTTTATAAAAATATAGTTTTAGAGATCAAAAAAATTTTACATTTTTGCGATGACTACTCTATATAATATTCCCACTAGTGGGATTCCACTAGGTATGTTGTAGTTGTACTCTATATAATATCTTTTAAAGCTCTCTGTTCCATAATTTTTAATATTTATTACAAATATTAAAGTAATATGAATCTTTGGTCCTTAACACTATATAAGTTGTACACTTCAAAATGCGATAGAATCCACCAACATGCATTTAACACACTTACGTAAATTATTGGACACCATTATTTAGGAAAGGTGTATCATAGCTCTTCCATTGAAGTTTCTAAAAGCTGAAGCAAAAGATGCTTTTTCCGTCTTGCCCTTCTATGACCACAATCATGAAATCTCATCCTATAAAAAGCAAAACTGAAACATGCTCTATCAAATATTTACCTGATGGTAGAGAACTGTCCAAGAATTGCTGCTCAAGATGCTTAGTAAAATTCAGTCACCACCCATCTAGATTAGACCTCATCCATTGCACTATGTGAAAAGCTATTCATGAATGCTATCCTTGGATACAAGCTGCAATGTTGTGCCTTTGGTTATCCAGGCAGTGAGCTCAGGCTGCTGCTCAAAAGGCATGAGAGGATAGAGGTTTCCATTTTCCTGCTGTACACCATAAATAAAAGGAAGTCTAAGTGACAGAAAACTCTCTGGAGGCAAAATTACTCGACATCCAAGACCAAACTGCAACTTCTTTTTACGGTCTGGCACAGATGGAGGGAGGCATGACTCCTACAAAGTCAAAATAGGAAAAATATAAGCAGTTAAGAAAATAATTTGAAAGCTTATTTCCAAAGATGCACCAACAAGAAAACAACACAAATAACATCTAAAAAACATGCTTGAGATATGACAGCGTACAAATAGTAAAGCATCCCATGAATGGGGATCCAATGGCAGAACCCCCTCCAAAAACGGCAAATACATTGAGAAAGGAGGAGCTAAAAACCTTTTCTGCCTTCTTGTAGTTTATATTTGAGATGAGTGCTGAAGATATAAAGAAGCAATAAAAGTGCACTTTCCCTAAGAACTTGAGCTTTTAGATGAGATGTCACACAATTCAACATAGTTCAATGTAAGCTAAGGACTTGGGCTCAAGTTTCACTGCCACTAACTATCAGAAATAGAAAATCCACATGCTTGGCCCATGAAAAGAATCAAGACCGCACACGAAGAGTGTGTTAAAGATATCATTATGTATAAAGTGTGTTCTCTCTAATAGTTTAAATTATAGATGAGGTGGTCAACAAAATTCAACAATAGGAACCTCAAC
Source organism: Solanum clarkiae (assembly GCA_011800125.2). Classification (NCBI taxonomy): domain Eukaryota; kingdom Viridiplantae; phylum Streptophyta; class Magnoliopsida; order Solanales; family Solanaceae; genus Solanum; species Solanum clarkiae. The sequence continues at coordinate 22,998,244 of JAABOM020000096.1, read as the reverse complement.
CACGTACTGCAATTGTGAAATATTTAGGAAGTTCACTTCACTCTTTGGCAACTAGATACGTCAGTAAAAGAAGAACGCAAGGATGTGACTGCTTACTACACTGGAAAATTCATTTTTTCTGGGAAAATCTGTTTTTTCGTGCTCTCTTTCGCATAAAACATTTAATTTATCAGCAAGAATAAAGCCAGTGCAACAAAACATGTTTTCTGACAGAGTAGCAGTTACAGAAATAGCTCGGGGAGAATATGTTTTGAGATTGATGAAGCAAAATGTGTTCTCAAGTTTCAAACCAAAACTCAACTTCAGGACACATGCTTGATCTTCTAACACCTGGAGTTCAACTTTTAAAAAAAATAGATTTCAGACCTGAGGTTGCTCTGACTCGGGTGTGGGTGTCCAACATGGGGTACGGATCTAGAGGTCAGATCCTCCATGATCTAAAGTTCAAGATTTAGGGGATACCGATGCATGTATCGATACAGGTTCAGGAGTTTGGCTAAAAATAATTCAATTCAAATACCTAAAAGTTAGAGTTATAAAACCTAAATTATGAGATATTATTCAAAAAACTTGAGAAGAAAATATTGATCAAGACAGAATCCTGAAAAGAGACAAAAAGAAAGGGACTGCAATAGAAATTTATTCATAAAAGGTACTTCATTTTTTCCTATTTCACCTTAGTTTTTGTTTTGATTACATCAATCATCGAATCTATCCAAAATTCCTCCCTTGAATTTGATCAAAGAATCCAAAACCCAGTCAACCAAATTGGGTACGGATCCCACACCAACGCCATGTCAACACGGATGTTGCACCGAAAGTGAAGAGTTCGAACAACTTAGTTCCTAACACTCAAATCAGTTGTGGATACGTGCTTTGTATGTGTATATTGCATTAGTTATATAAATGTACATAAAAAGAATAAATTTGTTGTGTGTCCGTTATATTATTAAGTGCAGAGACTTTTTCAAAAAAATTGTAATTTTTTCAAGAGAAGAAAGTGTACTTAAACAGAAACACAATAACTCACTGTCACACTAACAATTAAGGAGTAAATTAGATCTAGTGAATTGTTCACCATTAACATCAAAAGTCAACATAATCCAAACAAAATAAAACTACATTATATGTGAGAACAATAATATAACACAACTATTTTTAACAAATTAATAATAAATAAAAGAAATATAAAAATAATTTATCAAGAGGCTAACAACACGCTAGTTTTACAACTAAATCAGTATCACAATGTCAACATTTATTTTAAAATCTATTTCCACACAAGGAATTATTATATCACCAAAATATGTCTAATAGTGTTAGCACCTAAATTGGTACGACGAAGTTAATATTTATTAGAACTCTATTTCTACATTAGAGTTCTCAATCAACTACAAGACCTATTAGAACAAGACAACAACAACAATAATATACTCAATCTAATCCCACAAGCGGTGTCTGGGAAGGGTAAAAGTGTATGCACACCTTATCCTATCTTTGTGGGATAGAGAGATTGTTTCCAATAAATTCTCGATATAATGACGCATCACCAAAATAGGCTTGAAAGCAAAATAACGATAGTAAAGTGGCAAGACAAACACAACTAATGAACAACAAGTAACAACAAAAAACAAAGTAAAAAACACTACGTAAATAGTATATATACATATTAGAGAAAATTTTCTATGTAAATACATAAAAAGGCGCACTGAATGCCTTCAAAACCATTTAGAGAAAAAAGAAGACAAATTAACATCATGAATTGTAAGTTTGTAACACCAATCTTCCAAGTTTTCCTCTAAAGAAACTTTAAGTTACGAACCATTACAAATTCTTGCTATATAATACTATCGTGATCTTTATTTATTTTCTTAAAAGGACACCTTATTTTTAGGGTAGATTTGTCATTTTGGGTGCTCTTACCCAATATCCATTCTTATTCCCCTTTTATCCCACATAAATAAAACATACATTAAAGAAATGGTAGCAAATATTTTATGAACATTTTGCAGTTTTTATGAAGAACCAAAGGTTATACAAATAATGCAAAATCCCCAGATCATAAATGATCTCAAAAGCGGCTTCATAGAACTGGGTGGACAAATATAAGTTAATTCAATGCAAAAAATGGTAAATGAAAACCAAAAGTTCCGGTAAGTAACTCATACCTCAAACTGTATGACTGGGTTTGCTGCTAAAATGATAGGGAAGTGAGGTGTAACCTGCATGCCAAAGAGCATACTCATTACAATAGGCAAAGAAGGTATAGTTAATTTTTCGGGATTCATAAAGATTATCCTATCAAAAGAACAAAGATTATAGATTAAATGAAGGTAAAAGTGGATGTTAATAAATATACAACTTGAATGTCACATATATAAGTACCAACGGGACATGAAACAGACAAGAACTTTGCGATTTTGAAAAGTGTAGCCATCAAAATAATTTCTTTAATAATTTAACTTTAAAAAATATGGAAGGGAACCATACAAGTTGAGAAATATGCAGAAGAGGTACCAATTTCTAAGCTACGTTATTTGCAAGTAACCCCCTTCTCCAGTTACCCATAATTTCAATGTACTATCTAACATGTCACATTTCACTGTATTTCACTAGAAATAGGTCCTTTAAACATAAAATATTAAAGAGTATCCTACTATGAGTTGAATAGAGAAGACAAAAAGATCTCTAATATCTTATAAAATTCTCTCGTATGCAGCCTTGGCCATGAATAGACTGCTGATATGTCCACAAAGCTGGTGAAAATGAGTAAATGAATTTACAAAAACGGGTTAAGTACCTTGACCTTAGATTTGAATATGTACATTAAATGTACTTTTCAATAGCTTTCCCCTGAGAGATTAGAGGATACGATACTTGCAAAAGACTATTCATGTGCATATGAATCATTTTTTATAATAGATAAAGATTAGGAAAAATTTTTGTTACATTTAAGATGGTTTGAACATCGAGACACAATAAATGAGATCAATTCATACATTGTGATAGATACGATTATTTAGCATTCAGCATATATCTTAAAACACATGTTTACATTATGAGTTGTCTCTTAATCCACTCATAATGGGTTTAGGCACTGAACAACATAAAACCATATCATCTAAGCCTGTTCATTAGATTAGTCAAATCAATGAATCAGATAAGCACTTAAAACGACATCACATACACAGGGAACTTCTTTAGGAGGTCATAAAAGTCAGGGAAATTGAGGAAAATAGTCGAATCAGAAGTAAGACTCCAACCAGAAAGATCCTCTGAAGCTGTGAAATGGTTCCTGCAAATCTCACATCTGCTAGGTCATTCTTACTCTTCAATTCCATGCAATGCGGGCAGTTCATGTAAATAGGCAAACTTCTATCTAACAAGGAAGTAGCATAGCCAGAGTCATTGAGATTTAGAGATTGAAGACCAGTTTCAAGATCTTTTCCTGGTGCAGCATGTACTGGATGCCTGGAAAACTGAGCTGGCCCTTCTATGTTTGAATTTCCGTCATCTAACCCTTCATTTGACATTTCCAGATTCCTCAGCTTCCTAGAGGAACTAGAAATCATCCCATTTGCCAGACGGCGACCTTTGCCAGGGCCACCAATCTTACCCCCTCGAGAGGGACCTAACCCCTTATGATCTACACTTTCCAAAGATGAAGGGGCAATGGATTCTACAGGCAATGCATAAGGAGAACCAAGTCTGTTGAGATGATCTGCAGTTAATATAAAACGGTGCCCACAGGGGCACTCATGCTCAAATCCAATGTAAACTGTTGCATGTTTAGAAGAGGTAACTGGTCTGGTCTTCTCAATTCTATTCATCTTCATTGAATCCAAATGTGTACCTATCTGGAAAATTTGATTACCTTTAGTGACATCATCAGAAACGATAGTACTATCATTCTTAACTTGATGAATACCATGAGTTAGAGCAACTTTTTCCACTACTTGTTCATCATTAATCCGATTAACCTTCTCTCTACCTCCTTCTCTCACACTTTTCGGCTTGATATTTTTTTCCGAATTTGACATAATTTGTCTATTTGATTGTAGTGGAGGAAATCCTGAATTTGCAGCAGTTGAACCAGCTACCACCTCAGAAAAAGCTTTTCTCATATTAAAATTGGAAACTCCTTTACCTAAATTATTTACTTTATCATCTGTTTTGATATTTCCTGCAGAAGACTTCTTTTGGATTTGATATCCATTTTGCGCACCCAAATCACCAGCCTTCTCTATGCCTGAATCTGTGTTGGGCTCATCCCTGGCATTGCTACTAAACCTGTTTATATTTACTTGCTCTGAATTGCTTGATATTAGCCCATTCTCATATTTAGGCTTCTCAAGAAGGATAGTCCACCTTTGAAGAAACTTTTGGGTAGAACTGAAGCCACTCTGCATCAAACCTTTAGACGGCTGGTAGTATCTCCCATTCCCAACCCGAATCAAACTCCAAGCGGAGGAATGAACGGGCCCACTTGGATCACTTCCTTGGGGTAACTGAATTATAGGAAGAAGCTTGTCACAATCCATGGAATGGTTAAAAGTAACATTTGCTGTTTCAAAATCAAATGGATCTGGCCGCAGGAGTCTAGAACGACCACATGCACATGCATGGAGGAAGACATAACCACTGGAATGTATCTTAATCTCATCACTTGAACATAAACCACCAGTTTCTACATCATGCCTCTGGTGCATGCATGGTTTTCCTGTGAGGCTAACAGCATCACATAATTGCCTGCCAGAAGTCCAGATGGATGTGCATTCCTCTTCCAGTTTCTGCAAGTATAAATTCACAGGAGGTCCCTTGACCATCGAATTGAAAACATGCAGAGCCCTTTCCAAATGGGCCTTATGCTGAGTAGTTGGGTAGCACGGAGGCAACTCATTTAAATATGTCTCCTTAGCTACTGGAAGGGCCTTTTGACACCATAAAGTAGAAAACCTAGTATTTACCGATCTACCACTCGCCAAATAAGACATTGCAATTTCAAGTGGATCTGAAACTTCTGAAGCATTTCCTTCAAGTGGATGTGAAGCAGAATTTCTCTGTCTCCTCTTACTAATTTCAGTCTCATCTGCAATGGCATATTTTGCTGACAGGATTGCTTGCAGAATAAGCTGACTAGAAGATAACCATTTCTCCAAATGTGGAAGTTCAGGAGAAGTAAATGTCTTTCCAGGAGCAACAGAAGCAGCAGCTGCTGCTGCAGCAACAGCAACCATGCCAACACCAGAAGCTGGACCACTGTTAGTATTTGAAACCACACCCCCTCTTCCTCTCAATATATCAGTCTGCCTGCAGATGAACTCCTTGATAGAAAGTATGTCTTCTCTATTTGCACTCTGGTTATGACTTTCAAATAGAAGAGAATCTGAGGTCGCTTTTCCATTCAGAATATCTTCCACAAGGCCAGTGGCAAATTCAAGGGATTCACCTCTCTTATTAGAGGTTATATCTAATAGTGCAACAGCCTTTGATGCATCCAGGGAAAACAGCATTCCAGAATTTGACACCCCCCCACTTCTTGAACCTGTATGGCCAGTTTCAGAACCTGACAGGATCCGGCATTTCTTAATGGAGAATCGAATCTGTGCCTCTAGAGAAGACTGCAATTTCTTCCTGAACCCACCTTCAGATTTACTCACAGGGCGAGCAAGCACAACCACAGAACCAGAACCTTTCGGAGCCAAGTTTGGCCGACCCAAGGCACCAACACTTGATGATTGATTCACCGAGAAAATATCAGCTGGCTCCTCAACACTAGAACTAGGATAATCATCAGCAAAATCATCAAGAAAAACAAAAAGTGTAACTGGAATACACTGTCCAGGTAATAAAGAGGCATATGAACCTAAACCTGACATCAGAGTAATTGCTGAATTACTTCGGGTGAAAATGCCACGGCCTTTGACAGGCGAAGGATTGTTAGATGATCTTCCTGATGCAGCTCTACGTGATGGAGATGCAAAAGGTGAGCCAGACACTAAGGGTGACAGAGATTGTGACTTAACAAATGCAGTCATTGCTTGTTTAGCTGCTTGCAAGACACGAAGTTTCTTCAGTATCTGGGTGTCAAAGCGTGGCCCTTCTTGGATAAATACTATAACATGACAAACCTGCATAGCTAGGCATGGTTGAGCAGCATTCTACAACTAAAAAGGGGAAGTATGAAACACAAAATGGAACGCCTCCAAAAGAAAATTCTATATGGTACACTCCACCTCCCATACCCAGGAGCCCAATGGTGGCCCTCTCAATTTTCTCCCTGACTAAAATCCTCAGCCTTATGGTTGGAGGTGAGGGTCTTTACCGGTAGGTAACCCACCCTTGTCAAATAAGAATATAATTAGCACTAATAATACTTAACATAATTCGGGAAAGACCTTTAGGCACTGGTAAGACGAACTGGACACAGTAGTAAAGAAGATGTCAACTCAAATTGACTACAAATAAACAATTTTACATGCTCATTTTGATGCATGAGAAAAAGAGTCATGGAAATTATACAAAACTCTTCTACACATCTTCGTTCTATAAAACTGCAAATCCAATACCTCGTCCAATTACAAGAAGCAACATTTCCCGAGTAAGTAAGTGAGAGTAGGATAATTCATTTGGGTTAACACTAAAGACAGCTGTGACTCAAACAACTACATCAATCCGACTCATCCACTTCTCAGTTAGCTTTATTGATCAAGTCTCTGTATTGAAATATATTGTGTTTAAACGCTTCATGCAATGACAAATAACATCAGTCATGTGCTTGTCTTTATCACTTTTTATTTCCCAAATGAATGAAAACAGATGAGACCTTATTATCTTGCCCAACTCAATGTCCACATAAATTTCTAATCATGTTTGTACTTTCAAACACTTCAGAAGCTTCATTAGTCTTTAATGTCCACACAAATTTGTCAGGAATTTCAAGTTTAAAGTGAAGAAGAAGAAGAAGAAGAATAAAACTTACAGAAAACATAAAGAGCATAGCTTGGAGATCGCCATATTCGTAATCTTCTAACAGTGAATCAAATCCCATCTTACACTCCAAATTGCCTTCCATCAGAGGGCATCGAGTTGAAGAGAATTGCAAAAACAAAATCCCCTTTTCCTCATCATGATAATAGCTTATATTCCTACACTCAAACCAACTCTTCATATCGTCGGTTACAACAAAATCCGTCTTTTCATCGGGTTTATCGACAAAAATTGGCTTATCTAAACCCCCGCAACCAAACACATTAGAATCGATTATCCGGTTCATCAGGTAAGCAACGTCATCGTAGCGTTTTCCGATAAAACCAACCACAACGACGCCGCTTTGAGTATTTAATGGAGAGGGGGAGGTCGCTGATGTATCCGATGAGGTTGATGGAGGGGGTTGAACTTGTACATGGCTAGGGGTTACAGAGGGAGTTTGAGAGTGAGAAGGTGGAATTGGAGGTCGAATTAGGACTCGCATGGACTGAGGATTAGGTTTTGCGGAGTCCATCGAAACCAACAACAGAGAGAATCACCTGTGTACTTGGTGTATAGAAATACCTTCCATCAGAACCCAAAATCGGCAACGAATAGTTCCTCTGGCCAATGAAGAAGAAACAGATCAATGTGCAGTCGACCGGCGACGGTAGTAAATCGGCGGTGAGAATATATATCTGTTTGACAATTTGCCGAAACGACAGGAAGCTAACCAGAGTCGGAATTATGGGCTGGGTTAAGACTAAGGTTCTTAATGGGCTCAACAATTCAATAGTCCAAAAGACCTAGCCCAAAAGCTTTTCGGCGGCCTGATAAGTATGTGTGAAATATTTGGGACAAACAACACAAATCTCATTGATTTAGGAGCAAATTACTTTTCTTCATGCCAATATTACGAATCTTGTCAGAATTTGAACACTAGATACATTTATGTTATACCAACACGAATTATGATGCAGCGGTTTGAACACTGGGAATAGAAAAAATTCTGAGCATCACCCCGAATAGACCCTGTAATGCGTGATCCAGATTTAATCGGGACTTTACGGGCTCCGGACACTATGTGAGAAACCAAAAAAAAAGTTACATTTATCTCATACATTCAGTTACATGCAATAATAATTTTATTACTGAATACTGTAATTTATGAACACTTATAAGATCAAGAAAATATTTACCATTTATCGCAATAATAATTTTTTTTATTGAACACTTATAATACAGTTTTAACACGTATTAAAGAGAACTATATATAAAATATATATACTACGAATTATCTTGCACCACCGGATCGATATTTATCGGGATCGAACCGATACCGGTAAATACCGTGCCAAAAAATCATCAGATCTGGACCGGAATTGGTATTGAAAGTACTGAAAAAAATTGACGGTACCGTTTCGGACCGATACCAACCGACACTTTATTTTTTAGACCGGACCGGAGTTTTCATTTTTTTTTTTTGAATTTTAAATTAAGTTTATAAGTTTAAAACTTT
>JAABOM020000096.1:22978683-22989711 GCA_011800125.2 Solanum clarkiae | reverse complement strand
ATATTTATATAATTATAAATTTATAATAATAGAGAGTAGAATTAGAGATGAAGAATATAATTGAGAATTGAGTTTGAAAATTGAGATTTAAGAAAAAGATTAAGAGAATTTGCAATTGAATATTTGTATGAAAAAATATTTTGATTAAGGGGGTATATATAGAAATTAGGAAGTAAGAAATTAATTTAAAAAATAAAATAAAAACTTAAAAGAGCCGTTGGAAACAGCTCAATCCTGCAAATGTTGATTGCTGACTGTTAGGGTGGGCTCCACTCACCCAAAGGTAAATCGGGAAATGGGTAAATCGGGATCGGTATTGACTGAAAAAATCTACCCCTTCCGTCTCGGACCCCCTTACCCCCGAAAGCAACCAGTAGCCTACCGAACTGGCATTGGACCGGGATGGAATCGGATCGGTACCGGTAGCTATCGGTTCTGATGCCAGCCTTACGGATAATACATTTATCACTCACTTTAATACACTTATAAACATATTTTAATCATTTTTTATCAAATAAAAACAATGCATTTTAATTCAATTATTATAATACATTTATATTGTATGAATAATTCACTACATAATTTTTATTACACAGATTGCTAGTAAAAAAAGGGATCAGAATATTATCAACTTTAGAGAAATATTTGTGGAGAGGACTATTTCCTCATGTGTTGGACATGATTTATGAATAATATTGGCTTGCTTTTGGGGGGTTATATATAGTTTTTATATTTTTTTTCCAGTTATATAGTAATTTTTATTTAGTGGTTGAAAAGAGATGCTGGGAATCTCAAGTTTTTTTTATTCCTCATGTCTCTATCTTTGAAAGCTGATTTATTATTAAGGGTGTGTTTGATACCAAGAAAATATTTTCTTAAAATATATTTTTTAGAAAAATATTTGAAAGCTGATTATTTAAGTGACATCAAACTATAAGAATTACTTAATTATGTTGATGATGTATACAAGTGTATATGAGTATATAAATTAAACTCATAGTACAAAATGGGGAATTGGTAAAGTATATACATATTCAGCTGGACCAAGCTACTAATCTGTCTTCATTCTTTGTGGATTAATTATTACTAGTATGTTAAGTTGTTAACCATATAAAGTTAGTATATTTGGTTTGAGTGGACTTTGTTGTGAATTATAAACAGGAAAAAAAAAAGAAAAAAGAGTAGCAAAACAACTGACTAGCCGTTTACATTATTTTAATAAAATAAAAAAATTATTTGGGAGAGTACTTTTAAAAAAAAATAATTATTGATTTAAACGATATTCTTTATTTATTACCATTTATAAACAATACATGACCATATTATGATAAATCTGCAATATAAATGTATTATAAATGTTTAAAAATATGTTATGTTGCTTGGTAAGAAATTGACACAATGTGTATTAAAGTGTGTGATAAATATATTATTCATTAATAAAATATATATTATATATGTCTTATTTATCAAAATTGTACTGTAAACATTCAGCGAGAAAAAAATATTATTGTTATAAATAATAAATATTTTCATAATATAATATATCTCGATAACTTTTTCACGAAAAATTATACTATCTTGCTATTTGAATGAGTTTAACTTTTTGCATTAACAAGGTATAAACTTTTTATATCATCAGAATAAGTTTAACCTACGACAACAAATAATTATTCATTGTAAATTTCATACGATAAAATATAAGGAAGAGTGTGGAGGTTGTCATTTTATATTCTTGATTGCAACTTGTAACTGAAAACCAACATGTCGTTTTGAGTAGCTCAAAAGTTTTGCAACTCCCAAAGAGGATAAACAAATTAAATAAAGAAAAGTAACTAGTCCTTCATATACTAAATTAGAAGTATTCTCGAAGACTCTGATTATATATTATGCCTTTATTAACTTTTGAAGAAATGAAAGGTTGCTACCTTATAGGCCTCCAATAAATCAAAGTACTATTACTTGTTTTGCTATCCCTAATTCCCTATTACTCTAGCAAGTTGCCTTCACTAGTGTGCTACTTCCAAATTAATTCTGGTTGATGTTCAAAGTTTGAGTTGGTGCCAAATTAATGAACATTGACTCTTGCAAATAAAGCACAAAAATATCTTTAAGAAAAAATTATGCAGATAAACAAATATATACTAATTAATTAGCTAACATAGCTATAGTTTGAATTGATTACAACTCGCAGCAAACATCTAACTATAATTACAGTTTGAGTTTTGTATCAGTCGCGCGATTTATACAAACGTTGTGCCCGATTGTAAAAAAATTGTGTGCGAATCAAATTATATGACGTAATATATAAAAAGTGTGAATAATACAAACGTTATGGACAAATTATATAAACGAAATATACAAAAACTATGAGTTGTATAGCGAATTATACAAACGTATATAAATGTTATGTGAATTATACAAAAATAGTGTTATAACTATAGTTATGAAATGTAATTATTTAAACCATAGTCATGGATATAATTAAGGTATTTTTGAACGACTATATGCGAAAATTCCTTTTATATTTAATCACCGTATGACACTACAAACTTGTTCTCAAATTCATATTGTTATTTATAAAAAATCTGTTTCAATTTATAAGTGATCATAAGAGATCATTTCCTCTATTGAGACAGTCATTTTTTATAATGCATGACACATTTGATATATTATTAGTTATTATTACGGAGTAATAAATTTGAATTATATTTTAACAATAGCATTAGGGCGAATTACCTCCTCCCCACTCTATTGCCCACAGAATTAAACAAATATTACGTGCTTGACATAACCAACGTAGCTAGCTTAGCTGCTACATTTATTTGTTACGCTAAGAATCCGCCGTCAGCAAATTTTGCTGACTTTCGGCTGCCCATTTTAAAGATCTCCTTGCTTTTTTTTTCCTCTTTCTTTACTCATTCTCTTCTTTAATTTGCAAGTCACTTGGTCCTTCATAGAGTATCAAGACGAGAATATTACTTGACAGAAAAATATATGACCTCGTATTTATTCAAAAATAGTGAAAGTTTAGGAAAATTATAATGGAATTTGAGTTTTTATCTATTTTATTTTGTTTTTGTTTTTGTTTTCTTAGAATTGTATCCATTCGTTTAGAGTTGTATTCATTATCTGTGTATCAATTTGCAACAAATTTTAGTGTGATAGAAAATAAATTACAATAACAAATAAAATATGAGGAAACATAATTTTATTGATAAACAATGGGTACAAATCTATTCCTCCCTTGATTCTTCTCTCTTGGAACCACTAATGGTCCTTGATTCTTCTCTCTTAGAACCACTAATGGTCCTTGATTCTTCTCTCTTGGAACCACTAATGGTCCTTAAATCACAGGAGAGAAGAGTGAAGGGGAAAAATAGATTTGTACCGATATTACAATTTATTTTTCTATCACATTAAAATTTCTCAAGAGTTTATGGGATTTCTGAGATAGCCTCTTAGAAATCCAAACTGAAATATGACTCATTTTGTAGAGTCCTACAAAATTTCTATATCTACAGTATCTATTTGCTTTTATACAGAGTGAATTGATAGCAAGTGAACATATACAATATATACAACGAATTGATATAATGATACAGAAGTGAACATATACAATAAATACAACGAATTGATATAATGATACACAGCGAAATCGATACATTGTATCGGCAAGTTTTGAAAAATAAACAATTGGTATGTTTGATAATTGAACCAAGATAATTGGGACTTAAAAGTACTGTTTTTTTAAAAAAAAAAAATTTACTCAAAAAAGAATTTCTGTTATAGCCAAATATAGAATGACACAGAAAGAATTGAAAGACCGGAAAGTGATATTAATTTTATAATATTATGATACTCGTTTCAAGTATATAAATTAGAAAAAAAATAGATAATTGCACTATTGATTTTTCAATTATTTGATAAATTTGATTTTGCCCCTCTTGATATTTAATTTTGAAGTTATTAAGGGCTAATTTTGGTTTTAATCCTTACGATATCTAATTAAACATATTATGATTTATCAATTGTTAGACTATTTAATTGACTATCTATCATGTTAAGTATATATTACTTACTAAAAATTGAGGGTAATATAGCTTTAAAAATACAAAATTTTATTAATGGAAGGACAAATATATTATATTAGTTAAATATGATCGCAATAATTAAAATAAAAATTTTATTGATATTTCAAGGACAAGAAGTTTAATTTTCCCTTAAACAGGAAACAAAGAAGTGATTAAATTTGGTTAACACCTTTGGAGAGCTGACTTCCAGTTTGTGTTATTCTAATAAAATATTAAAATAATAAGGGTAGAAATGGCATGGGATAAATAAAATAGAAAACACAGCTATCACTGATTGAAAGAATCATATTTTTGGATGCTAATATTCAACAACATTATATACAATGTGTTTGGAGAAAATGATCTGCTAATCACATTCTTTCATTTGGATTTTGACTTTTGACATTTTCTTAGGGATCTTACCTCACATTTCTTTTATTTTTTATTTTTATTTGTAAAATCCTTAAAAAGGTTTGTTTTAGCTTCATTCTAAAGTAATTAGTTGTCAACTTTAAACAAGAAAAAAAAATGCATTTAATTCTCTTGAAGTATATATACTAAAAAAAAGTCGTAAAATGTTGGAGAAAACTTTTAACTAACATTGAAGCGCATAGTAAATCATGAATTTGATGAATTTTAGAAGTCGTTTGATCATGAAAATCATTTACTTTTTTTTGGAATAATTTTTCATTTTATTTTACAATTAGTGTTTGATTATAAAATTTGCAAATTCAACCTGCAGTTAGGTTCAAAAACACTTATTCATAATAGTCTAGATGAGTACTTGAACCTTCACCTTATTAATAAGGATTCGATTCATCAACGATAGAGCCATATAAGTATTAGGGGGTCATTCCACCTCAACCAACTTGAAAAATGATTATGACCCACTAATTGCTTCTTTCTTCCGTCTCACCAATTATATGTTCAACCTATTTTAGCTAAGTTGTCCCTACTTAGTGATAGTGAAGTAGACTCTCAAATTTTTTCATAGTAACTTTTAAATACAAATTATAATAGTATCTACATTTGAAATAATCTTTCCATTCTCTCTAGTATTACAATTATATTTATAAATAAAGAAATAATTTTGAGTACTTTGACCAAATTCGAGAGAAAAATTCTGGACAAATTCAATAATTTATGTAATAAAAACTATTACTAATGATTCTCCTCTTGATCAATATTTTTCTCCTCAAGTTCTCGACATAATATCTCATAATTTAGATTTTATAACTTTATTTCTAGATATTTGAATTATTTATAATTGAATTTCCGCACTTGTATCCATATATAGACCCGTATCCTTGAATCTTAAATTTTTTATCATAAAGAATCCGACTTCTGACTCCGCACGCAATCGCGAGTCCGAGAAACTTAGAATAGATAGACCAAAACAAAGGGAAATTTTAGTCACTTAGATGGCGGGAATCTAATTCCCAATCGATCTTCTAATCTCCTCCCTATTTCACCTTGCCACTCTCCGATATAAATATATAACATAAATTTAGAAAGAATATTAGACCAAGCAAAAAACTAAATTAGACATTTTACCAAACAGAGATCGATGATAAATAGTAGTAAGCAAACTGCGAACATGCCAACCACTAGGAGTAGTGTTTGTGTGAGCACTCATTAATCCATACTCACGAGCTTAAAATTTGTGTCCATATATAAATGAATATGAATTGGAAAGGTACCTGTATGGTCTACAGTTCTTTCATATTCATACACTACTACTACTACTGCATCAATCCCACTTGACATGGTCACCACTATCCACTAGTGTCCCTACAACACCTTATTATTCTTGCTTTACATATATCTGTATTTCTATGTGTTAAAGACAACAAAAGTGATAGAGACATGGACATGTGGATCTCTAAAGTCTAAAGGGAACATTTTTCCCCTTAAAAATTTCCTTTTACTTTAATTCAAGAAAAGCCACAAGCTACAAATTATTTTCTATCTATATGTGTATTGTTGAAAATGTATATTTTTTCTGTCTCATTTTATATGACATATTTTTTTATCTGTCTAAAAATGAATGTCACCTTACTCTAATTAGAAACAATTTAACTTAAAAGTTTTTCACGCTTAATGAAATGATTTTCAGCACATAATTATATGAGAATTATGTTCTCCGTCCCAATTTAATTGTCAGGATAACTAAAAATAATTTTCCCAAATTAGTTGTTAATTTAAAGAATCAAGAAACAATTAACTACTTTTTTTTTTCCATTCTGTCCTTAGTAATTACTACTCTTAAATGTGAAACCCCAATTTGTTATGGTAAAATTTTTAAAAAGTATAATATTTATTAGGATTATCTTAATCAAATTACATACCCTATTAATTTTTTTTTTTGTTAAAGGATGTGTCAATCCTTACCTTTGACAACTAAATTTGGACGAAGGCGTATTTTAGACCACAAATTTCGAAAGTCTTTTTTTCCCCTTAAACACACTGTGTCAAGTCAAAGAGTGTCATATAAAATAAGACAGAGGAAGTATAATTTAAAGAGGAAAAGTACTACCCCCTCAAAAATTGAGTATGACTTATTCGAAAATTTTATAATATTAAGAATGTCTCTAGTATCAAATATCTTAATGAAGAAGATCTATCGGAAACAACATTTCTATCCTTTTCAGATTTCATAAGTGAATTACACTGAATATGTTATTATTGTTGTCTCAATTAGTATCAAATACCGGGTAAGAAATTTAATTTAAAAAAACAAAAACTATTTGTCAAAATAAATACAGCTTGAATTTGTCATGCTTGAGTGGCCTAATAGTGGAGGACCACATACAATTTAAGTTTTAAATTGATAGGGGGAGAGTGAGTAAAGCGAGCGAGCGAGATAGCGGATGGCGGAGATAATTTAATTTAAATTATACATATAATATACTTATTTCGTCGTTATAAAGAATTTTTGTACTATCAGTACAACTAAACTTATTTACTATATATCACATCCGATTAATACTTGGCGATACAAAACAAACTATAAACTATATTAAGAAGAAAAAAATGAAGGGTTTGCTTGAAAGGCAATGGAACATAGGTGGTTTGGCTAACTAGTTTATAGTTACATCTCTTCATCTACTACTACTACTTTCCTTGGAGTTTAAGAAGACTATATGGAATTAGTGAGATGGATTGTGCTTTTGACGTGCAATCCCCATTTGCTTTGATACACGAATCTACTTCACGACTTTCGCTGGCAAATTAGTTAGTTAGCCATAATAAATTAATTAACAAAATCAAATAAGATATACTTCTTTCGATTCAGTCTTCACATAACATGTTTAAAATTACAAGATAAATAAGTCATTATGATACATACATGTACGTGACATATCTTTTTTTTTTAAAAAAAAATATTTTTTGATTAGACAAGCAGATTAAAACGAAGTGAATGTGAGTATAGTATAATATAATATTAAGAAAGAGAGTAATGTGGAAACCAAACTTGAAGTTATCACCAACTTTCCTTCATGATCTGTCTGTATTTTTACTTTTCTTTCTTCTTACTTCTCTTTATTTTGCTTGTTTCTTTTCTTTTCTTTTCAGTTATGACACACTCCCTTTTTAATGCTCAATCAACGCATTCATTCACCTTATTAGTGCGTAGTAAGTATTAGTAACACTTGAAATTATGTCCAAAAGTATATACATTTCACCTCCATAAATATATTTTGCTTACCTTTGTCTCCATACATGGCATTTGGAGCAGCACTTAGCTTTAGTAAATGACATACAATTAATGCTATTGTGATTTTTATAAACATACTTACACCTAACTTTGACACAATAGAAATCAATTAAAACTATTTAATTTTCTATAAATTCAAGAAAAGTGACTCCAAGAACATGTAGAAAAAGTTAGGAAATATGACACTTTAGTGGCTTGTCTTACAACCAACCATCCATTCTTGACCAGAAATATCATGTTCGAGTCTGTAATAATTAATAAATCATCTTTAATAAAAAGCGTCTTCACACAAATCCTGATTTAAGATAGACCAAATGCAGCACAAAGGAAAGTTACTACTTGCTCTTTTTGATTTTTCACCTGATGTTCAATATATATATTAAAATTCAATTAATTTAGATTCGTACCGCGTAAAACTCCCTGACCATAGGAGGTTGATACTACTATATCTAGTTAAAAGACACTTTTTTTATTAGTAGGACATTAGGCAAAATTGGTTGGCCAATAAACTTGAAAAAATTCATTCATTAATTTCATCCACTAGTTTAACACTTGGGTGGTATTTTGACTCCCCAAACAATTTTCGTATCGTTCACTACACACACAATATATATATATAACTAACTAAAGCACTTTGGTTATCTCACCACTCTTTCCATTTCTTCATCACTCTTTCTTTCTTTTTCATCCACTTCTCTCTTTGTCACTTGCTTCACTACTTCTACTTTTTTTTCTTCTCTTATGGAGTTCTCCGACGACTCAATCGATCGGACGTTGGTGTTCAAAGGGAAGCGCAGTAAGCGGCCACGGCAGTTCATGGCAGTGGCGATGGTAACTTCCACGTCATCACTCGCCGGCGCCGGCGCTGGCGGCAGTGATGATGGTGGTGGTGGAGGTGATGATGTTTGTAATTACTCTTCATCGGTTCAGTATTCTTCGTCAACTACTTCAACTACTCAAAGCAGTACAGAGGAAGATGAGGACATGGCGAATTGCTTAATTCTGTTAGCACAAAGTGGCCGATGCGAGAAATTACAAGTAGAAAGTACTGAACGTAAGATGGTGAAAATCAGTAGCCGGAAATTTACAGAAATGGCTATAACAACCACCGGAAAAGCAGGGTTCTATGTCTACGAGTGCAAAACTTGTAACAGAACGTTTCCATCTTTTCAAGCACTTGGTGGGCATAGAACAAGTCACAAAAAAATCAAAACCGTTACCGAAGAGAAAAAATCTACTGCCGATTCTGTTTCACCAGATTATCATCATCAACAACAACCAGAGGAGAAAATCAATCGGATTATTACGGCTTCTGTCACTTCTACCCAAATATTCAACAAAGGTAATTCGAATTCACATGTCAATTTGATGAACAACAAACCAAAAATTCATGAATGTTCAATTTGTGGAGCGGAATTCTCATCGGGTCAAGCTTTGGGTGGTCACATGAGAAGACATAGACCACCAACAATTACAGCAACAAACACTAAAATAACTGTTGATGAAACAAGCAATAATCACACTTCAGATAATTCATCACACGATGATGATCAGAATTCAAAAGAGAAGCCAAAAATGTTTTTATCGCTTGATCTGAATCTGCCGGCGTCACCAGAAGATAATCATCACCGAGATACTAATAATTTCGAATTTTCAGCTAACCAGCAAAGTCTCGTCTTCTCCGCTGCAGCTTTGGTGGATTGTCATTACTAATTAAACCTAAGTGATCAGTTTACTGTTTGTTTTTCAATTTTGTCATCACTATAATTTTTAGAATCATTGTTATTGCTATTTATAATTGTTATTATTACTACTATTCTTCATAATTTTATTGTAGATTGTGTATATATCCTTTTCTGGAGAACAAGTTGTTTTCCCCAATGTTGATCATCTACCTTTTTCTGAAATTTTTTACTACTTTTGAGTGGTTAGTGTTCATGGTTGCTTTTCATTCACGAAAAGACGGAAGTGATAGGGTATCTTTAAATTTACAACAAAAACATAAGCAATAAATTTTACGACTGAAGTTTGAAGCAATTTTATTGGATAAAGAAATTATTTAGTACCGATAATAACCTGAAGAATGGCATCTTTAAATTTACATATACGGATATATAAAACACATAAAAGTGTTTTCCATATCTTCCCTTTAAATTGTTTCTTTTGTCATTTCTAAAGTGGAGAGCGATGTGTAATATATTTTTGACGCTCCACAAAAAGAAAAAGAAAAAACAAAAAGATTTAATGTATTTATATGAATAAAAATATTGAGTTCA
Source organism: Solanum clarkiae (assembly GCA_011800125.2). Taxonomy (NCBI): domain Eukaryota; kingdom Viridiplantae; phylum Streptophyta; class Magnoliopsida; order Solanales; family Solanaceae; genus Solanum; species Solanum clarkiae. The sequence goes on along the minus strand of JAABOM020000096.1, from coordinate 22,979,647 downwards.
GTTGAATCTATTGACGACACTTTGATATGTGAGTATGGCTAACCAAAAGTTTGTGGATCAGGTTGGTTTTCTGTGTGTGTTTTTGTGATTATTACTAGCAGAAAACAGCTAAAATAGTCCATTCTGTTTTATTCTTTTCTATAAAATTAAATAAAAATGGATAGGGTGGGTAACTGCCAATAGCATGTGGATGCCAACTCTGTATACATTTTCTTGTCTTTGTTTTTTTCATCTAACTAAGAACCTACTTAAGTCATTTAAATATTTGTTTCCTCTTCAAGTACTATGATATGATCTGTCCCTAATTTTTTGTATTAAAATTAGTGCTCACGGATTATTATCTTTTGTTGCAGTGTTCAATGCTTCACTTATAATTATTCTTTTTATTATGAGACAATCATAATTTCGTCGCTGTCCTATCACTAATTAGAGACACAATGCCATTCAGTGTATTAGGAAAAAATAGATGTAGCAGCTCTCCAGCCAACCCATCACACCTAATTTTTAATCTGTCCCTCACTTTTCAAGCTTCTGTATTAACAACTAAAAACTAAGTTGTCTTCACTCTTCCGTGTAATCTATAGATCAAGAATTTGAATCGTAAAATTTATCATTTACATTTTTATTAAATAAATTATCTGCATCACATTTTTAAAGATGTTTGTGCTTCAAATTGCCTTTAACGTAAATAGCTTCACTTGTGAAATGAGGTTGATCGTACCATAAATAATAAACATTGCAAATGACACGTCCTGAGCAGTTGGTTACAAGGTCTAAAGTTTACACCACATCTAATAATTGTGATTTTTTAAAACTTTGGGCTCAACAGACCTGTGAAAATTCCCAACAGTCCGTTGTTTAGGTAAGCACACCAGCAATATATACGATAAGCAATAAAGTAAAATTAAATAAATTGTTAGAGCATATAATTTTATTAGGGGTGGGGGGAGCGGGGGAGGGGTTG
>JAABOM020000096.1:22967021-22978583 GCA_011800125.2 Solanum clarkiae | reverse complement strand
AATATGAACTTTATTTGTTTAATATAATATTATGGGTAATAATTTAAAATGCTTGTTACTTTAATATATAATATTATGAGTAATAATTTAAAATACGTGTTGCTTCATTAAGCCTAACAAAAAGAGTTCAAGTCTTTTCTATTTCAAGTGTGTGGCTTCAAGTGCCATTGTTCACAACACAAAGTCTTGTTTAGATTAGGTCTTAAAGGGTGTTTGGACTGATTTTTTTAAGTGACTGAGGACGTGTTTGAATTGATTTTTCTTAAGTAATTTTTACAAGTTAAAACTCAAAAATCATAGGTTGGAAATTCTTAATTTTTGGTTTTTAATTTTATTTTATTTTATTTTCGTGTTTATACTTTGAAAAAAGTGCTTGCAAGTAGCTTTTGAGTTATCAAAACACTTTCAAATTAAAAAAAAGATAAAGCCGAAAACCATTAAAAATAAGTCAATCCAAACACTCACTCACATGAACGTGTACTGGCACGTGCTATGCCTATTTTAGCCTATTGGTTGTTCTTAATAATGTGCAATGTAACGTTACATAAATGGGTAATTATCGTAATTGTTTTTCAATTACATTTGAGTAAAATTCAAGTTAAAACACAAGACTTATTGTGACTACAAATCTAGCAAATGAACACTTATAAAGTTATACACTCAAAATTAGGGGCAATCCCAAGAGAGAGAAGCAATTGACAGCTTAAATCTCCTAATTAAATCTTTTACCATTTAATGATGTTTGTTATGTGCACGTAATTATTATTGGTGATTAAGGTATGCATGTGGATACATCGATACCTTGTTTAAGATATAATGTCTAAATACAATGTGTGTCTATGTGGGGAAAAGAAAAATTGAAGGCTCCCTATAGATTTGCACATGTAGTGGGGGACTACTTATTCAATATAACTTCTAAATGCTCTTAGCTTATATTAATTTTAATTAATTATTATAAAAAATGGTTTTATATAATGATAATTCAAAAGAATTACTACGTAAAAGTCAAATTATATCCAACTATTTTGAAAGAGGAACTTTGTGAATATATGATATTTAGAAAATATTTATCATTAATAGTATATAATTTTAATATAATTATATTGCATATATAATTCACTTTTTTTTATGTACAATGCAGACTTTTAAGCTTAATACATGCATTTTAAGACACTTATAGTACATCTATATTGTATACAAAATTGATTTTGTGCACATTGTAACACATTATATTGTATGCATAATTCATTTTTAATACACAATGATTTTTTTTTACCAAAACAAGTATAATATATTTTAATACATATATATTCACTTTTAATACACAGTAAAGTTGTTATAGATAGTAAATATTTTTTAAAATATGATATATTTAAATGGTTGAAAACTATACAAAAAATGCTATAAGTTGCAATTTTTTTCATATGAATATGATGAAAATATACATCTTAAAATATTTGTTAAGTTTATATTGCTTGATCTCGATAAGTAAAATAATGACAAGTAAAAATAAAAGCAAAAGCAAAAGCAAAAAATATAAAATATATTTAAAATCAGTAAATACTTTAGAACATGAACCTAAAAGGGTAGTTATACCATTTAGAATCAATGCTAATTTTAAAGAGCTTACGTTAGTTAAATTTTGTGAAAATTACTTACACCATCATCGATATACATTAGTTAAATTTATCAGTAGAAAGCATTATTATTTTAAATTTAAACAAAAATACAAATAAATGGAAGTAGAAAATGATACAATTAATATAGGAAAGTCAATGCTAGAATTATCTGTTCAATAATTTACTGATTGGGAAGTCCGTCGAGTTGTCAACGTATCTTTAATTACCTGTTTAGTTACGGCGTACGATGATGCACGTTGCTATTAAAAAATAAATATACATACGTCGCACTATTATTCGTATCAAATTATATTAATTTGTTATAATTGTATGATAAATATAAAGTACAAACAGTAGTTAATTTTTTTACTCAATTTATAATGTATATTTTTATCAAGACTCAAATAATAAATTTGTCATTTATTTTTAAGATGTAATTTTATTATGTTTGAAAAGAAAGATTGTAACTTAAAGTATCTATTTCTTTTATAATATTAAATTAATTTAAATATGACTTAATTTAGCTTCAATTATAATTATTATAGTTAACTTTTGAAAAGCAAAAACAAAAAGTAAGTCCATTAGATAAAATGAAGTAGAAAAAATAATAGTTAAGTCTTGTAGGATGGTACTCCTTCTATTTTAATTTATAGTATAAATTTTATTTAATCAGTTTAAAATAGAATAACATATTTTTTAATTTTTTAATTTAATTTTAAAATTTTTTTTCTTAGTGAAGTGATCAATAGGCACATAAATTTTTATAATCTATTTGACCACAAATTTTAAAATCTTTTTTTTTATTTTTAAAATTTTATGTTAAATCAAACTAACTCATATTTACTAAAACAAACAACAACAACATACCCAGTGATATTCCACAAGTGGGGTCTGGGGAGGGTGTATTGTACGCAGACCTTACCGCTACCTCAAAGAAGTAGAGAGACTGTTTCCTAAAACCCTCAGCTCAAAACTCATAGGTAGAAAGACTAGAAAGCTCAAATGGAATAAATTTTATGTACAAATCTATTTAATTTCTCATGTTGGATCAATTCGTATTCCTATACATAATAAATATTTTTTTTTTTAAAAAAAATCAAACTAATAGATAAAGGGTCAGAATGATAACTATCTGTTGAATCAGTGTTTGTGTATGGTATGTTTTTTTTTTTTTTTTTTGTGGTTTTACATCTGGTGTATGGAGCACGTGGAGCCCTGATTAAATTCGGATTACGCATTGCAGAGTTCATTTGGGGTTAAGGCTCCAACATCATTTTTTTCATTCCCAAAATTCAAATTTCAAATCTCTGATTAATGATGAAACACTCCCACAAATACATCACAACCCAAATAAGATGAGACTCTTGGGATTTTCAACATTAACAGAAACGGCACCATGTTGGTTTGTGTATTGTATGTTAAATAAGAAGTGACTCTTGGGATTTTCAACATTAACAGAAACGGCAGATTCTTTCTTCTTTATTTTCCTATTCCTAAGAAGTTCTAAAGAAGATTTTGTTTTCGAAAAGAGTTGAAATAATTTAATGATAAAATATAATTAATAGACTATAATTTTTTGATATATTTAATGTTTATATACATATAATTATATTATAAAATTAGATTTAATAAAATATTTGATCAGATTATTATTATTATTATTATTATATTTTTTTTCATGTTCTCATTATATATCGTATATATGTGAGTTTTATCATATTTACATACTGTCATGTTCTATTCATTGTTAGTTGCACCTTCTGTTCCCTTCTCTTTCTTTTCTTTTTGTCATATTTAGTTCTTTCTGCTTATGGGTTTTGAGTTTCTCTCTATTTCTATAAGGTAATGGTAAGGTCTACATACAATTTACTCTCTCCAGACCCCACTTGTGAGATTTCACTGATATGTACTAATATTATATCAGAGACTAGTGCAATTTGTGATGATCAAAGCCTAAGCAAGTGACAGTGAAGCAACATAGAATTTGTGGTTACATTGAGTTCACACTTGATTGGAAACATCATGTGGGCAGCTCACAACGATATACATACTTCCACGTGGCATGCAACCAGCTTTTTATTTCTTTTTTCTTGTTAAATTCCAATGAAAAATCATGTCCAAGAGTTTTGTAATTTCCATTTCTTCCCTTTTTCTATTGGCTTCCATTGTTTTTTAGACAAGTAAGGTAGTTCAAGAACCTAAATTTGTGGGCGCCAAACGGAAAGTGAGGTGGCCACAATTTTTGCTATCGTATGCAATACTATACACTAGTATACCTAGGAAGGTCAGAGGTACAAATTAAATACGAATTTTTATCAATTTTAATATTTTTTTATCTTATTTTATGTGTTATTATTTGATTTGGCATGATGTTTAAGGAAAAAAGAAAGACTATTGAAATTTGCTGTAGAAAATTATTCTTAGATATTTGTGTGTTTGAAAATTATTTCATTAACAAAAAGGAAATATTAAAGTTAAATGGTTTCTAACTAGAGCGAGATGATATTCTTTTGAGAACAGGTAAAAAAGGAAAGAGTATCATATAAAATGAGACAGATAAAGTAATTTTTATTTAAATAATATATTTATATTCAAAGATTAAATAAACATATCTATAAATATCAAATTTTGATCTCAATAGGTCTAGCTAGATAGCTTTTACCTTGTAATGGATTGGTAAATTTTCCTTGAATTCATGACTAGTATGAAAATATATATAAATCAATGTCCATGCTTTAAAAAACAATTTTGTCAATTTGAACATTTTACTTTCCAATTACTGAATTTTGATCACCTAATTAAACTCCTCAATAATATCAGAAACTAGCTAATCAACTTGGAATCCCACTTCAAGAACTCCAAAGAAGTGCAGACAAGTATTGATTAATGGATCAAACATGTAATTATGTAAATTGGCAACAATTATTTGGTGAGAATATAATGCCCACATTCAAATAAAAACAAGTATACCTACTACTTTGAACTAATCTCACTTATGAGTGATATGAATGAACTAATACACTTTTATAAGACAAGTGCAAATGGTCCAAGTCAAATTATTACAAGGATTAGATTGTACTAGTGATTAATAAAAAATTGATGTTTAACTACTTTTGAACCCAACAATAACAACAATCTACTAATATAATTACATAAGTAGGATCTGAAACAATAGAATAAATATAAAAATATTTGAAGTAATTGCATAGTAGGGTTTTAAAAATATTTGAAAAACTGAAATTGAATTCTTCTTAAAAAATATTTTTTTATTTTTTTTAAGGAAAAAACTAACTGCAAAGAAACGCTTAAGATATCAGTACTGGATATATATTGATTATTGGAAAACATGAAATCTCATATATGCAGTTACAATTGATACTAACGAGGCATATAGATAACAATTAAAATTATAATATGTTTATTTATTTATAATAAAAATATTGAATTTGAGATTTGATTACGAATCAAAAGACATACTTCAATATGTAGAAGACCTTTTGTTAAAAACTAATAATAATAATTTAGTCCAATTCTAATATAAATCTCAAACATGACTGAACACTAAACTAAAACGTAGAGAAACTTATATGATTCTGGGGTCCATCGATGGAGTCTCAATCTGATGTGTACATTTTAAATTTCTTTTATGTTATCCTAAGAGGCTTTATGGATAAGAATTCCTTATCAAGTTTATTGAGACCATGAATTATCTAAAGAAAGTAAGTTTGCACTATATGGGACATCATATATGCTGGTAACACCTACTTTTTGTGGCAGGGGCGGAACTACATTATAGTCAGATAAATATCTTTTGTTAAATTTTTTTTTAAAATATATAGGTTAAATATAAATATTTTGATATATATATCAATTATTGAACACCTTTGATACCAAAATCATCCATCTATATTTTAAAAGTATGATCATCTTTGATAAAAATACTGACTCCGTCACTATTTTATGGAGATATATTAGTAAAATAACATATCATGGATTCAAATTAAGATCCTTAAGCAAATATCTTTTTTTAAAAAAACAGATGAGTGCATAAAATATCTCGTATTAATAAAATTCGTAAAGAAATTATAACTCAAAAATGTGAAGTAGACAATCTATATTAACATGAATACTAATAGTTACTTTCACGACTCAAACTTCTGACCTATAGATTATACTGAGACACTAAAATAAATGCCTTCGATAATTAATCAATCAAGCGTTTCATGCTTATCCTAATTCAATTGATACTGAAATATGAACGGATAATGTCAAAATGGGATTGACCCGTTAAACTGACCCAACGACTTGAGATGGATGGTTTGGGTTAAGCAACTTCAGCCCATTATGACTCTTGAGGCTATTCAGCCCATTTGCTAGATGGGTGTTTTGTTTCCTATTTTAGGGGTCGTTTGGTTTGAGACATAACATATAAATATGCTATTTAATTTGGTTTTAATTTTTTATATTATTTGTACTTCTAATTTTGGATGTGTATAAGTACTAACTTAATCTTATATAAAATTGAAAAAAATATACGCATATATCTGATGTGATATAATACACGTGTAAGATGTCATATAGGACGAATGTGTCTATTTATTCACGTTTTGAATAATCAAACTGCCTAATTATGCACTAATATAATTAGAGGTCATAAATTGTGAGTGAGGGTGGTAAAGTAAGAACTTTTTTTAAAATTTTTTGGTCAAGGTGAAATATTTGTCCATGAGGGATGTCATGTGTCCTTTTTTTAAAAAAAAATCGAAGAAAAGCATAACAAATACATTTTATTATTGATATGAAATTTAGAAAAAAAAATACTTTAAATATAATCTTGACACTTCACTTTAAGAAACATGCTATGAAAATGTAATAATTCAATTAAAACAGCTATGTCGAATAAGATTTCTGATGAGAAGCAACTTTTTTTAAACATTCATAAATAATTGAATGACATTTTTAATATAAATTGACGCAGCCAGGTGAAAAAATATTAATTAAAAGAAGAAGGAGAAGATATATTTAACACAAAAGTAAGTTAAGTAATTTTACTAGGATAATATCACATACTTGAGTGACCTTTTCACTTTATAATTGTGGTTGGTTTAATAAGAATAAAAATTATTACTTTGATGTGGATCACATAATCATTTATATTGAGACGTATCATATATTTATGTATTTATTCACAAAAAAAATTAAATATTGTAAGCTGAGATTGAAAATTCAGTACTAAAATGTATCGAAGCTGATTTTTTTACATTTCAGAAATCATCCCAATTATACAAAATACAGATTTTTTCCAACGAAGACATTCAAATAAGCGGCAATTATCTTTTCCCGCCCACATAAAAACCCAAAATTCAAAATTCCCACATTTGACTATCTACAAAAATATAGCGAATCACATATAACCACGTGGATCCTACTTACACACAGCAGCTAATATTGAACGTCCATTCTCAACCTTATCAACGGCTCAGACACACGTCCGTGTCAGATGAAATTGACCAATCAAATGATAGATCCCTAAACCTATATAAATCTCTCCCTCCGTTATATTTTCTCATCACGCACTCAATCTCTTCATCTAAACAAAACAAATTTATATTCGTGTTTTTGTGAAAATTCTGAAAGATGGCACCAAAGGCAGGGAAAAAGCCGGCTGAGAAGAAACCTGTAGAGGAGAAGAAGGCCGAGAAAGTTCCAGCGGAGAAGAAGCCTAAGGCTGGAAAGAAATTACCGAAGGATGCTGGAGCTGACAAGAAGAAGAAGAAGAAGGCAAAGAAGAGTGTTGAATCCTACAAGATCTATATCTTCAAGGTCTTGAAGCAGGTTCATCCTGACATTGGTATTTCCAGCAAGTCTATGGGTATAATGAACAGTTTTATTAATGATATATTTGAGAAGCTTGCTCAGGAAGCTTCTAGATTGGCTAGGATCAACAAGAAGCCTACCATTACTTATAGGGAAATTCAGACTGCTGTGAGACTTGTTTTGCCTGGTGAATTGGCTAAGCATGCTGTTTCTGAGGGGACCAAGGCTGTTACCAAGTTTTCTAGCGGCTAGGTTTGAGATTTGGGGATCTTTTGGGTTATGGGTCAATGTAAAGGATGGTGGTTTTTGATGTTTATTTTTTAAGTGGCCTTTGTAAGATTACTGCAAATGAATCAAAGCTTCTCTCTATTGATTTACTCTGTTGGTATTGTTTTTTTTCTTTTGCAACATGTCCAATCAGAGCATGAATGTGCTATATTGTCATTTGCATGATTAAACACCTCTGCACAAATGGTGTTGAATTTTGAATAATAAACCTAAAGCATCATATGAATCTTTCTCTATCGATCCCATCTATATTCTATTATAATTAGTCATACTTGTTTTGTATGGTGATTCTTCTATGTTCATGCAATTTTAGTGTGTCTTGTAAAACATGAGCCATTAGTTTTTTAAGCTCAAAGTGAGCTGTAATATTTCTCAATTTTGATTAATTTTTCATTTGTGAACAGGAAACATTGCTCTCAAATATGTAACCAGATTTGGCATCCCCACATCTCATGGCAACTTTTTTTTTCTTCAAGTTACAAAATTTTGAACTTTAGATTCTAACTCATGTTGTAGCAGAAAGTTCAGTTGAATTATTCAAATTTGTAGCGAATTGAGCTAAGTCCTTTAAGTTGTTTTGGAATAAAATAGCTGGTGGTGTTGTGAGTGGCGAATTCAAAATTTCTAATATTGGGTGCATTACTAATGAATGGAGAACTTTTTTCCAAGTAAAAATTTGTTGGTGTTTCTCTTGGTAAATTAGTCAAATTTGAACGAATTGTATAATTAAGCGTTTTTACTGTACGAGTGTCAACATGTAATGAAAAAAGACCAATAGATTCATGTACTTATTAAATTCGTTCCTGGCAGGGAGAATGTACATATTGTCGAAAAGTTGAGGCAATAAATAAAGGTTTAATCTGCAAGTAATTAATTATCCTTTTAAATTTCTTAAATTGGCTGTTTCTTGTGAGAAAATTGTTGGGAGTAGTATATGTTTTTGATTTGATGGAATAAATTTTTTTAGGAAATTATCTTTCACGAAGACAAGCTTCCTAATGGAGAGCTCATTAATTTTTGATCCACTTTTTTGAGCCTTTGGCTATCAATCACAAGTGTTCTCATTTTAATCAATAAAAACCTTTTAAAGTAATAGTAATAATGTTAATCCCTTCATCCATTTTGTATTCATGCACTATTACAAAAAAAATTATTCGATAATATTCGTTTAATTTTAAAAATTAATATGTTATCTATTTATTTGTGTCTATTTTATCTTTTCTATTAGTAATGATGAAGAACTCTTGTTGGACAAAAGAATTATATATATGGAATGCATGGAAGAATAAACTTTAAACAATATGCCCAAGTTAGAAAATCATACCCATTTTCAATGTCGTATTGAGTTAAGGGATTTGTAAAATACTACAGTATTTAATTTGCTTTATAAAGTTGACACTATATCTCTTATTTATTCTTCAATTTTTATTTATTTATGTGCCATTTGATTCTAGAATATATTAATATTAAAGTAAAATAGTTATATCTTAATTGTTTTTAATTAATTAATTATCTTTAAGAATAATTATTTTTAAATAAGAAACAAAATCATTTTTGTCTAAATATGTTAAAGTGGACACCTAAAGGTGAAAATATATGTTTTTTTTTTCCTGTAAACAATTAGTACAGCCAATATTGAACGTTCATTCTCCCCTCCATCAACGGCTCAGATTCACGATCCGTGTTACACAAATTTGACCAATCAAACGACAGAATCAAATTCCTCTATAAATCTCACTTCCCCAATTCCTTACCTCATCACTCACGCTTTCTCCTCATTAAAAGAATTTCTGTTCTTCCTTCTGTTAAAGTTCTCGACAATGGCACCAAAGACTGGAGGGAAAAAGCCAGCAGAGAAGAAACCAGTAGAGGAGAAGAAGGCCGAGGAAATTCCGGCAGAGAAGAAGCCTAAGGCCGGCAAAAAGCTACCGAAGGATGCCGGAGCCGATAAGAAGAAGAAGAAGGCAAAGAAGAGCATTGAAACCTACAAGATCTACATCTTCAAGGTGTTGAAGCAGGTGCATCCAGATATCGGTATTTCCAGCAAGTCTATGGGTATTATGAACAGTTTTATTAATGATATATTTGAGAAGCTTGCTCAGGAATCTTCTAGATTGGCTAGGATTAATAAGAAGCCTACTATTACTTCTAGGGAAATTCAAACTGCTGTGAGACTTGTTTTGCCTGGTGAATTGGCTAAGCATGCTGTTTCTGAAGGGACTAAGGCTGTTACTAAGTTCACTAGCAATTAGGGTTTGAATTTGGGGATATTTGGCATTTTGGTCAATGTGAAGAATATTAATTTTGATGTTTGATTTGTAATTGGCCATAGAAATATTACTGCTATTGAATTAAAATATTTTATCTATTGAATATTCGTTTTGCATCTTATTTTGTTTATTATCATACTCTTGCGTAAAAAAATTGGTGTTCTATCTTTCTTCTTTCGCAATTTGTATACCACTTATGTATGTGGTAACACTGTCTTTGTACAAGATAAATCACTGTTGCAAATAATAATAATTATGTATCGTATATTCGTATGCATCAATCGATTATGTGTTTTGATTAATCATTTCATATTTTCATCTGAATTGTCATTCGTCCATGCTAAATTCCTCCTATTTTTGTAACTTTGAATGAGTATATGTAATTGAAAAAATGATATTACCTCGGTCTCATTTTATGTGGGCCTAAACATACTCATTAGTTTGTATTATGATTTTATAATAATTATGTTGTGTGCAAAGTTTAGGAAACAGACTCTCTACTTCTATGAAGTAACGGTAAGGTCTGCGTACAATCTACCCTCCCCAGACTCCACTAGTGGGATTATACTGGGTATGTTGTTGTTGTTGTTGTATGTTGTGTGCAAAGCCACGACACACACTTAATATGAATTTGAGAAAAAAGGAAGAAAATAAAAGAAAAAACTAGTATAGAAATTTGGAGTGCAAGGTCAAAGATCGTATTTCTTTCGTCTCAAAATAATTGAATTTTTGAGACTTTTTTCAATATTCAAAATAGTTAAATTGTTCAAAGTTAAAAAAAAAATTTTGAAACTTTTTTTATATTTGTCCTTTCATTTAGTTTTATATTTTACACTACATATTTATGATTTTACAAAGGGCGTTAGTGTAAACTATAGTGTAAATTTTATTTTTGAATGTTTTTCTTAGTATGTGTACATTAACTCAAAAATTTAGTTAATATGGGACAAAAAAAGTATTAAACATGTATATAAACTATATAAATGTTGTCCAAAAATTAGGATAGAAATTTCGTCTAAAACTATAAATAATGTGTGTGATTACAGAACTTAAAAATTAAAGAATGATTTTAAAAAATTTCAAATATGAGAATCTAACTAAAGTTCAAGTTTTTTTTTTTAAAAAAAACTTGAAAAGTTGAGATGTTTGTCAAATATATTTACCAATAATAAATAACTTATACAGCCAAACGTTAATTTCTAAGTTTTTTTTCAAATATATTTATAACCAAATGACACAGAAGAAACTATTTTATGGTCTTGAGAAGAAACCAATGTTATAGACATAACATTGGTTATGAGATGGGCGGGTAATGGTAGCTGCTGGGTAGTAGCAAGTAGCAACCCTTCTGTGGGAGTTAGTCCATTGGGCCTATTCCACATTTTAGCCCAATCGGGATAGCCTGTGGGCTTAGTGACTTGCAATCAGCTAAGGAATATTTATATAAATAATATTTTATAGATTAAATATTACTCTTTTTAAGGGTACTTTTTATTTATTATAATCTATAATATATTTTGTTAATAAATTACAAGAAATCTCTTCTCTTTCTTTTTCTTCTTCTCTTT
>JAABOM020000096.1:22936917-22955935 GCA_011800125.2 Solanum clarkiae | reverse complement strand
TATAAAATTAATTAAATCATACTAAAATATTTAAAATTCACACATAATACTTATAATATGTATTATTTATTGAATTTAAAATGTATTATACTTATTTTTTATTATTTTATCTTATTAATGATGTTAAAATAACTATTATATTATATTACTTGTATTCTCCACGTGCAGTAAAAAATGTCTATAATACATATGAAGGAAAAGAGAAAGAGAAGAAGAAAAAGAAAGAAAAAAGATTTCTTGTAATAACAAAATATGTTATAGATCATAATAAATAAAAAATATCCTAAAAAAAGATAATATTTGATATATAATATATTGTATATGTAAATATTCCATTAGGATATCCTGAGGCCCAGTCATGACTTCAAACTAGCTCGAGTTGGCTTAAGTGAATACCTATATTAAGCTAGTTAGCTTTGCATTTGCATATGCACTGATGAGGAATTGACTAATAAGTGGTATCATATGTATATCTATCACATATCACATTGGTCTGGCTTTATTAATGTAATATGTCTATACCAATGTAATTGTAATATAAAGTTGTTCACATGCTACAGATTCAATATAAAGCAAATTAAAGTTCCATATGCAATTTTAAATTTCCTCAATGGGGCAATCTAGCTTCCTCTAGCAATATCAGGGACCATTTTGGTCCTTTTGTGTACTTATAAAGTGTCTAGCTAGATATTTTTAAGTCTTAGATATTTAGGCTAGGGAGATATTATTAGAAGAGGATAAAGACCAGAGACGATTCAAGATTTAAAATTTATGATTCTGAACAACGTTTTCCAGTTAATATATGATAACGATTGAGTTTTCAATCAAATTATAGATATGTAAGATTTGGATAAAAATTATTGAGTTTCTTTGAATTCACGCTGATAAGTTGAATCTAGCGCTAGAATATATATAGTTGTTTTGATTATTTGTGTATGTAGAACCTTTGTCTAGAATCATTCTTTTACAACCTGTTCAATACTAATTTAATTTTAATTTTATTTTTGTGTTTTTGCTATTTTTCATCGTTATAATATTGTCAAATCTCTTTATTACTAGGTCATTTGTTTTGATAATTTTTTGCTCGATTGTTACAGTCAAATAATGATACTGTTAAAATAGATAGACAACATATAATATAATATAAAAAATTAATTTCAGAACAAAATGGGCATGCAAATGAACAGCTATTTCACAAAAAAATAATAAAATAACTTTAATTAGTTGGGGACTTGACATGCATGACGATTGGCAACCCTAAAAGATAAGCATGAAAATGAAGTTTGATGCAAACAATTTACCCAAAAAGGGCATGCATGTTTTGCTTTTTACGTTATATAATTTGATAGATCCTTTGATAGAAACATGACCATTAATTGTTGAAATACTACAAGCCAAAAAAAAAAAACTTTTTTTATTGTAACAAAGAAAAATAAGAAGATTCATGCATCGGAGTGCTGAAATTAAAGAAGAATATATAATCCAACAAACACACTTTAATTTATTTTGCATGTATTATCCCTATGTTTTGCTGTCGGTTTTATAACAGACATCCGAGAAACTAGGTATTTGCCTAAGTCCCTCCTGCCTCCTGTCCTAGCTAGAAACATCTGTCATGCGCGTATTCTTTAGTTTCAATATTATGCTCGTGTTAAATTTTACAAAATTATTTTTCTTTTGAAGAACCTGATATACATTCTTTTAATATATTTGAAGAGTCCTACTTACGAACTAAAATTTTCAGTAAAATAAGATAGAACATCATTTAATTTGCACTCTTCGATGAACGATATATATTAAATCTTTACTTATATATGTACTTTGTTCACGAAGAGGTACCAATTCACTCTCATAGAGTAGAATAGTATTAATTACATGGCAAAATTAATAAGATCGTGAATGATAAGTATCAGATACTGAATGCTCAAATAGATAGAGAAGGGAGATGTTTGTATCACAAAAAAAAAGGGCCATGAATGTTTTGCCCTTACAGCTCTAATAACAAGCATAGAAATCATGAAGGTTGATAGATATCACAAATAATTTAGTATAACTTACGTAAATCTCATACTTTTTAGAGCTAATTTTAAATAATACTATTTTTTTCAAAATTACTAAAAATCGTTCTTTTTGATACAAAAAAATAAAATCAGTGACACATGCCGAAAAGGTAGGAGCATTAAGGAATTTTAACTATGATACATGGAGAAGTAGGGATTGTAAGTTGTATCAATAAGTGTTGTAGTTTTGTATTATTTAAGGGATTTTTATAATTTTCTAAAAGAGTCGAAATTATATAAAATTATGTAAACATAAATTATATATTTGTGTAATTTTTTCAATCATTTACCACCTTAAAGCCAAGAAGTAGAAGAAGAGGACAAAGCATATGTAAAACAAAGGAAGAAAAGGGGAAAAACAAGGAAAACACATTGGAACTAAAATAAGAAGATTCATGAACGTGAGGGAGCTGTGGAGCCAAATGGGGGAATTGAGATCTCTTCTTCTCCGTTAAAAATTTGAATAGAAAAAAATGATCTTATCAAAAATTATATCTCTTGTTTAAGAAATAAAAGTTTATGTGAAAAAATACGTAATTTTTTTCCTTAAATATATATAAAACTAGGTAACTATTTAAGTTGTGTTTTAGACACACTTTTCTATTGCACGTTACGTATGTTATGTTGTGATACGTACATTCCGACAACAGATATTCCTAGAAACTGGGGATGTGTATGTACCGTAAGTCCCTGATGGTATTCTCTTACAGTTTAATTTCATTGCGTACTACTTTCTTATACAATTAAATCTTTTAAGACAATAATTATAAATAATCACTATAAAATGAATGTGTTGTTTAATTACAAGGTTCAAATGACATTTGTCAGTTTGATATATATTATACGCATTTTAAAGATTATAAGATCGGAAGAATTTTTTTATTTTTTAAAATATTTAATTCTAATCAAACTGTATGAGAGTCAAATAAGAAAGTACCAATTTTATATATAAATTAAAATAAATAAATCCGTTATATTATCCTTCCCAGACACAATCAAGTAGCGGCGGCTGCCGTCAAAATTAAACTCTCTCTGTATGTACACACATAGTGTCGAAAATTATGGGTTCAAATGAACCCAAAAGGCTACATCCGTTAGATTCGCGCTTTGTTGTGCTTTAAAAGAACAGAAACTTACAGTCTTTCCGACATTATTACAAAATTGATTTAGTGATTTGATAATTAATGGAAATTCAACTGTGTGTTGTACCAACTACCAACACTATTAGTGGGGTTACGTGAAGCCTTAAACACTTTAATATGACATGATATGTGGTAATTAATTAATTTAAGCCACTAATTAACCCGCATGATTGGTCCTTTTTCTTATGAAGAACGCCATTATAAAAAATTTCCTAGGTTCATAAAATTTAACTAATTCATGAATCTGTTTATACTTAACTATTTATTAACTTAAACTTCCATGCAACGTCTTGATGTTCAAATTCGAACGTATTATAATTCGGAAAGGCTAGTACTTTATTTTGGCCTTAACTTCACTATGGCACATTTATCTTTTTGGCCTCTATAAAAAGTCCTCCACGAAAAAAAACTTGAGGTATTCTTTTTTTATCAGTTTTTATAATTTTATCTCGGCATAACGAATTTTGATATTAAAAATTTATTTCAGGAGAATTTATGCCTTGTCCAGTATGTCAAACGGTCCCTTAAATCTTAATAAAGATTGTTTTTTTTTTACTAAGACAGAGATGAAGATAAAATAATTAAAACTTTATTTTAATTAATTTTTTTTTTCGAGTGGTACATGAGATAATTTAAATTTATATAAAATTGCACAAATAGACACATTCACCATATGTGGCTACTTCATGATAATTTTGTCTTCTATTTAGTATCTTATATATATTATGTTGTATGGTACATATGTATTTGTTTGTTTGTTCAATGTTATATAATTTCAAGTATTTAGTTATATACATCCAAAGTTTAAAAGTCATAAATATCACTAAAATCAAATTAAAAGACATATTTATATATTCTCTTTTTCCATTTTATGTGGCACCCGTTTCTTTTTTATTTATTCCGACCTTATGGAAACAATTTACCTTTTTACCATTAATAAAATGTCGTATGAAAATATAAGAATAATTTTAAACTATAAAATTTAATTTTTTCTTTTAATTCTTTCTTAAATATTATGCTAAATCAAAGGTATCACGTTACATACAGGAAGGAGGGAGTACATTTTTTTTCATGGCCAACGTGGACACAACAAAGAGCCAAAACGACGCCGTGGGAAGTCGCTCCAACCCCAGCGGGTTACCGTTAAATTCAAGTCTGCTGAAGCAATGTGAAACGTTGCAGTCGTTCCTCTTACTGAAAAAAAAATCTCTCAAACATTTAACTAAACATATTGAAACCCTTTTTCCTATTTTGGAGTTGGTGAATTTTGGTCTGAACTTGAAATTGAACAGAGTTTGATAGACCTTTTAACTTAAAGGCAAGTTGTTTTTTTCTCTGTTATATTTCTATTGATTTTTTCTGCTTTCGAATTTAAGTAATTAACCATTGTTTAGTCTTGTTTGTAACAGTTTTAACATGTTCGTTTCTCTCTTGTGTGTTAGTTTGCTCGGAGTACCACATTTATCATTTGAATCAAAATTGATTTTATGTTTTTCATCTTTTCTACTTACTACAACGATGACGACTACAATAATTTACCCAGTGAAATCCCAGTGGGGTATGGGAGGATAAAAGTACACAAATCTTACCACTGCCTCGTAGAGATAGAGAGACTATTTTCGATTTTTTTTGGATTTTTTCTAGTTATAGAGTTTGGTAAATGTTGAGTACGTGGATCATGGGTGAGAATAATTTAACTTTATATACAATCTTGGTATCCGAGTCAGCTTGCACCACCTTCCAATACTACTTGCTACCTCCCGCTAGCACAGGAACTATGTTATTCTCTCCACTAAGGAATGGACATATGAGAAATCCCCTAGTGTTTTGTTTTCGCTGAAATTTAAACATGAGACTTCATGTTTTTCGACCATTTCATTGACCAGCTTGGCCACACCTTAGGTGCAAGTTACCCTTTTTATTTTTTGGTGAATTAATTCAATGAATAGATATTTTAATTTTACTGTCACCCTTTTTGGTTGTCAGAGAAAATAAGATCTGCTCATTGCTTTTTTTCTTTTTTCTTTTAGGGACCTCTTTCCACACACAAAGAGTGTTCTTTGTTTTTTTTTGTTGGGAGTTTTGATCATTGTTTTGTTTATATGGTGATAAAGTTAAACATTGTTCAATCGATGTGTGTTGATATAGTTTCGTGGGATCCTAATGCATAAAGCGCACTGCAATGACTCAAGTGGCTGTTTTTTTTCATCTCCTTAAGTTCTTGTTATGAGTTTGTAGATTCTGTTGCATTAAGACTTTATATATATGTTTATTGTAGCTGCAATGCTGGGTGGATCTACACATAGATTGTATATGATTATACACATATTATACATATGCTATACATCCACCGGCTTTTTTTAGTTTAATTAGTTTATGCATTTGACTCTTTCTATATAGAGTGGCAGTCTCCGGTATCAATGCGACAGAGTGAACAAGATAGGGTGAGCATTCGAGAATCCACTTCCCTGCGAATGTGACGAAATTTTGAGGGTGAGTAATTCCCGTGCTCGTTGTGGAGAAAGGAAAATATACCAGAGGACTGACATTGGAAACTTAAACTTTACAGGCCCAATTTTATTGTATGATCAGGGAATCGTCATGAGAAATACTAGCTTTGAAGGTACCAATGAGGCTTGTGATAGACGTGTGATGTCTCAAAGCCAGAATGTGTTGGAAAATGAATCCGAGGATAACAGTAGTATTCTCTCAGATCAGTCTAGTGATCTTGGGGAAATTGAACGTAAGAGAGTGAGGCAGATTTTTCAGGAGTGGACGAGTACTGGTGTAAAGGACCATTCTCAATCATTGAGTGTCTCACATAAGAATGAATGCTCAGGGACACCGTGTTTAGGTGAAAATGAACGAGAAAGGGTGAGAATCATAAGAGAGTGGGTGAAAATCAACATTCAGCAAAGTTGTGGGGGTCCTCCAGGAGATGAAAGTGCTGCTGATATCGGTTCTCAGTTTGAACAAGTGCCTGATGGATTTTCTGAAAATGACGAGAGGAAACTCGTGCGTATATGTTGCAGCAGAAAAGCTCTTCTTGATTTGCTGATGAAGTTTCAAATGGAAAAGGAAAGAGAAATTCAGGGCTTATTGGAATGTAAGCCAGTATCAAACTTCACATACCGCAACCGGATTCAGGTAAGACTTGATTAGAGAATCCTTTTCATGGAATGTGCATTTTTAATCTTTTAGTCTATTCTTGTTATATCATCATGGCTGTAGATTTTCGTGAAAATTTAGTTAATTAAGGATTATAATATAAACATACAGAATATTGAAATTTATGATTTGATGTGTGAAATAGTCGCTTTATGTTTTTAAACAGTCGCTTTATGTTTTTAAACATAGGGGTTAGGCTGCGTACATCCGACCCCCCTCACCCCGTAATGAGCGGGAGCCTTTTGAGGCACTGGGGTATGTTGTTGTTGTTGTTGATGTGTGATAATTTGCATTCTGTAGATTGATCTACTTTTCATTGAAATTTGCATTAAGACATCTTATTTATCTGTTTGCGTTCAGCTTCTCTGTATTTCATCTATAGCTTGTGTGCAGCATTTGGCTTTTCCTAATAGTGTTAAACCTTCTTGTAGTCATTGCTCAAGGGTAGATTTCTGCGGAACGAGAGATTGATGACCAGTGATGAAAGAACTATATCAGACGCTGCAAGTGAGTTGGGCTTACTGAGACAAAGTCATACTGTATCTTATTTAAGGTAGAGCAAAGCATCTTTCCTTGGAAAGTTCGCCTTTTTGTTAAACCTGTGAATGGATTGCCTGCTTTAAATGCGGTAACTCACTTGATTTCTCTCTTTTGCTTTGTCGAAATTAATGGCTCTCATCTTAGTATACCAATCTTTGTTAGAAACTACTTGGTTGTGTTTTTCTTTTGATTTTTTTCTTTTTTCGAGTAATTAAGTGGACACTGACTTAATTTTGCTTGAAGTTCTTGTACCAATTTCATGATCAAAATGCTTCTACCTAGAATTGTCCTCTTTTGCTTTGTTGAATAGTACGAGATTTTTCAACTTTAATCCATCATTCCTCCCAAATAATGCTGTTCTTTTGACCCTGTTGCTTAACTAGGTGAATATTTCTTCCTGTTTTGTGTTGCTTTCGCTACTTCCACTATAAACTCTCTGACTTCGTTTTCTCTGATCAGACAATAGATGTAGTTCTTTGTACACCAACAGAATATCTAGCAAATAATTTCCTCCGCGCAAATGTCATATGTTATATCTTAAAATTGTGTGTGAAACAGGAAAGAGATTTTATCCAGATTGGCCGGTAATACTCGTGGTTCTACGAAAGATATGCAGCTGAATGACTCTTTTAAAGATGACCTGAATCATCATCATCGAAGTGAACAGTCTCAATCAAATAATGAACAAGAGATAATCGATGAATCATATGATCAATCTGAACTCGATAATGAAGAGAGGAACACCAATGGATCTCATGAAGTAGGGAACTCAGAAAGCATCACATCTGATCATGTAAACCAGCAAAATTCGGTTAATCAAATAGCTGTACATTCATATAAAACCAGAGGAGAGGAGGATATTGAGCAAGAGACATCAAATTTTGAATTTATTTTCAGTGTACATGCAAGAGAGAATAATGGCATTAGGAACTCGATGGAGAACGATGCTACTGAATGGTTGCAGGAAACTGCAGTTGTTGAAAGTGGTCCTCGAGGGCATGTACAAGAAGATGACGATCCCTTTCATGATAATGATGCACCAAGAAGTGAGGCAAGTGATACTCATGAAGTATATGGGCCTTCAAATGGCTTGATAAGAAGTACATTTGAGGATTATGAGTGGCAAGTTTTCTTATCTCAGGCAGAAGATCCACCAGTCTCTGTCCTGGACCATGAGGAAAGCAACTTGCGACAATCAGAAGCGCCATATGAACTCGTTACATCTTCTTCTAAACACAATGAAACGACAAACGATACCACAGCAGACATGAGCAGAAGTTGGCAGGTAGGTGCTGCAAACCATTGGTACCGAGACAGTTCCGAAAATGATACTGAAGAACAAATCTATGAGCAAGAACAACATGAGGACTGGCAGAGTAATGATTGGCTTGATATGCCTTCTAGTCCCGTTACTGGATCCATGAGAAGGGTTGATTCATTTTATATGCCTGATGATGATAGCGTTTACAATGTTGAACTTCGAGAACTACTAAGCAGGTAAAGGAATCTCATTACTACAGGATTATTTCATTTTGTAAGAAAAATTGAAGCTTAAGCAATTTAACTTGTTCCTTAATGCTGTAGGAGGCGTGTCTCTAATCTGCTTCAAAGTGGTTTCCGTGAGAGTCTAGACCAGTTAATACAATCTTACATTGAAAGGCAAGGTCACGCTTCTGAATGGTATATTGATGGAACATCATCATCCCGTGATGATACGGAACACGAGCTGCTTCAAGAATATGACAATGAAGATGGACCTCAGATAACAACTGAATCTAATCTCTTCTCCATGACCTCACTGCATGTGGCACCTTCTCACCCGCCTTGGAACGTGGATCCGGATGCTCAAAATTTGCCTCTCCGAGATCCGTGGCAGTGGATAGGAACAGTAAGCTCACCTTTATAACCCTTGAAAATCAACTTAAAAGTTAATTAGAGAAGTTGTTTTCTGTTAATTCTGGTACCTATAAGATATACTCCCTCCGTCTCAGTTTAAGTGTCTTTCTTTTTTTTAGTCCGTCATGACAAGGTTAAGATTTTTTTAGTCCGTCATGACAAGGTTAAGACCACGACTCGCTCTCATTTTAATTCATACTCATTTGACCTACTGCAGGATTGGGAAATCATACATGAGATGAGGAATGACATGATTAGTCTTCAGCAGAGGATGGACAATATGCAGAGGATGTTGCATAAGTGCATGGAAATGCAAGTTGAGCTCCAACGCACGGTTCATCAAGATGTTTCTGCAGCCTTAAATAGATATGCTTGTTCAACAGGTTAGATTTCACATCTAAAAATTGGTTCTTGTATCCATATTATAGTTATAATTTTCCCTTCCGTTCCCTGAGACGGAGATGAATTTAGAATACTTTGTTCCTAACCTAATTGTGAGCATGCACATTTCTCTACCGCCTCTGTTTCTAATAAGAATTTCATGTTCAATGGATCAGATATTGATGCATGTGACGAGAATCTTCGGAATGATGAATCCAAATGGGATAATGTGAGGAAAGGGATTTGTTGCTTGTGTTGTAATAGCAGCATAGATGCCCTAATGTATAGGTACAAATATGAACATCCTTGTCCATTTATTTATCGAGCATCGATGATTCTCTTTTGAGCCGTCTTAGAGACGGCTCTTCCTTCCCCTTTTCTGTTATTTTGGTTGTTTGAATTAGTAAAGCACAGCAATGAAAACATCACATTTGAAATTGGTGCAGGTGTGGACACATGTGCACATGTTCAAAATGTGCAGAAAAGTTGGTCCAGTGGAGCGGCAAATGTCCAATGTGCCGGGCACCAGTAGTTGAGGCGATCCGAGCTTTTTCTATACAGTAAATTAACGTTGGTGCAGGTTCGGGACTTGCTCAAACTGGTTCAGTAAAAGAGGAGTCCAAAAATTGTAATGTGTCCCCGGGCACCTGAAAAAATAGGTGATCCGAGCTTTTTCATTACATGCTGGTAGAAAACTATGTAATACATGAAAAGCAGAAAGAGATATATTATAACAAGAGGCCGTGCATTTGTTGCTCCTTTACTTTATGTGGGTAAGTTGTCATTCCCTCGGTGACAATCCTTTCTTGTGTTCTTGATGATATGTTCAATCTGTCCATATTTTCATTGACATATAGAAGTTGATTTGCAGATGTAATCGTTTCGCCCAGAATTTTCGCCTGATGAAGCTGCAACAGTGCTCAAATAGCGTGTGTGTGTGTGTGTGTGTGTGTGTATGCATGGATAGACATTGTTGAAGCTTGTACAGCGCTAGGAGTGTGTTGGTCGGCAAGTCTAGAAATATTAAGCATTGTTTGTTGATTATGTGATCCAATGTGTTGTGCTCATCTGCTTCAGAACAAATAATACACGCACTAAAACGGGACTATCTAATACTTCAGCATCGCCAAGATCTATACACAGCGACTTCACATGCATGCAAATAAGAAAAAGGATTACAAAAAAAGCTCGACATAATTTGCATGCAGTAATTTCCCAAATTAAGCACCACCTAGCTAGAAAAGGTTAGTAAACCAAAATGAATTAAACAAAAATCTAAATGCTCACAAGAGCTAGCTAACAATTATTTTGGCTTCTCCTTGTACTTTTCAACACTGGATACATAGGTAGCAACAGCTTTTGCCCCTTCAGCAATTGCATGCTTCCCTAGCTCCCCAGGCAGCACCAATTTCACTGCATCCTGAATATCGACCGAGGCCAACGTAGCCCGGCCCACGTACTTCGAGAGGATCGCCGCTTCATTGGCGATCCTCTCGAACATATCTCCCATCAAATTATTCAATATAGTCATTGCCTTGGATGAAATGCCCATATCTGGATGAACTTGCTTCATCACCCTGTACACATACCTTCTATACCCTTCGCTGGGTCCCACTCCCCCGCCCACTTTCGCCCTCTTCTTTTTCCTCTTCTCCCCTTCTCCTCCTTTTGCTTTTTGGGCCGGTTCGGGTTTCCTCTTCTGGGCCTTTTGACCCGCTTCCATTTTCGGAGGTGTTGGCATTTCTTCCGGCTCTTCAGCTGGCTGAGTTTCATCTTCATCTACTTGTTGGGCCGGGGCGGGTTTCTTTTGTTGGGCCTTTTTTCCCTCGGATTTGTCTTGAATATTAATGGTTCTTTTAGGCGTAGGTACTTCTTCAGAAGGAGGTGGAGTTAGTATTTCAAATGACTGATTTTCTTCAGTTAGTACAGTTTGACTTTCGGTCTCGGTTTCGCCGGCGACCGGAGTTACGACTACGGAGACGGTTTCTTCCACCACTTTTCGGGCGGTGACCACCGCGGCGCGCGCTCTTCCTCCACGTTTCTTCGGTGCCATGTTCGAATTTTTTTAAAATTTTTTTGCGTTTCTCTCTCTTTTTCTCGAGTGTGTATGAAAATTTACGGTGGAGTGGCCTAAGGTATATGAGGAGGTGGAATTTTAGCTTTTTCACTGTGGAGAGGTTTCTAGGAGAGGGACACGTGGAAGACAGGTGTTGAGTAGTGCATGTTAACAAGATACGTGGGGGGTAAAACTGAAGAGTAAAGAAGATTCCAGAGGAAGATTCAGCTTTATTCCTCAATTTTCATTTTTCTTTTTCAAAATTTTGAGCAGCTTATTATGAGAAAACCAAAAATAAAGAGTAAAGTGGATTCTTGACTGGATCATTTCTTGTTCCTTGTAGCTATATCTAGGCGGTGAAAGTGGATTTTTGGGAATTTAAAATTTCTCACAGATTTTGTATTTAAATTGAAATATCTAACCAGCTACCAAATAACTTTTTAATACTTTGTTTAATTTTTTCAATCTAAGTATAAATTAAAATGTAAGGCTCAATACTTCCTCCGTCCCATTTTATGACACTTTAACTTAATGACATCCTTTAACTTAGTATGATGTTCACGAAAAAAAGAGAAGAGTTTTAAAATTTATGGTCTAAAATTATTTTAAAATATTTATATGGTTAAAAATTATTACATTAAAGAAAAAAAGAAAAATATTAAAAGACAAATTATTTTCTATTTGAATAAAATAATATTTTTTTGGGATGAATAAAAAAAATGCCGGGAGTATTATATTATGTAAAATTAATGGAGTACATAAAAAATTCTATTACACTATCAGCAATGCGGAAGGATAATGCGTACATAAAGACTTGTTCCTCAAAATCTTTTCTACGTTATTTTTATTGTATTTGTGGAGGTTTTATAAATAACTTTTTTTTTAGAAATTATACCATATATATTATTTATTATACATTAAATTGAAATATTGAATACTTCATTAAAAATAATATCAATATAATTAATAAAAATTAATATTACTAATATTAATATTATTATATAACATCTCATATTCAACATTTTCTTTTTATATATATATCCTATCGAACTATGCTTAAAGATCTTGAAGATGGCATTTATCTGCAACGTTCCAAGGTGTCGGATAGAATTATTTATTACTTTCTGCGTTTCATTTTAATTTAATTTGTAAGATAATGCGTATATATATTAAGAAAAATATTGAAAGATAAGATTTAAATTATATTTTTAATTATGATGACTCTTTGCGAATTCATAAATATGTAGAGTAATTTATCTTTTAATTTCAATAAATGAAAGAACAAATATAAAAAGAAATTTTAAATATTTATCTTGTGTGTTAAATAATTTAACTATTTCAAATATAAAAAAAATATTAAAAATTAAATTAATTTGTGACGGAGAAAGTATTCTTGTGCTACGGGCTGAACTAGCTAATTCTCACGTTGCTTATCAGTTATGGCACTATCGATTTGAGGGTGACTTTCATTTGTGACCATAGTAATTAATAATATGCACCATTGTAAGGCATACGATAAAATTGTACTAACGAGGCATAACTCATTTGGTCGATTCTCTACACTTTAAATACTCACTTTGTTTATCATATATTGTCTTATCCTAAATTGGTCCACAGAAAAGTAGTTAGGGGTTGAAACATTTGAACATGTCCTTTGTTAATATATAAATATTCTCTATTCTATGCTTTCAGATGTTATAATGTCATAAAATAAAACAAAATAGAATTATTGATTTTACTGTACTATTTGGTCAACCAAAATGAATGAGTCTAAATAGAAATACTTTGCCTCGTTGAATCTATTTTTGTTGCCTTGGTTATGTGGACAAAATCCAAACAACATCTTATTGCCCAAATAGTACGGTCAATAACTTGGGTCATTTGTATTTTAATTGTGCTGACTTTGTATTGCTGTTTAATTTTAATCCCTCAAAATAAATAATTTTATTGCAGGGCATATATAAATTTATATTGCTGCACACTTAAAGAAGGTATCAGTTTAGTTTTTGTAGCCAAAAATTAAACATCGATCTATTTAAGGGATAAATTATGCGATTAAATGCAATAAATCATCATTTTTGTTCAAATTAATTTAGTTTAATTCAATTCAATTATGACTTTTAAATAATAAACTCGTGATAATCTTATTTAATAAAGGTTTAGCAATAAGTTAGTAAAAAATTCTATTAGCTACGAGCTATTTGGCAGTGAATTGTCGTTGAAATTTATAGCTAATTTAATTTTTTTTTCTTGCTATGAGAATTTAAATTTTTCATTTACAAGCTTGCATTGGAGGAATTCATACAGATTAAGTTTACTCAAGTTTATCGTAATTAGTTAGTTTAATATGAAGGAAAATATTTTCTTACAAAATATGTTTTTTCATAATAAATTTATTTTTTAAAATTGAAATAACTAAAACACAAAAAGATTTACAAACATATTTTTGGAAAAGTTTTCCCTCCGTACCAAACACACCTTGCGCATTCTAAAAAAACCGTTCACCGTTATTTTTATTGAAAACTCTAACTAATTTTAAGAGATTGTTGTTTTACATAAAGCCACTAGCCAATTGTTAAACTTCTTCTTTATAAGAGGATTTAATTACTATTTTAATATTCTTTCCGATAAATTTTACTTGACATATTCTAAATTATAAAATAATATTTATCATTTAAAAAAATTAAGAGGGAATTAACCATCTTTTCCTACTTGTATTCTTGCTTTAACAAATATACATAGAAATTATAAATATAGTGCAATTCACTTACTCTTTTTTCTTGGCCATATCTAGGTTTTTCTGCTTATGGGCTTTGAGATGAGGGTTTTAGGAAACAACCTCTTTACCTGTATGAGGTAGCGATAAGGTTTGCGTACAATTTACCCTCCCCAGACCCCACCTGTGGAATTTCACTGGGTATGTTGTTGTTGTTTTTATAAATATAGTGCAAAAAGAAGTACTAAAAGTAACATTTTCTTGAGGAACATTAAAATGAACAGGAGGGTGTCTAATACTTCAATTGTTGAGGTAGAAACAGTACTCATTATTGAAAATTTGATCTATTTTATACTGACAAGAGTAAATCTCAGCAGATTCATATGATCTATGAACATTTTTAATCAATCAAAAACACAAGCCCAAATCAAAGGTGAAAGCTCAAAAAAAGAAAAAAGGAATAACTTTTTAATAAAATTTTGATTCACTCAATAATTTTTTGAATAAAGATATTTTTTGTCATAACTTATTCATAGTATATAAGATAAAATGAAATATATAATGCAATAATTGTTTTATACAATATCAACTACAGTACTATACCATAATTTCCACACATCATTTTATTGATCACCTAGCTATAGTGTATATCTTCTATTCTACTTTAAAAAAACAGGGAATATAATATTACGCGAATAAGAAACTTATCAACCCTAAAAAATTAAGGGCTGTAATATGTCTCTATAATTCACAGGATATTAATTAATACTTTGGATATAAAACTAATTAATTAATTAATTCATGAGAAGTCTTTTCTTAACTGCCATACCTCGAGAAATCTCAGTGCATGATATGAAGAAGTTCTCCAACTCTTCATTTCCACCAACTTCAAAAAATTCGAGCTGTGAAAACTTTCTCTTACTAAGAACTAAGTTCCTCGGTTTCTTTGGAGCTGGGGGAGGACAACTTCCGACTGTCGGAATCTTGTTTTTCCGACAAGTTGGCGTCCTACACAACTCTTCATCAATATTATGCTTCGTAGTACTGTTTAGTACTGATATGTTTGTGTCTAATATTTCTTCTTCATGATGTCCTTTGGGAAAAAATTGGTTTAAAATTTGAGGATCTGACATGAAGTTTAATAAGGGATTTTTTTTGGCAATGGAATATTTTGCAGATGAAATGAAAAAAATGATAAAAGTAGGTACGTTGGAAATTAGATGGAGATTTGGGGGGGGGGGGGGGGTTGGTTCAAGTTTTTGTCTTCTTATTTTCTTTCTTATCTTGTTGAAGGAAATTACGTCTTCTCATTTCCAAACTAATATTCCTTCCGTTTACAATTTGTAGTCTATTTCATCAATAATGTCCACTTCTAATTTCCGTCTATATTCACAGTGCTTTCACCTTATAATGTGACAGCCAATATTATTATTTTTATTAATCATTCGATATTCAAAATTAATTCCATTAGCCCTCCAAGAATTAGTGGTTGAGCTAGCTAATTCTCCTAACTTTCTCAAATGAGGTGGAAGGTTTTAATTCTCATAAATAAAATAATACTTCTTCTGTTCATTTTTACTTGTCACTATTTTATTTATCGAGTATGAACTTTGATTAACATTTTAAAATGTATATTTTTTAACATATTAATATGAGAAGGATTACAATTAATATCATTTTTCGTATAGTTTTCAACCATCTAAATTTTATATTTCAAATATTAAAATTAGTCATTTTAATTTATTTTTGAAGTTTAGTCAGGTTGACCTTGAAAAATAAAATAGTGACAAATAATAGTGAACGGAGCGAGTATCTTTTTCTCTTTTTCCCTCCATCTTCTTCGAGGTAATTCTTTTAAGAAAAACCTGATCAATTTGAAAATTTGTATGAATAGGTCTACCATGGGGAGGTAAAACATCTTTTATAAAGGCAAGTTTTTTATTTTCAAAATTTACTTGTGACTTGTATTTAAGTACGAATATGGAAGAATCTCAATTATTTTATATCTCGTGATTAGACGGTAGCATTATCAATAATATAACTTATGACCCAGAGGAATTATATATATTTGGTTTAGGAATACATTTGCACGACTTTAATTTAAATTAGTTTCAATTGTTTGAAACTTGTATTAACTTGACCTATATTTAGAGACTTTTGTAAACATATAATAGACAATGACAAATAATTTATTTTTGCAAAACGTAGTAATGTGACGAGTATGTCTACTATCCTCACATTAAATTATAAGAGCAGGTAAGATAATTCCTTCTGTCTCCTTAATATTTTTACACATTGATTCTTAATATGTACTGATAAAGATTCATCTATTTTTAAATAGAAAAACAGCTATAAAATAATAATTAAAAAAAGGATCACACGGATGGTATAATTTGTTAAAGTAAGATAACTATTTAAATAATTGACCAACAACTTATAATGAGTAATCTGACATTTTTTAGTCAACTAATTTCAATCCCTGTAAAATTAATTCTGAGGTCTAACTCACACCCAAAAGCTAGTTCAAATGGAGGAGAATTGTTCGAGTCTTATAAGAAATTCATCCATCTTATTGTTTAAATTTTTGAAGGGCCCAATATTGGGTGAGATAGTCTTGCTCTCACACTTGCTCACCAATTTTTAAATTTTTGAGAGCTCAACGTTGGGTGAAATGAGTCTGATACGATGTAAAATTTAGTCTTGGACCTAACTCACACCTTAAAAACTAGTTCAAACCGAGGAGAATTGCACAAGCCTTATAATGAATTCATTCATTTCATCAACCACCAACATGAACTTTTGTCATTCTTCAACAATCCTAGCTAGTCTTGATATATATGTACACTCATAGTTGTTATTCTCCATAAGTATTTTTTTTAAAAATATTTTTTAAAAACAAATAATTTTCAAAACTTTGGCCTATAAATCTACATCGTAATAATAAGCCGTATAGTTAAAAAAAATTGTTTTAGAATTTATATTCTAGAGAGACAGGCAGTAGTTTTAGCAGGAAAATATATAGTTGTCTCCCTTATCTTACGGGCACCGTGGCTTTCTTATCTCTTCCTTCACCCTGTCTTTTTCTTGCAACTTGTCTTTATTTTACAAGAATAATATTTATTACAATCTGCATGGCATTGGATACCATTTGGGATTTTGGAATTGTACATCAAATCCCACTGCATATTGATGTTGATATAATTCACATGGATTTTCACTTTTTTGTATCCTTAATATGTCTCCATATTTATCTCTGATCTACTCATCTTTTTGAATTTTAGTGGTCAATTATATTCGATATTTATACCTCCATGTATCTGAGCTCACAAGTTATATTGTGTGTCTTTGAAAAATGTTAATATCTTCCTTGGTATATTGCTTGGACTCGTCAAAAGTATCAGCGAGTGCGTGTTGGATTTGCCAAAAACAATATATTTTCAGAGAAGACGATACGAATAACCAATTGAAAGTGAAAAGTCCGTTCAACTTTAACCTCCTTATCGTCATATTTTTTATATTAATTTCTCTCATAATAGAATATAATAAACTATCATGTAATAACAACACTTCAAATACATAATTTCAGATGTAGTTCAAAGAACAGTGGAAATTATACTTGCCGCTTACTTTTTATTTTCTTAAAAAGACAATGCAGAAGAAGAGGGAAAAAGAATTCGAATTTCAATACGTAAAATATAAGCTATGTGAGGGTTCTCAGCAAACATTCTTTCTATCTTTTGGTAGTAATAAGGTCTGCGTATATTTTATCCTCCGTATACCTTATTTATGAGATTTTATTGGATATGTTATGTTGTTATTGTAAAATATAAGATATGACTTTTGAATTTATAACGAATAATATGTATTTGTTGATATTTTAGGCACATAGAACTTCACGTCGAAAAGTAATTAATTTTACAAAAATAGACTATAGCAATAACTAAATCATTTAGTCAAAGTCTAGCTAGCGATGATTAAGACAACACAAATACTTGGTATTTCTTCAAATCTTTTAAGATAGAGCGGAAATAAGTATCATTTCGTTTGTATTTTATTCAACGAGATCAAAAACACCCTAGACAGCTTGCATTTCGTAAAAATAAAAAAGTTCTTCTATTTATACTCGAAAAATTCCTTCCCTCTTTCTTTTTTTATAGGAGGACGTCCATTTATCAACTAACCAACAAGTCAGTTTCAACAGATTAAACCTTATTCACACCAAACATCCAACACAATGATCCCCTTATTATGTTCTTCTTTTTTTCTGTGGTTGAGTGAATGCATGTTGAGACTGATAAGAGCTAATAATTAGCAATTCATACGTCAATTTTCATCTTGAGTCCTTGTTCTAGCTATTATCCTCAATCACTATCGAAATAATTGCACCAATTGTATATTTATTATTTATTTAATGAAAAAAAGATTAAAATTATCTCTGAACTATGTGAAGTAGACCATTAATATCCTTCATTATATTTTGATACCAAAAATATCTCATTGATAACTCAAGAGACCACAATTATCCTCAAGAGTTAATAGTGGTTATGTGGCAAGCCACAAGACCGTTGTCAACTAGCATGCCCACTAATTAAATTTTAACAATGTAACTACTTGTTTACCTCTCTTCAATTTTTATTAGTAACTCTCAACTCAAAAGAATGACATCATGTCTGTTCCAGATTCATTTATTATGTCTGTTTCAGTTTCATTGACCTGAATGTCTGCCTATATGAATTCTCAAAAATCAAAATATGAAACTTTCATTGAAGTAAGAAAACCTTTATTAATGCCAAGTGGCTTGTCACATCACTATTATTAACTCTTGAGAACATTTGTAATCTCTCGAGATAACCATAAGGATATATTTTATCCCAAAAAATAACGGAGGGTAATAAATTGTACTATGTCCAAAAAAATAAATTGCTTTATTCCATTAGTTCCAAGGGAGATAATGAAAGATTTTACTAGCTAAACAATACTTTCTCTGTCCCATATTAACTGAATTTTTAAAATAATACACATAGATTAAGAAATATATTTTAAGATAAAATTTTAATCA
>JAABOM020000096.1:22914563-22929199 GCA_011800125.2 Solanum clarkiae | reverse complement strand
CATGTGAGAAATATGAGAGGAAAATATTATTGAATTGTGTATTTACATGTGTTTACATTGCTACATAAAGACTCTATTTATAGATACTACAACCCAATCCAAATCCAACTAGGAAACAACATATTATTCCTATTTCAATTCTAAATAGGACTATGTAATCCTAATCCTATTCCTATTCTAACAGTTACAAAATAGACCGTAGATCAATTCCGTTTTGTTTGGGGATATTGACTACACTATAAGCTTCATGTTACTTTTTCCAAGTGACATGTTATGGTCAGGGCATCCCAATTGGATTGACTGGTCGTCATTTTCAACGTCTATAGATAGTTGCTATGTCAAGAATGTTTTTGATCTTCCCATTTCCATTTTGTCTGTAATCAAAATTTTGCAAATTCAATTGCAAATCTGATTGTGGTTTGTTTCTCTCTCAATCAGGTTGGTTCAAGATACCTTGATCATTTGATTGTTGAAAGAAAATATGCTGAAGCGGCATCTTTGTGTCCAAAGTTGTTGCGAGGATCAGCTTCTGCATGGGAAAGGTATTGAATATTGTTATAATCACAATCTTTAGGAAGTATATTTTTGGTAATTTTATCTGGATAATGTACTAGATGGGTTTTCCACTTTGCACATCTCCGGCAGCTTCCAGTTTTGGTTCCATATATCCCAACTGAAAACCCAAGATTACGTGATACGGCTTATGAGGTGTGTACATTAATGTGATGGTTGTTCTTTGACTTCTTGGTATGACTTCTCTTTTGCAGCTAAAGAAACTTAACTGGTAAAGTATCTGTTGTAATTTAGGTAGCTCTTGTTGCTTTGGCAACAAATCCATCTTTCCACAAGGATCTGTTATCAACGATCAAATCTTGGCCACCCCGCATTTATTCAACAACACCTGTTTTCTCCGCTATTGAACCTCAGATTAATACCTCATCTATGACTGATCCACTCAAAGAGGTCAGTGTGTTCCTGTCTATGACTTTGTGCAAAATGTTTTTTGGTATCCTCACTCAATGTGCTAGTTATACTATGCAGGCTCTAGCAGAGTTATATGTAATTGATGGACAACATGATAAAGCTTTTGCTCTTTATGCTGATGTAAGTTCCACTTCCACTAATAACAATCATCACAATGTACTAAAAGTGCACCCCTCTAAAGATGGGTGTGGTTCTGTGTTTTAACTTCGATTTTTTTTCCGTGATGTTTTCAGCTTATGAAACCGGATCTATTTGACTTCATTGAAAAGCATAATTTGCATGATGCTGTTCGTGAAAAGGTGTGGTTTCATGCTGGACTGGCTGAATTTATTAACAGGATTCATGCTTTGGTAGTTTTTTTTTTTTTTCTTTGAGAGTGATGTAATTCAGGTCAACTCGAATTAATTTGGAGTGCATAGTCTAATTCTTTTTCTGTTGGTATTAACTATCTTCTTCAGTAGTAGCACAGTTACCATTTCACCCACCCCAACCCCCTTTTGTGGGGGGTATATTTGGCCTCATTTGGTAAATCAGCACTAATGTCTCAACTTATCAGTGTTAATTCCCTTGACATGGATTGATAGGTGGTCCAACTAATGATGATCGACTGCAAGCGTGCGGTGCTATTATTAATCCAGCAGCGTGATTTGATTCCACCATCGGAAGTGCTATCACAGCTTATTGCTGCAAGGGATATGTGTGATTACCGATACTTTTTGTATCTCTATCTTCATTCACTATTTGAGGTGAATCCCCATGCTGGAAAGGATTACCATGACATGCAGGTTTGTATAAATTGACTTTAGAAGTGTTGACTCGAAACCTGACTACCTCTCGAGGTAAAATTCACAAACGAGAATATATCTTTTCTTGTTCTAGTTAGGACTATTTTCTGCTTAATGTTACCTGACAGTAGAGACGGTGTCCTTGCAATAATTTTTAGGTGGGCATATTCTATAAATACTACTTGACATATTTGTTATCTTAAACTTTAATACTATAGTTTAGAATAACTTTACAACCCGGGAACATCAAGCCATTTAAAAACTTTAAATTGTTTAATCATTCCAAATATGGTAATTTAGCAATTTGGATTGATTAAATCAATAAAAACATAACTGCTAGTTTTGATATCATTCTTCGAGCGTAGCTTCTTTATCAATATTTATACAAGCCTTAAGTAGCTCATGCAGAAGCTATGTTATGGTTACCTACTCACATTAGTAGTTTAATAATGAAGCAATTGTCTACCAGTGTTCTGTACTCTGTCTGATTTTGAATTGCATTCTCATCCCATACCACAAAAGATAAGATCCAACCACATTTTACATTAACTTTCCAGCAGTTAGATTTCCTGACCTTTTGGTTGACTTAAATATCTCCAAGACTGCAACTAATGAGGGCTAAAAACAAATCAGCTGTCCTTTATGAGCTTATAAGAGAGAACGTTTAACTGTAAATTCCAAGAAAATATGATACTGGGAAAGACGACACGAGTTCTTTACTGTGTCTTTCCTTCCTTTTTATTCATGTATTCTCTAATTATATGCATTTAATCATGGTGTGGATGCCCCAACACCATTTTAAAATTTGAAATCCCATTATGGTCTTTCCTATATTGTCTATTTTTTGACAGTTTCTGGATGACTCTCATAGGTTGAGCTGTATGCTGACTATGATCCTAAGATGCTTCTTACCTTTCTTAGAAGCAGTCAGCATTATACATTGGAGAAGGTTTGTGAAGATGAATGGCTGAAAATCTCAATCTGTGCTTGGTTGGTCTTTCTTATTTTATTTATACACATATTCACCTTGTTACAGAAAAAATTTGTCAGGCTTATGAAATATGTGTGAAGAAAGATTTACTGAAAGAGCAAGTTTTCATCCTTGGAAGAATGGGGAATGCAAAGCAAGCGCTTGCTGTTATCATCAATAGGTTAGGAGATATAGAAGAGGTACTTGAACCTAATTTTATGATTTTCATCTTACTTCCAAATTTGGTGATGAGACAAGCTCCATAACTAAATACATGCAGGCTATAGAATTTGTAAGCATGCAACAAGATGATGAACTCTGGGAAGAACTGATAAAGCAAAGTTTTCACAAGCCTGAAATGGTATGGTTCATCACTTTCTTTTTCTCCTGTTAGCTTTGCGAAGAGGGATTAAACAGACCCTTCTCTTTTATGTTTTGATTAAGTTTCCTTTTCTATATTTCACCTTATTTTTCACAGGTTGGTGTATTGTTAGAGCATACTGTAGGGAATCTTGATCCCCTTTACATTGTCAATATGTTGCCCAGTGACCTGGAGATACCTCGGTAAGTCGGTTAGAAAACTTGCTCTTCTGTTCTAATCTGGAAATTGGTCGTTGCTTTTTATAAAATTACATGCAATTCATCTTTGTACTTGTATGACATAAATAAGTTGCACAGCGCTAGGATATTCTGCAATTCGTAGTGCTATATGTTGATATGGATTTCATTTGTAGCTAACTACCTGAATGTAATTGTAATATTGCTCTCCTTTGCAGTCTGAGGGATCGTTTGGTCAAGATTGTGACAGACTACAGGACAGAGACTTCCCTTAGACATGGGTGCAATGATATACTCAAGGTACATTATTTTATTTACATACATTCCATGGTATCTGCTGGAAGCTTCGCTTATCTTTGAAGTCGCACAGGGGAAGCTCTTTGACAATTTGGGTTTAACTTCCAGGCTGATTGCATGAATTTGTTGGTCAAATATTACAAAGAAGCAAAGCGCGGTGTTTGCTTGAGTGATGAAGTGGATGATGCATCTTCCCGTAGGGGTGAGAAGGGTGCTTCACATCTGGGAGAGAGAACAATGAGTGTGAAATCCGTGGAGGTTAAATCTAAAACCAGGGGAGGTGGAAGGTGCTGTATATGCTTTGATCCATTTTCTATACTGAATGTATCAATCATTGCATTTTTTTGTTGTCATGCCTATCATACAACATGTCTTATGGAGTCCACCATTTCCATTGGTGGCAATAAAGAGGTAGGAGTCGCTGCCCGGAGGACTGCAGCGTATGAGGAATATGATAATGGTGTTAACGATGATTATGAGGACGAGGATGAGGAAGAGGATGCTTCTTCAGGTGCCCCACGAATGCGTTGTATTTTGTGTACTACAGCTGCAGGTTAAAAATCTGCTAATTTTGTCCCTGTACCATAGTTGTGCGTGGTGTATGCATATATGATGAGATTAGACAGTAGCAGCTTCTTGTTCTATGGTCTGTAGTCCAAGTAATCTGTAGTATATTTATTGTTGAGTTCCTTTCACTACTCAATTCCCTAAGATAGTAGCGTGCGGGAATAAATGCGGTTGCCCAGATTTCCTGTACTAGTGTTTTTGTGTGTGGAAATTGACTGGTACTCGACGTATTACTGCCAATAAACATTCCTTTCTCTTTTGTGGATTTCTTTTGACATTTATTGTGTGACAAGTTAGTGAAGGAAGCTTTGTTCATGAGGAAGCATTTAAAAGCAACAGCACTCAGATCATTGACAGTAGAAAGTCAAAAAGGCATCAGTTAGCTGACTGTAAAAGAAGATTTGCAAAAACTGTTGGAAGTGCTGGTAAATGAAGTCATGCATCATGAGCATCCAGTCTTTTTGTCGATTTGGTCTTTCAAAAGACTACACTAACATAAAATCTAGCTAGAGTGTCTATTAACAGCATCCAATAAGCCTATCCTAAACTCAATTTTAACGAAACAGACCTGATAGCAACTCTTATTCTAAACAGTGTATACGCCTTCATAGTCTAGGGAGAATTAGGTTTGCAGTATAGTAGTCAAGAATCCCTTGAATTCCTTTTGGTAGGTTACTAGGAAGTTTACCATGGAGAGTAGCATAAAAACATTATCACAAGCCTTTACAAAAAGGCCCTCCTTTACTGACAAGTTTTAAGGACAAAACAACCCAAGCCAACAGTACTCTTCGAGGACTTATTGAAGGAGGGAGAAAACCCATCACTCGACGAGTAAGAAAAGAAGGATCTATTACAAAATGAACACTAGGAAAGGAATATAGTGACTAGCCTTTGCCAAAAGCCCCCACTATATTGACTAGTTTTAGGGACCCTAAACAAGCCCAGATGGAGCAAATTTGTCACTGGACGAGTAAGAAAAAGTCAGGGACAATCTGAGATAATGAGCGACTTGACTATTTGAAGCCCTTTAGCAACGTAGACATCAGAAAAGTACCGAATAGAGTATGACACACAGACAGTAAAAATTATAGGTAATAAAAATATACGAGAGAAACTTATAAAGCATAGGTAATATATATTTGAAATCAAGTAAAAATATATAATATAACTGTTACTGTCTTCTGCGACCATAAATGTTTCAGAACACTATGCAGTTGCAAAACCCAGAAAAAAAAAAGGACAGATAGTTTAATTTTAACTTACTGCACATGCAATATGCTGTACATAAAGAAATCCAAAAAGACATTCCTACTCAATTCGGTGATCTAAGATCAGTGAATTGTTCAGCAGTAAAACATAACATTCGTCACATTGGCATGAACGTTAGGAAGAGGCCTAATTTGTGCCGCACGCTGCTCCCTGGTTGCCTCCCCTCCATCACCTCCACTAGATGATCTTAAATCTGCATCATCCTCGATGTAATAGCGTGCACGAAAGGCAGCTAGATGTGCATAGTAGGCAGGTGGCACTGCATAAACAACACCATGTTAATTAAGTTAAGAAACAGAAACACTGGAGAGAACTCAACAACTGTAAAAAAGACAGGTTTTGAAAACCACCAAGCAGGCAAAACTAACCCAAGGAAACTGAACGTGTACACCTCGCATACCTGTAGGATGAATAAAATGTGCATTATATGATACATGAAATTCGAAATATAAAAATAAAAAGATATACTTCTTCCAAGTAAATTAAGTTCCATGAGATTTTACGTGTAGCACAGCTGGTTTGTTAAACTCTGAATGGCATCTGCGGTGAATCCGTTCTCATCAAATAGTACATGGTAATGTGCGGGACGACTGGTACCCTAATGAATACAAACAACAGAGACCATGAAGAATCGTACAACTGTAAATGAGCTTAATATAACAAAAGTACCTTGATCCCAGCATGGCTACACAGGTAAAAATCAAATTCGGTTGGGTGGCAAATCTTGGTATCTATCACAGTACCTATTTTGTCAAAGTAAATAGCAGTTATTATATCTTTTATTCATCAATGTACTCATGCAGAGAAATATGCCTGAATGCTTCTATGAGATATTTGGGGGAGAGAAAAACAGACCTGGCAAAATGTTTCCACTCTTGTCTGTCGTATGACGATTAAAATGAGGGGTAGGGAATATACGTGTATGATGTCGCTTCTGCACTACCACAAAGGTAACTCGTGGCAAATAACCATCTTCCAGCGCAGTGCATGCCTAAAGAAAGGTCCATTAGGCTTGTAACAAATACCAAATTGGGACTTGCGATGTAATCCATACCATCTCAGATGTGTATTCCATTATCAGTACATCAGTTAATATACAAAATAAATTTGAGGCTTCATATAGTCATCTATCAAATTGGTCTAATTTTTACATCAAGAGATAGAGATAGAAGATAAAAGAAATACCATCCGGCAAAATGGAAATACAGAAAGCACTACGCCTTGGTACAGGACAACAGAAAGGATTGTATACCTTGCGGATTGCATCCATTTCTTCCAACAAAACCTGATTGAATTGTCCTTCGCTGACTCCATCTCTGTCACTTTACAGTGATTGATAGGCCAATGTGGAAAAAAGAGCACAAAATCACTAACATGACCAAATGAAACAAAAACTGACCTATAGAAGATTATTCTAGCAGGCTTAAGTCTTGTCGATTTTCGAAATGCTTTCAGCAAGTCCCTGAAAAAGAATTAATTTGTAAGACCAGAAGAACTTTGGTATGGAAGGCACAATCACGGAACAAAATTAAGGACTTCTACATTATCATTCCACCGCGAACAAGCCCTTTCGTAGGGTCTTCTTTCTCTGTGTACAAGTCCATAATGATCTCTTTCCTATGGGGCTGTGCAGAAACAATGCCCCTATATTTAGTAACTTCAGGCCAATCCATTGATGCAACCACCTGTCAACGAGAACTCACCAGTTCATTTTAGTTGAGCATGGAAGAGTCTTTCGCTTTCAATAGCAAATTTCAAAATAAGAGATATGAAGTAATATTGAGCATACAGCTGCTATTGAGGGACTAGAATCTTCTCCCGGTTGAGGATGTGTCACATCAGCACCAAAAACGATTGTGGGGTAATCAGTGAGGTAAGGTATTCTTCTATTAACTGCCTGCTCCAAAACAGAGTTTGTTCCACCCACCTGAAGCAAACATGCACGCCAAAAAATAAGAAGACAAACTCTTTTGGGAACTCTTTAAACAGCTTTGGATCACTAGGCATGACAAACCTTGACATTTATCTTTAGAGCAAGGTTTTCGAGGTATTGTTTATTAGGTGCACTACAATTCTTTGGATGGCAACATTGGGAAACAATTCCCAGTTCAGTTTCACACACGCGCTTGATTGTTCCTGAAAAACGAGACATCATTCAAACTAAATCAGTATTCAACTACTTTATTTTCATGGTGCTGTGTTCTTCCTTTCAATTGTGAAGTATCAGTTAGTCAATGCAACTTTCGACGCTCATCATGGGTCATCCGAAAACAGTCGCGCTATGTTTTTAAACATAGGGGTCAGACTGCGTACATCCGACCCCCCCCTTTACCCCGCAATGGGCGGGAGCCTTTGAGGCATTGGGGTAATGTTGTTGTTGTTGTATGTTCTTCCTTTGGTTAGTCAGTAAATCAACAATCTGGTATCACTCACCATAATATCCAGAAACCTCGGGAACAATAACAATTAACAGCTGAAGATAATTCGCTTGATAACCCCCCTTATCTATCTTTTGCATAGATTCTCTATGGATATCACGAAGAGTTCTCTCAATCTGCCCAGCATGAGCTCTGCGAAACTCCACCAGAGGCGAAGGATTGAATACCTACAACCCAACATAATAAGACAGACCATGCGACTTGATAAACGTGCACAACTACACAATTATGAAAAGTGAAATATATAGTCTTACCATCCCTTTATCGTGGCACATGGAGATCAGGTGCGAGCAGAACTGAGCTGGTTCAGGCCGTCCAAAACTAACACATGTCCATGTATCTACGGTGGCACCATTGAACAATTTCTATTAAAAAAACAAAGAATTAGATTGAGCCTCATATACTGGCAACGAATAATGTCACTGATTACAAAGTTCAGGTTAGTTTAACTATTCAATATGACAGCAGTTTTTGACAAAAAATGAGAGAGATGCACAAGTAAGTTTAAGTTCTCGACGAAACTGGAAAATAAACACCCACAAGATTAATAAAGTAACTTTAGGAATTAACAAAAAGCATCCCATTAGCTTGAGAATAATAAGAACAAGAAGCCCTAGAATAATATCGGGAATAACCAATCATTTTTAAGTAAACTACATTTCATATGAATTCAAAATAATTCAAAGAGGATAAGTGGCTATTGAAATACCTTATTAATCATATTCCATTGACCAACCCTGGGATCCACTCGAGATTCTTTCCCAGATGCATGATACTGTAGCTGCAAAACCATTAACGATGCAGAAGGTAAAGCTCACATAAAATTGAAGAGCATCAAACAAAGCATAGTCAAAGGAAAAATACCATTGGAGGTTGAAGCACCCGTGCTTCAATGGTGGTTAGTTCACTTTGAATTGCAATACCAAAGTCCTTCACCAGGTCTTTATTATTATAATTGTTGGCTTGCACAATCTACAAGACAAAAGAACCATCCACTCAAAACCAAGATGTAAAAAAACATGTGCAACTATTTTCGAGAAGAACAAGACCCATGTTTGATAAATCTGGCGTGTACTTACATTCTTAATGCTTTGCTCCCTTTCATGAGGTCTCTGACAGGTTGCCCTCAGCATCTCTGTGACCTGCCTGCCATTCAGCATTTTTGTATATCTTTGTCCTTCGATAATTTTGCAAACCTGAAAGAAAACATATCAGAAGAGAAAACTAAATCTAGAACATGCAGAAAGATAACAGCAATAGGAAAGATGGAAAATAAAATTAGAAGGTAAGTAAAGAGTGAGTAACCTCCATAGGCAGATAAACAGGCTTTGAATTGTTGCCAGACTGAATTGCAGGCAACATAGGATACTGGAGTTTCTTTTTGTACTTAACTTGGAAGTAATCAGCAACAGATGTCATTGCCTCGGTGCCATCAGGAGAAAACCTTAAAATCAATTTGAGATTGTCAAAATAATTAGTCATTCCCAGGAGAACATATAGTAACCAAAGAATACAATTGTAACAATAAACTCAACGAAAATGGAACTAATTAACAAGGCAACAATCGTATAAGAAAATTATTTCCAATCCAATCCTATGAAATATAAATTAAAAGAATACATTATAAAAAACATAAAGACAGATCAATTTGTGACGTTACATTAGGTCAGCAATAAAGTTTTTGTGTGCTTAAGAGCTTCGTAATGTTAAAAGCTAACTCCGTACCCATAAAATTACCAGAATAACATCAAGAACAAGATTATGAAGCTAGAGCCTAATGGTCTCTTATTAAGTCACAGTCCCTAAATTAGTTACATACATCAGTTCGCTCACTGGTCGAGGCGACAACCCCGAGATCCTGTAGCGTCTAATACCACCTTGATGCGTAGTCTCTACCTTAACACCTTTCAGAACCTTTTTGACCTGAAAAAATAGTGAAAAGAATTGATCATATAAAACATTTTTCAGATAAGTAGAATAAACATCTAAAAGAGCATGTTCATACTGAGCAAAGGGCATCTAGAACACTATCATCCTACAAATCTTCAATCTTTTTACCAACATATTTCAGGGGCTTCAAATTGTCGCAAAGCATAAACAGAGAGCATAGACAACAGACACAGTCACACAGATAAGCAATTCTCAAGTACCTTCAATCGGTCCTGATCAGACATCCACCTGTTAGGATCCCTGAGATTCAAGTACCTAAAAACGTATTCAGAGACTAAAATGGACTCATAGAATGCTCTGGCTGACATATCTGCAAGCATAGTAGCAGGAGAAGAAACGTGTTAAAGAAAGTAATCCAATTGGAGTCTTAAAGAAGCCAAAAAAATAAAAAGAGACACCAAACACAAAATGTAAAATCCCTGTCCCGGACTTCTGTCCGGGTTCATACCAATGTTGAGAGAAAGGCCCATCTGAGTTGGTCGAAGACTCTGGTAATACCCTTTCCAGTATTCCAACCCAGCAGTAAGTGAGGCAGCATCTCCTCCCAACGAACGGCCAAAAAACGACCTCCCCACTACTTCATAACTGCAGTTATAAGAGTTTGAGGTGCCCTATAATCAGACAAATGGAAAGGGGAAAAAAGAAGACAAACAGAGAGGAACCTACTCTGCTGCTGGAGTTGTCCGCAGCACCACATCCAAAGCTTGTATAGTTTCTTGCGGGGCATCTGACTGCCTACTTCGCAAGAACTCCTTCAAATGGTGGATATCTGCTTTGGCAGCAAATTTAATGGAGACCTTAAACTCCCTTTCCCTCCTGAAAGAAAAAACAGTGCTACACAGTCCATAAAGGAAACAATATAAATAAATAAAAACAAAACCACAATAAATCATGAACAAAACATTACTCTACAGCTCAAGCTATGGAATTCTAATGAGCTTGAAACTGAAAGTATTTTCATGGGCTTGAGCAATTTGCAAACAGACGAATTGATGTGCTTGGGAATTTTCAAACACTAGTAGTAAACTTACCTTGCTCCACCACTATCAGCAAAGTTGATAACAAATTCCTTGGAGGTGAATGGGAGCGCACCAGCAGTGTAAACACTTTTTCCACCATCATATGCTAATCTCCGTTCACCCAAGTGTGAACCTCTGTAGTCATTAACTAGCTGTTTGATAATATTTCTGCACACTTTCTTTGACCGAACCTCGGGAGAGATTGTAACCTGAAAACTCAAAATTAAAAGTGAATAATAAAGGAGAACTTGACCAGTACTGTAACAAACTCGAGCTGCGACCCATCATTACACACATCAAAAGCAATTACTACTATAACTAAAAAATAAGCATTGTTATAACAAAACTAAAATTTTACAACTTAAATTTCAGTCAAATTTGATGTTTTACTAACTTCTAGGTGGTATAGAAATTAAAAATAAACACTTAAACTTTCATTGAGTTAGAAACTGCTGCTCCTAATTAGTACTCCCTCTAGTCCAAAATATAAATGGATTTTTGGAGCACTACCACACTTTAAAAAAAAAGTTGGTTAATGGCATTAGTTACGGGCACATTGTAGATACAACATTTTTGCTACTTCAAAAATATTTCTTAAAGCTAGATATAATTGAATAACCCATTAAAGAGAAGGGTAATGTTGAGAGAAAATTAATACTATGAAATAATTCATTCATTTTATATTGTTAATTGATAACATTATTAAAAAGAATGTAATTTTGGAAAAAGAAATTATTAATATGAAAAACTCATTAATTCTGGATCATAGAAATGTCCCAAATATTCATTCATTTTGAATAGGAGAGTAATACTAAAATAAACATTACACATATGTATATAGGCATTTGTATATGCATAATGCACACAATACAAATAAATAAACAGACGAAGATACTTGGGCACTAAATACCCCCACATCACACATCATCATATATACATATTTACAGTTGATTCCGGTATATAATATACACAAAAAAAGATACGTACATATACAGAGACATATATACAGATATACAGATGATAAAGATATATAACATATACATGTACATATATAAAGATGATTCAAATATAGAACATATATACACACACAACATACCCAGTGATAGATGTACATATATATACACATAAAAAAGCATATCCATATACATATATACAGATGATTCAGGTATTTAATATATACATGTACATTACAAAAACAGAAACATCATATATATACATATACAGATGATTCAGGTATATATATAAATTAAAAAGATATTTAGTAAGAATGACAGAGACGGCTACACAACATATCAAATGGGTATACATTAGAGAGAGAAACACACATCACACGAGAAAAATCACTAATTAATTTCATCAAATGGTGTTTACTTACGTCATAGTGATGTACATCTCGATCAGCAACCTCAACGAGAAAGTGATTCGCCTTCACAAGGCACTTCTGCCCCCACGATCCGTAACCCGGTCTCGGCGGAATCCCAATGTTTTTAGATGATGCCGGCAGCGGTTTTGGGGGCTGTACTGAAGTCGACGGTCCCGCTTGATGCACAGGAATGGCCGCAACAGGAACCTGTGCCGCCGGTGGCGGCTGTTGCACGGGCTGAGACCTAGAAGGAGGATTTGCAGATGAGGAAGGTTGAAGCGAAAGCTTCTGTTCAACCTCCCGAGTCATAGATGAAACCGCCATTGACGGTTGTTGAGGGTAATACATCGGCGGAGCATTATAACACGGTGATACACCACTGTGCAAGTCTCCTCGACCACGACCACCGGGAGTCGACGGCCATCCTCTGCCACGACCACCGGGAGGAGATGCTCGGCCGCGACCGCCGTAAGGAGGCGTTCGACCACCACCGCCTCTGCCGCCTCTATCAGCAGCGGCACCACCTCGACGTCCTCGCCCACGTTCCGACATTGTTAACGAGAGAGAGAGAAAGGGTAAGAAGGGCAGTTGATCTTGAGAGTGATGAAAAGCGACAGCGGAAGAAGTGGGGAAGACCTCTTTTATATAGGAGGAACGAGGGAGGTATTTACCTTCAAGTCCTCGATAACAACGATAATTATTTGCAGGTACACGCAGTAATTCTCTTTTCTCTCTCTTTTCAAGGGGATGTTTGGAACAAGAGATAATTGATCATAATTTATGGTAAAAATGATTCATAAGGATATTATGGATGTTAGTTCTAAAATTATTTATGATCG
Organism: Solanum clarkiae; assembly: GCA_011800125.2. NCBI lineage: Eukaryota > Viridiplantae > Streptophyta > Magnoliopsida > Solanales > Solanaceae > Solanum > Solanum clarkiae. The sequence continues at coordinate 22,916,160 of JAABOM020000096.1, read as the reverse complement.
GCTGTTTCTGAAAAAAGTTTTATGATCGAATACCTTCTGAGATTATTTTGTTCTGTGTCTAGTTAAGAATGTAAGTGAGTTTCAAAATTATTTTTTTCAATTTGTATTAAAATGATGTGATAGATTATTTTATGTAAATTGTGGAATAACTTTATCGATTTCATCCAGATAATTTTTTAAATTTTTAATTGATTGAACTGTTATGAAAATATAAAAAATTGACAATATTTTTCATTCAGACATATTTATAAGACCTTTAGCATTTAAACACCTACAATAGAATTCAGACTGTGTTATTATAACATGTTATCGACTGAATTAAATACACAAAGAATGTGTATACATATCATTACGACACGTCAAAATAACACATCAACACTCATGCCAAACAATGAATTAAATGTGACACAGAAAAACATATTAAAATCTAATTCCATCATTTTGATCTTTTTGCTGACTCAAACAAACGTACATCAAAATAAAGAATTAATTATGACACAAAAAAATATTAGAATCCAATTGTGTCATTTTGATCTTTTCGCTAACTCGAACAAATGTGTAAAGAATGTGTAACACCTTCAATAGTGACACATCGAATCAAAGGAAAGTACATTGATAATTAAAATGAATTATGAGATTAAAGAGAAAAAAAATGATTTTTTCAAAAAATAAAATAAAATTTTAAAAAAATCTAAACCCTACCTACCCGATAAACTTCACATACTTGTTGCCAAAAAATCAATAACTTTGATCGATTTGGGGGTGTAGGTGGGGGCAAATTTCGTGAAACTTTTGTTTGAAAATACAAATCAATAGTCCTGTAAAATGTGATTTAGATAGAAGAAAACATGTATAAAAGTAGAAATATTATTTTCGATAGATCTTAACTTAAGAAAAACAAATTTAAAATAATTCACAAAAGGAGAAAAACAAAGATACAAAAAAAAAATCAAAACTATAGCGAAAAGATATAATAATCTGAGTATAAGGAATCAATTATTAAAAGAGAGTGAATAAAGAAGAACAAACCAAAGAAGAAGAAAGACGAGTTCTCTTATTCTACGATAATCCAAGCTGCAGCAGCATCTCACGAACATAGCCAAACCCTATTTTGTGTGTTTAAATAGTACTCTCTCTGTTTAAAAAAAAATGGCGTACTTCCTATTTTAGTCTATTTAAAAAATATTATTATTATTTTGCAATATTTTTATTTCAATTTTCCGCGTGGCATGTTTAAGACCACATTATTAAAGGACATTTTAGTACATTTGACACAATTTTAATTTACAAACATAAAATCAAAAAGTCTTCTTATTTAAATTTCGTTCAAAGTCAAGCTAGATTGTTATTTTTAAAACGGAAGGAGTATAAATTTCAATTAAAATATCTAGGCTTTGCTATCGCTCCTGTGTAAGGGCGGAGTGGTTGTATGTCTTTTTTCAACCTACTCAAGTCTAACCTGTTTGGACCCCTTAGAGACTCGTATTTTTTTAAGAATATTTGATTATTTTAAAAAATATGATTTTATACTCATAAATTCTAAAAATTATTTAAAATATTTATAAATTTGTATTATCATTTTATAAGACCATGTTTC
>JAABOM020000096.1:22895770-22906228 GCA_011800125.2 Solanum clarkiae | reverse complement strand
TAAGTGAATTGTTCACTTTTCAAGGGATATGTTGGAAATTTTTTTCAATTTTACCCTTCATTAATTAAGTTTCTAAGATTGAGTTTTGTATGAGAAATAAATGCTGTATTAAATGAGTGTGTGGAGTTTGAAAAGGGTAAAAATAAAAAAACATGACTAAATTTTGTCTTTATTTCTGTTTTTTAATATGTGTGAAATAACCCATCAACTCACTTAATATGAGACAAAGGGAGTAGTAGTACTACTATAAAATGATCATGTCTATTTTTATTGGATGTATCAAGTCCTAACTACTAACGTTATAAATAAAATTGAAGAGAGAGTATTACTATAGTTCTTTTGTATCTGATATTTTCTATTTTTGGGGTTGATATATTTATGTTAAGAGTTTTCTGAAAATAGGCTATTTATTTTTATGAATTAGTGTTAAGATGTGCGTATATTTTCTCCTCTCCAGATACACTTATGAATTCTACTGGATATGTTATTATTGTTATTATTTATTCTTTCTTATTTTAATGACTTTAATTCGACACTTGAAATTTAAAAAAAAAATATTAAATTTTATGAATGTTAACCTTAAATTTATTGATAGAATGTAAAAATTCAATAAATATAAAAAAACATCAACAAAACAAAGACACTTAAATTTAGATAAGAATAACAAATACTCTCCAACCGCTGCTGAAAAATATGGAATGTTTCAGATACTCTAATATTTGAAGAAAATTCAAATATTTAAAAGAAATGGGATGTTTTTTTAACTGTCAGAAGATAAGACAGAAATCAGTTTTGCTTACGAAGTCTCTCCTTATCCACTGATTTATTTTAATCATTTTTTACTATTATTCAGTTGACTCATGATTAGAAATATGAAAAACTTTCTACGGAAAGATAATCCTTTTCTAGAAACTGTTTTAAATTGTGATACAATTTAAATTATAAAAATAAATTAAAATTTTCTTTAAATGAATTTTTATATGTTTTATAATATTTTAAATTATTAATTATTATAATTTATACTTTATTCATTTTAAAAAAATAATATAATTTAACACGAAGTTTAGAAAATAAAGAAATTTCAATCTTGAACTCCTAATTAAAGTTATGTTAAATATATTAAAATAACATTTTGTATCATGATCTTAAACACGCTACATAAAAAGTTAAATTTAAAATGTCGCGAACAAAATAAATAGATTATTCTTTTTGAAACAAATTAAAAAAATCATTCTTTTTTTAACGAATAAAGAATTTTATTATAGATTTATTTTTTATTTTTGATATTAAATAATACATGTGTTCTTTCAATTCATTTTTATTAGTTATAATTAGGGATGACAATGGGATGATGCGGGCGGATTGATCTCAACTTGTAAATTTTTTAAAAATTGTCCCGTCCCGCCCCATCCCATTGCTATCTGTATTTGGTTTATATCTTTTGATATTTATTAATTGCAAAGATTTATTTTTTTTTTCGAATTCCTATTTGGTTCTTTAAAGATCACAATTCGCCTGCCCAACATTAGTTTTAAAAATTGTTACTTCAACCTGCTATACATAACTTTAAATCGATCCCGCTCCGTCCTATTGTCATCCTTAATTATACTCTCTTCGATCATTTTTATTTGTCTACTATATTAAAAATAGATATCCAATAATACTCATTCATTTTATAAAATCAAAAAATAATTCTTATACTCAACTCTCAATCTATTCTTATTATTAATTATAATTATTTTTTAAAGATTATTATATTTAATTCTGGTGTGAATAAGGGACCAACATAAAACGAGTGAAATATAAAAGTATATGTACGGATAAAGGACAAAATAGAAAAGAATAAATGGGAAGTTATGCATCGGTTTCCCAGGACACTGATGACAAGCAATTATTCGATTAGCACACCCCGCGAAAAGGCCGCGAACCGTCAACCAGTTGGGCCCACGCGCTCTGATCCAACTTTTCTATTTCCATAGCACGTGACTTTGCTGACCTAACCAATTCCCCTACTAAATATTCGCGTTTGGACATTAAACGTGTAAAAATAAAAATTTTGTGAGTGAAAATAATATTCTAAAAAATTAATTATAATTTTCTTCTCAAATTTGAACTCATCTTCGTAAATTATTTTGCTATGTAATTATTGACGGTATCAGAATTTTTATTAAAAAATTCAAAGTTTTAAGAATTAGACACACGAATTAAGCAAAAAGAAAAATTATTTTTAGCATATATAAATAGTATAGTTTTTTTTACTGAAGGTGATTCGAATGAACCCTCTCATCCTAATATGGCTCCATCATTGTATGTAACTAATTAGTTCGATGTATAATTACAGCCGCTGAGCCTCCATCCTACCTTGTCTTGCTCCTCTCTAAAATAAAAAAGAGAAAAATATTAAAAGTATTCCTAAATTTTGTACGAATCATTAGTTTCATCTATAAACTATTGATAGTGTTAAAAAACTTCTCTTTGTTAGCTGAATTTAAATACACCCCTTATCTTGTAACAAGTTTGAAATGCTCTTTCTAAATTCTTATCAAGCTAAGGTGTGCTTTTAACACTTGTGATTGTTTTGGATGTATTTTAGTGTAACTTATCAAATAGAATATTGTTAATAGTTTGGTGATAAAACTAGTAATTTGAGCTAAGTTTAGAGTTGTTTTAAATAGTTTTCTCAATAAAAAACATGTTTTACTAACTAAAAATATCATCAAATTAAAAGAAATAAACGTTATAAATTTTTTTATTTTTATTTCTACAAAGGAGGACATCTCAAAAGTAATGAAGCATTTTCCATTAAAGTCTACAACAAATAACATAATTAGAAACATAATATACTAATAAAGAAAGTATAAAAATGCTATTTTTAATATGGAAATTGTGCAAGTATTGAATCATCTTGTTTGATATGTACAATGTACATTGCTGATTCAGGAAATAGAAAATAGTTCTGTACTACATTAGAACTTATGTGATAAAACAAATTATATTTATTGACTTTGACTTAATAAAGTGAATAGTTTTTTTTTTTCCTTTTTGTGTCTTTTCTTTTTCTTTTTCTTTTTCTTTTTCTTTTTCTCTCATATGTTCTCATGTACCTAGAAGGAAGTTTCTTAAAACTTATCATGTAAGGACTACATTATATATTAGTATACAAAATTCTAAAAGGTATAAAACAAATTACATTATTTTCCTTGTAGTTGCAAGTTTTTTGTTAGTAGTATTTTTTAAATTCAGGATTTATATAAATGAAGGAGAATCTCTATAAAAAAATAAAATTAGTTATTTATATGATTCACTTAACGAGAAGAGTTTCGATAGAAAAAGTAATTATTATTTTTGATAAATAAGTTGATTAACCAATAAAATTTATCAAATGAACCGTATTTACGATTGAAAATAAAATACAATACTCCCTTAATATACATGTATATATACAACGAATCATATCGACTTACGTTCCAAGCATGAAATAATTTCTTTTAATCAAATTGTTGCTTTTTCCAAATAAAAAAGAAATGGGATCTGTAGTTTTCTTCATTAATGCTTCTGACGTTGTAATAATTACTAGGCCATCATTAGAATTCAGACTGCACATCTTTAATTAGTTTTAGTGTATCAATTAATATGCTCATTCCTTTTCCATCTTTAATCGTGCAGTATTACCTCGGCGTATCTTTCAAAAAGTAATACTCCTAACGCAAACAAAATAATGATTTTATTCACTCGATTCATTTTTTCTCATCCATTATCTTAAACATAAATTTTCATTTTTACTCATGATTTTTCACAAATAAAAAAAAATAAAATTATTTTTTCATATTTTATCCTTGCATCAGTTACTTATTTCACAAATTATTTTTTCAAGATCTAATATAATATTATCTTCATTTCATATTAAGTGAATTGTAAGGTCATTTTATACATATTAAGAAAAAGAAATAAAAATAAAATTTAATCATGTTTTTTATTTTTTATTTTTACCTTTTTCAAATTCTATATATTCATTTAGTGTATCATTTATTTTTCATATAAAACTCAATCTCGGAAATATAATTAATGAAGGTTAAAATTGAAAAAAAAAATTCAACACATCCCTTGAAAAGTAAATAATTCACTTATTTTGAAATATTAAAAGTTTCCTGACAATTAACTTAATATGAAACGAAGGGAATAGGTCATAGGAGTATTGACTGACAACCATTTTTAATAGTATGTCGTTGTGGTGGTTCAATACCTCACCCCTTGAGCAAGAGGTTGGGGGTTCGATCTCCACCTTTGGTGAATGGAAAAAACTTTGTGACTAGTTCCCTACCGCTTAGTGCACTGATCGTGGAACAGAAAATCAGTCTCACAGCTGCCGAGTGTGAAGATACCTTGGAAACTAATATAGGGATTAGTGTGATAATCTAATCATATTTATTATTATTATTTTAATGAGCATGAGAAGTTCAAATATGATAAATAAAATTAAATGGAGGGAGTAACGTCAATCATATAAGTTCTTTTGCAGCAAAGTTGTGTTTTTGAAAGAACATAACCAGCAAGGATTTTGATAGAGTAATAAGTATTCATTTATCTTTAATTATCGACATGAATTCGAATTTAATCGTGTTCTCATGTGAGTACTGATCATCGAGTGAAAAAACACAAGAAAGAAAAGAAAGTAAGCTTCCTTGCACTCATTTTCAAACGTTTGACGAAAGAGAAATATTCCTAAAAGAATATGTGTTGTCTTTGTTAACATGAGAAGGTATAAAGTATACACTATGAACGAAGCCATATCTTGTTGCTTGTCGAGGCCTTAATTATTAAATAACTAAATAGTATTAATTTTAAAATATAAAATTGATCTAATTTAAATTAACTTCAAAAATTAATCAAATTGACTCTAACTTGCAAAATCAGAAAATACCACATCAATTGGTATGCAATAGGTAGTTATTATTATTAGTAATAATTTAGATTAAAAATACTCCCGCTGTCCCCTTTCACTTGTCCAATTACTTTAAAATAAATTTTTATTTTTACTTTTATCACATTTCACATATAAAAATGCGAAGACTAAGTATGAAAAATAAAAGTAACGGAAGGACTAATGCTTCCTTGTACTCATTTTCCAAAGTTTGATAAAACAGAAATCTTCCTTAAAGAGTGTGTTTTGTCTATTCAGATGCAAAGGTATAAACTATAAACAAAGCAATATCGTGTTGCTTGTCGATGAGGTATGGTATTATGTTGTCAATTTGTTTTTCTTTATTAATATTGTTCTCCCACAAAATCTTTTTCGTTATATATAAAAGCTAATTTTCAGATGCATGGTGAAAAAAAAAATTATGTGGATAAATAAATATATATTAATTATTAGCTAATATAGTTATAATTTGAATTAATTATAGTTTGCAGCAAATACCTAGCTGTAATTACAATTTGAATTTTGTATAATTCGCTTGACTTATACAAACATTGTGCGTGAATCAAATCGTATACCAAATATACAAACACTGAATCGTATAGTGAATTATACAAACGTTGTGCTCAAATTGTACAACAAAATATACAAACGCTAACAACGAATCATGTAGTGAATCATACAAACGTTGTGCATGGATTGTATAGCGAAATATACAATCAGTATACAAAAACTGCGAATTGTATATCGAATTATATAAATGTATACAAATGCTACACAAATTATACAAACATTATTATAACTATAGTTACGTAGTGTAATCACTCAAATAGTTGTGAAACATAATTAAATTTTATATGTTTGCTATTTATGAGATTTGCTCGGTGAAAATCGACTCATTTTACTTTGTAGTTCAATTTTTTTTATGTGCACGATTCCAATATAATTCCTTTTCTTGCTCTTTATTGGCCTGCTAGAAGTAGAATATGCAAGTGAAAAATAAGCTCTTTATGACCAATGACGGATTCACCCTTTTGAAGTAGTTACACACTAGTTTCTTCCAACAGAAGTTTAGTATCAATATTTGCAAATATTAACTTTTCAGCGTCAGAAATAATAAAAGCATTTGGGAAAGTAGTAACTAGCCAGTGGCGGAGCCAACTAACCAGGGGGTTGATTCGAATTTCGTCTCATAAATAATTATACTATAGTAAAAATAATTTTTTATATATATATACACAATAGATGTTATATTCTTTTTGCTTAGTTTGTATGTCCACTTCTTAAAATTTTGAACCTCTTAAAGAAAATATTGGCTCAATCATTGTAACTAACTATTATCAAAGAAGTATAATCGTTTCATATGATATAAACAATCTTCATATTAGGGGTGTGCAAAAGCTGAACCAATCGATGAACTGACCGATAAAAACGTTATTGGCTTATTGTTATTGGGTTATTAGTTTTACTATTGGGTTATTGGATAAATCGATAACCCGATAAGATTATAATATTTACTATTTACCTCTTCATAAATATTAGATATTACTTAGTAATTTATTAATAGTAATAGGATACTATAATAGTACTTTACCTACTTGGACCGCTTGGTTTTAGCTTTAATTTTAGTTTGTAATTAATTAATTATAGTTTTTGCAAGTTTGTAAACATAGTTTTTGTACTCCATCTACTTTTATTAATAATTTTCATTATCATTCTTATTGAGTAAATCAAAAATCAAAATTTAAAATACTAAAAACTTAAAACTAATAAATAAAAAAATAATGTATAAAATCGAATTAGACTGACTGATGTACACCCCTGCTTCATATTGAGCATGAATCTTTTTAGGAAATATAAAATGTTGGCCAAGTTCTCTTTTGAAAAATTTGATATCTGGAATTTTGATTTCAAATCATTTGTCAGTACACCCCTGCTTCATATTGAGCATGAATCTTTTTAGGAAATATAAAATGTTGGCCAAGTTCTCTTTTGAAAAATTTGATATCTGGAATTTTGATTTCAAATCATTTGTTCAAATGTTGACTTGGAAACTATAATCTCTAATCACATGTCCCAATGCATGCTAAATTCCTTTTGACTTTGACTTCTACTTCCAACTCGAAATAATTGCCCAAATGCTTGCTATTGGCTGTAAGGGACCTTTGCTTTGTTTACCAAAAGAGAGGAAATAACACAAAAGGTTAAGACCAGAAGTCGTGGACTTTTAAGGAATGAAACAAACACCTTTATGATACTATTTGCTTTATCCTAAACAAGGTTCCTCCAATATTTTTCAGTCCAAAAGTGGCCCTTCCTGCTTTTATTAATTACATTCATACTCATTGCTTTAGTTGGATTAAAAAAAAAAAAAAGAACCGGTGTGCACTGTATTTTTTTCTCTTTTTTGGCTTCCTTTTGTTTTTGGTCGTTCTCTGTCTTACCTTTAACTGAAACTTATTCAGAGGGTCTAATTAATGCCTGCAATGTATTCAAAAGACCCAGCAACATACTATTAAAAATAGTTGTTAGTCAATACTCCTATTGACCTATCTCCTATTATTAAAATAATAATTGATATTTTTTTCCTTTGCAAAAATAACATATTTTGTAATATGATATATCTTCAAGAAGATTATCACTGGAAGGTTTATTACTGATTCTAAGAGAAAATTTAGAAAACATACGGCCCCATTCTACAATAAGCCCAAATTGGTTGATGGGTAGATTCTCTTTCGAGGATTTTGCATATAGCCCCTAAAAAATACCTTAATTGTACTCCATTATTATAGTTTAGATAATTACATTTTGTAACTACAGCTATAACAATATTTAAATGATTTGCTCAATATTTGTATACGTCTATATAATTTACTATACAATTTGTGTATAACTTTTGTATAATTCGCAATGTTTATATATTTTATTATATAATTTAATTTACGCATAGTTTTTGTACAATCGCACATGTTTGTATGAATTGCGCGAATTATACAAAAATCAAATCATAATGACAGCTAGATATTTATCACGAACCATAATTAATTCAAACTATAGTTATGTTAATAATTAACTAATATACATTTATTTATCCGCTTAACTTTTCCCTTCTCTTTTTCAGTAGTACTTCAAATTGCAAGTAAACAAAAAAAAATAAGGTCCACCAAGACAAACTTTGTTTTACAAGATGTTAAGCATATACACGCAGATTCATAAATTTTAGATTACGTGATTTACCAACTGTACCCTCTGCCAAAAAAGGAGCATAATGACCAAAAGAAACCACAAATCTAGCATATCAAAGTCCAAACACTTTGATTAAGATACATTACTAGCCAGAGCATAGACAAAATTCATTTTATCACCCCAGAATTCCACCAAGTCATATATTTTGAGACAGGTCAGGTAGATGTTTGGAATGTCTTCCACCTTCATTGACATTTTAGTAAATTTAAGCAGCACACAGCTTTCCATCAGTTGCATAGTTCAACTGTCGTGACCATACAGCTTAAACCACCAGGAATTGGTGCAAATTGCCAATGTGAAAATCGACTTGCTGCCTCAGTTCTGCTGGAAAGATCTATCTAATCTACAACAAATCTGATCTTCTTTGGTGCAGCCTGAATTGAACCCACCTGCAAATGACATTAACCCATGGATGTTATCACCTGATGGAGTGTGGCATCATTTCAGCTTAAGCTAAAAATTCTTTTCATAGTGTCCAAGGTGCAAGTCATTGGTCACTTCCCTAATTCTAGTTCTTTCTAATATTTAGGAAGTACTTAGCATTCCTGTTCCACCTAAACAAATAGTCAAACGCCACATTATTGTTCAACATCATAGCACAAGCCAAACATGCAACAATCCTGTCATTAACATCATCTAGTGTAAAATTATAGTTAATTAACAGTTAGATTAACCAAAATAGAAGGGTTTCTATACTCCAACTAGTAACCTGCTGCGATAAGGCTGCATTTGTGGTATCAGAAAGTTAGATTGAGTATAAAGAACGCCATATATGTCTTACCATTTCTGGGTAATCATAGTCAATTCCAGCTGCTTCAATCCTCTTTCGCCTCTTCTTGTTACGTTTTAATATTCCTTCAATCAACTTTCTGTGATCATCCAGTGTTCTTTCCTAGATGATTATTTGCAATCAACAAGTTTATGTTTTCAAAGCCTAATCAGAGGTCATAATACTAAACGATTTACTGCATCTAACACAAAAGCCAAAATTTTTATATCCCACTGAACCTTACCTTGTCCTGACGCTTCCTTTCAATGTTAACCCAATCCAAAGGTTTGTACCAGCGGTTCACACCTTTCCACCTATGTAGAATCAAAGTTGTTAACTACCAACAGATAAAGAGACCCAAATTTGCATCTCAATGCTAAGAGAGTATCATAAACCTATTTCATTTACCTACCCACTAAACTATCAACTCCACTCCTTGTAAAGTTAAAAATTAATAAGGTCAATACAACAATAATATACCTAGTTATACAAAGCGGAGTCTAAGGATGATAGCGTGTACGACCTTATCCCTACCTTACAGGAAGAGAGACCACTTCCAGTAAATCCTCGGTTTCAGTGAAAATAGTCCAAACCAATCCCAAAAAAGGAGCAAATTGGCAGGTCAATATATTCTTTAATCCAGTCAAAAAAAAAAAAAAGATCTAGTCTTTGATTAGTTATTCCAATTTGTAGTGACAAAATACTACAATGGTGCTGATCAACCTCCTATAGAAACAAGCTCCGCTTCCAGACCACTGAACCCCCATCAACCCTCTAAAAAACAACCTAAACAGAAGAAATAAAAAGATGGAACAAACCAAAAAAATTGACAATCTTCTAACACTTGGACATTAAATAATAAAATTACCATTCCCTGCGTCAAATTGGAAAAAAGAGGTGGGTGGGGAAGGGGGTCCTTACAATCTTGGATGTACATGTTCAGGAGGAATAAGCTGAACTTGCAGCAAGTGCTCAAACAAGAGATAGTTATGCATAGTATCCGCAACAACTTTTGCAACCTGCAGTTACGCAAAAAGACAACCATAAAATGGAAAGATAATGATCAGATGAATCTTTTTTTAAGCACATCTACAATATTACAAAGCCACTAGAACAAGTAATACCTCAGGAGACTCAAATTCTATAAAGCCAAAATGCTTTGATTTTCCTGTCTGTTGAGGAAATGAAACCAGGATAAGCCAATGAACAAATAGAAAATTACCTCAAAAGAAAATAATGGAAAATAAATCAGTGTATTATCATATGATGGGTAACTTAAGTGCAGTGCATGCCCATAAGAAAAGAACAACAATAAATTTGTCAATGGACTAAGAAATGAATGGAGTAGCTTGAAAAATAAAGTTGAAGCAAATGCAAACGAATCACATACTCCACTACATAATTATGGCCAACAGTTTAATTTATTTGCTAGACGAAAATTACTTCATGAGGTTTAACAACAGGTATTATAATCAAGGTATTACCTTTATCCCTTTATCCCCCCCCCACAACCCCCCCCCCCCCC
>JAABOM020000096.1:22865887-22876267 GCA_011800125.2 Solanum clarkiae | reverse complement strand
TTTAAAAGATTTTTCTGTTAGGTCTTTTAAAAATATTTTTCGGTTTCCTAATTATCCTTAAAATTAGGTGGCGGCTCCAAGTCTTTTTCGAATCTCGAGGATTGATTTTATTCAAATCAATTGAGTTTAAATTGATTCTCGATTTTTTCAAAATAAATTAATTTTATTTTAAAAGCCGGTCATTTTTTCGGCATAACAATATACATATACAATTTATCTCTCTCCACTCTCCGCCATCTCTCTCTTCCCTCTCACCTCCCTCTCTCAATCTCGCTCACTTCTCTCCTCCCTTTAACATATAGTCATGAATTGCAATTAGCAAACTACAGTTATGAAGTATAGTTAAGATATTTTTGAATTGTTATACGTGAAAATTATACATATGCATAAAGGAACAGTTTATACATATGCAATATATGCGGTGTGTGAGTAGTGTTATTGAGAAACTATTAATATGAAACGGCTTAATGAATAAAGTCATCATGCACTTAAAAAAATATATATTTCTAACAATAATGCATAAAATGATCTCAATCGGAATAATCAATTCTTTGAATCTCAATTTTTAATTTGAGATGTTTATCTTGATACTATATATAGCAACCACTAACGATCAAAATGGTTAGAGATGAAATTGACAAGGAAAACTACGCTGGAAGAGGAAAGATAGATACATATATAGAAGCAAAATAATTTGGGCAAAATTCCTATCATATATGTGTGATATTCCCTACTAAAAGCAATTTACACTTCACAAAAGATAGCCATTTTCCCACCTAATATTCATAGGGTTTAAGAAAAATAATCCAAGAACATCCAAAGAAACTGAGAGAAAAATTATTGAAATCGACAAAAATAAATTGTTGATTCAATAAATTTATCAAATTAATATAATTACTTCATTATTTTTTTAGATAATTCAATTAGATCATGTATATTTGTAACAAATTATCACGAATTAAAAGTTATAACACAAAATATGCCTAGTGGTTGTACCCAGAAGCAAATATTGCTACTTTTATACATCTAAATTTTGTATGTTTTTAATCTAATTCTGTTTCAATCCAAAAATATTTTTAAATCTCTTTTTTGGTATTCACTCAGATCATTACTCTTTTATCAAGAAATAATAAATAAATGATATATTTTGTCATAATATTCATATTAATCAATGTATAGTGTGAATCAACTTCAAAAATAATTCGTCAATGGAACATAAAAATTAAAATAAAATTTCTTTATATGTAATGAATTTTAAAAAAAAGCATTTTTAATATGATGAACTCTGAATTTTAAAAAATAACTCATTTAAGTCATTTTCCCTCTCCACTCAAATTAACAAGAAATTAGAAAACCTACTTTATTCTTCCTTAAAAAAAGAAAAAAAGAAAAATCTTCCTTCCTCTCTCCCTGTATTTCTTCCAGAACCTTCTCATCTCTCGCAGCAGGGTTGGCTTCTTCCATTTTCATTGACATCCACTCCAGTATTTGTGTATTCGATCTCTGTGATATTGGATCGGTCGATGGCAGAAGAAGAGGAGAGGAACGGGGGCTATGGAAGTGAGACGAGTGACTATACATCGGAGGATGAAGGAACGGAGGACTACAAGCGCGGAGGATACCACGCTGTACGAATTGGAGATACATTCAAACACGGACGATACGTAGTGCAGAGCAAGCTCGGCTGGGGCCATTTCTCAACTGTTTGGCTCGCTTGGGATATCCAAAAATCTGTAAGTTTTACTCTCCAATCTGTCAATTTGCCATTAATTCTGCTTATTTATTTCTGGTAATCTTGCTTTGCTTGTTGATCGTTTGGATGTATTGTTGGGAGTTTGTGCTCTTTGTGATTACTTCTTTTTTTTTTTGGGACTTTACATAGTTTGGTGATTGCTGAAAATCTTACTTTAAGCTTAATTAGATTTATATGTTAGTGTACTGACACCAGAGAATCTCCACTTCTGAATAGCTACTAGTTTGTTCTAAAAGATAAAAATGCTGAGTAATGTAGAGTCGGATGGATTTAAAGGATTAATATAGGTAATCCCAACTAAATCATTGTAGTTGTTATGTTGTGTTACACGTCACTTGAAAAGGGGATATTGACAACATTCATGCGCAGATACGAAACCTCTCATTTCTGTTGATTCTAATTTTCAGGGTATGCAACTTCATTGTCCATACTCTGCATCTGTGAGCTAGTGGTATATGATTCTATGAGTTTTAGAGTATGGTTGTGAGAAAAGATGCTTAAATTTTGTTAACTTGTCAGGCTTATGGATTGTTCAGCTAATTGCTGCTTATGTTTTTGTGCGGAAATAGACATACGTAGCTCTGAAAGTCCAAAAGAGTGCTCAGCATTATACTGAAGCGGCAATGGATGAGATTGCAATATTAAAGCAGATTGCTGAGGGAGATCCAAATGATAAGAAGTGCGTTGTGAAGCTATTGGATCACTTTAAGCATTCTGGTCCTAATGGGCAGCATGTCTGTATGGTATTTGAATACTTGGGAGATAATCTTTTGACACTTATCAAGTATTCAGACTACCGAGGGCTCCCTATTCACAAAGTTAAGGAAATATGCTTTCATATTTTAGTGGGTTTGGATTATTTACATCGCAAGCTTTCCATCATACACACAGACTTAAAGCCAGAGAATGTGTTGCTTTTATCAATGATTGATCCAGCTAAAGATCATACAAAGTCGGGGACACCTGTCATTCTTCCTGCCAATAAAAGTAAGATTACCTCTGAATCTGGGGCTTCTAGAGAGGTGAAGAGTTTAAACAGTGGTCTGACCAAGAACCAGAAAAAGAAAATACGAAAAAAGGCTAAGCGGGTAGCTCAAAAGTTTGCTGACAAGGAAGCTTCTGAGGAGACTGAACCAGATAATAAAACTGCTGGTCCTCAAGACTCTACTCATGATGACAAACCTGAAGCAAACTCAGTTGAGGAACAAACTTGTATTGAAGCCAGTGATGATGTCTCAATAACGGAAGGGCGCCAAAGAATTCAGAGACATAAACGAGGCAGCCGGTCCGATAGGCAGAAGCTATTGGCTGACGTTGATCTTAAATGCAAATTAGTCGACTTTGGTAATGCATGTTGGACGTACAAACAATTTACAAGTGATATCCAGACAAGACAGTATAGATGTCCGGAAGTTATACTGGGCGCTAAATATTCTACTTCAGCAGATCTTTGGTCCCTTGCTTGCATTTGCTTTGAGCTCACCACAGGTGATGTTCTTTTTGATCCTCACAGTGGTGACAATTATGATAGAGATGAGGTACAACAACTGTACTTTTGATCAATTTACTATTTCCATTCTGACATGCACAAACAATTTTCTTTGGTAGGATTTCAGCTAGTGTTTAAATCTGTTTGTAGCTTAAGCTTATTGTCATGTGTATGCTATGAACATGATGTGCCTGTTTGATGGGCTCTCATGTCTTGGAAGCCTATTGGTATATCAAAAGGGCTTTATTTTTGCTTGATGATTCTTGAAACATATGTCAGCAGTGTTGTGGTTTTGGTAAGGTAAAGAAGCAAGCACACTTAAGCAATTCTTTAAGTTTACTGACAAGATTCAAAGTGAGAAAATGATGAATCTTGGAACTAAAAACATGTTGTTTCATTGAAGAAATGTTACACACCCACTTTGTTTTAGTAGCGTGCAGGAATCCTTGTTATGATTAAAAAAGTTCATAGAGGCTGAGTCCACATCCCCCACCTTTCTTGCATTGGTAGCTAAGGAAATGTTTTTTGCTGTCCGTCTTATAGGGAGAAAGAGGGAAAATCGCTCAAGCAGCTAGATTTTTGGGTCCCATTGACTAGTTTAGGTCTTTATACACTTGCAATGACATTTCGTAGATATTGACTTAACCTAGCAAACGAAATTGTCTTGGGAACCCCGAAAAAGATCATAGTCTTCGAAGATCATCAGATGAACACTAGAACCATGTTACAGCATTTTAGAGCATACACCTGTCCTCATTGTTAAAGATTGAAGGGAGTTTATAATTTCCTTGATGAAAGACAGTAGTCTTCTTTTGATAAACAAAAGTATTCATTAATCCTACTATTCACTTAGAAATGGCTGAATGTTGAAAGCAAGAATTCTTTCCAGTGGCCCTAGCTTGCCAAGTCTTTCTGATAAACAATTTTTCTTTGCGTGTGGCCCTATTCTGTACTAGAGTGTTTGACTCTATTCAATGTTCTAATGCCAGACTTTGTGTCATCTTTATTGATGGATTAGCTTCCGTCTGATTTCAAAATTGTAGAAACATATTAAATGATTCTTTAGTTTAGTGCTTTCTTGTAAGGTTCACTGGGTATGTTGTTCTTGTTGTAATGCTTTCTTTTCAGGGCTCGTTTGGACATACATTTTTGCCCTTTTTTAAAACCAAATAGGCATTTGATTATACATCGACTGATGTTTTTCACAAAAAATTGGAGATGAGTTTCAAGTTTGAAAAACTGGTTTTGACCAGTTTTTTCTAGTGAAGTTTTTCTACTCATAGAATTTGTACTTTTTTTCTTTTCAAGTTAAACGCATGTCTAAACACAACTTAAATTTCCAAATACGTTCTCCCAATATGTTTTTTTTCAAATATCACATTTTTAATGTCCAAAGAACACCTACTTAATTTTTTAGTTAAATGGTCTTGACAGGATCACTTGGCCCTCATGATGGAGCTTCTTGGGACGATGCCACGCAAGGTGTGTTTCAATGTCTGGCAAGAAGCAAGAAAAGGCTGATTTTGATTAAAACTTTGCAGTATATCTAATTTTCAACATTCCTGCAGATTGCCTTAGGTGGACGCCATTCACGAGAACTTTTTAACCGATATGGAGATCTGAGGCACATCAGGCGCTTGCGGTTCTGGACTCTTGATAAAGTGCTTATGGAAAAGTATGCTTTATGCGAACAAGATGCGAATGAGATGGCGGACTTCCTTGTACCTATCCTTGACTTTGTGCCTGAGAAAAGACCGACAGCAGCTCAATGTCTAAGTCATCCATGGATTACTGGAGGCCCTCGACATCTTGCTCCTTCTTTGACTAATTCTCTACCTGAAGCAACTGAAAACCACGGTTCTAAGAACAACCTAGAGAAGGATGAAACGGAGGCTATGGAAGTTAGAGTGGGTAATATTGCAATTGGTGGTGCTCCCGGCGCAGTCAAAGCTTCTCAATCTTCAAATCTTGCTAAGAAGACATAGTTGACTTATCCAGGTTGTGCTACTTAACATCTTCATTTTACAATTTTTGTCCCCTATGAAAGTTTGCACATGGACCGTGGTTACGTTTATTTCTTTTATGCCAATTTTATTTGCCCTCTTCATTCTCTTTAGGTGATAATCTCCAGTGCCATTATGTTAATGTTTGAAGCATTTGACTACAGTGTATCTGATTATGTTGACAAACTGCTGCTCGTTTGCTCTCTTTATTCTCGGGAAAATTGGACACTTTAAGTTGAACATAATGTCCTCACTTATGACTTCTTTGGGAACTTAGTCTTAAATCTTGGTATTTTAGTTGTCCAACCATCCATGTGATGTTACATTTCTGTCTGTGTTTATCCTGATCCCAAGTAAATGTGAAGTTGATTAGTGCTACTACAGTTGTAATTTATCAAACAGGGAAAAGGAAAAAACAGTTGATATTGTATGCGTGTAATTGACAGCTTTGTTTCAGGTGAATGCAGTGCTGTGAGCATTCGGAAATTGAAGTAATGACTCCTTTGCTTCACTGTGGGTAGAATGTACACTTCTAGATAAACTGTGAGTTAAAATAAGCATATAATAATTATCCATTTGGTTCGATAGGCTGGGTCTTGACTCAGAATTTCTTTCTCTAACTTCAGGGGAGATGGCAATTTTAAGGAGGTACCGAAGCAGCACATTGTTGTTGATTTGGTGAGTGAAACAGATTCTTTTGGTTGTAGAGCTTTTGGTGGACATTTTATGAGCCACCTTTCGATTGGATTCTAATTGTTTTGGCTTTTCCTTTGATGATGCACGCGCACTCTTCAGTGAAAGAACGTTAAAATCTTTTGATGTCAATTCTTAGTGACCTATGGTTGAATGCTATATTACATAACAAGAAAGTATCTGATGCTTTCGACTATTTATTGTTGTTTCGTGTACTTCATTTATCTTGTATTATTTTGTTGTTTAAAATGCTCCTTCCCTGTCATTTATTTTTTTTCTTGAACCGTTTTGAACTATTTTCCTTGAGCTGAGGATCTATTGGAAATCTCTCTAAATTGGTATGGTCTATGTATGTTCTAATCTCTACAAACCCCCCTTTTTGAGATTAAATGCCATGTTATTGTTGACATCTGCGGTATAAACTTGCTGCCCATGTGGTTTCTACAGCAACTGTCAATTTTTTGCTTCTAGCAAATCATAGGATCTTGCTTATGGATGAAATGAATGCCTAATTCATGTTGCTGCAGCAAAGTTCAAGAGTATATGCCAAGTCCAGCTAAGCACATGATGACGCTAGCTATAGATTCATCTAAGCTAAATCTCAAAACGACTTAACTGGGAATTGTCAATTGGTTGCAGTATTTTCCGCGAACCACATTAAATAGAAAGCTGAAGCAACACCAAAAATTCTATTTAGTGTTAAAATGTACTAGGTTGTAGGTCAAACAACTTTGTTATCAATCTATCAATTGAACCTCGATCTTAAAACATTTGAGATAGGTTATATGAATTGTGTTGCCTTTTAAATGGTGAATTATTGGATCAATAATAGTCCATATATGAACGACAATGTCAGTCTTTTGAATGGTGAATCACCGAGCCATTACTGTTCCTTGTATGATGGCCATTTCGAGCAATTTCTTAAAGCGAAATGTAAATGCAAATTACGCATTGAAAGTAAGATGCCAAAGTATATAATCATTTCCAACACAACTCTCTATTGACATCCAAGAACGTGACCTAGTGGTTAATGAAATGAGTTGTGGACATCAAGAAATCTCAAGTTTAATTGTCACTAGAGATAAACACACTAGTTGATTTCTTTCTATTTGTGCGTGCAAGCTGATTTGAATATCAATTATGAAATATATATTTATATGATTGTTAGTGTACAAAAGTGGATGGGTTTCAGAAATTCCTCTAAATAAATAATGACCGACTAAGCTTTTCTTGTACTTATTGGGATCTTGGCTTGCACTTTTTTTCCTTTACTTTACCATAATGTGAAAAAAATCTCTTACCTATCATTATACTAATAGCTACGGTATTATAATGAAGTTCATAGTAAATACAAATTTAAAATAATTAACTACTCTATTGATCCCAAAAGATAATACTCGTAATTAACTACTCTATAATCAATGTAAAAATGCATTACTTTATCAGGTTAGTATATAAGCTGTCTTTCCTCAATTCTACCATTCAAAAGGGAAAAAGAAAAACAAAAGAGCGCGAAAACCCTAGCTTACAGTCTCTAGAGTTCCGGCATGTCAATTCCACCGGAATCTCCCTCAGAACATAACGCAGAAGCACCGGAAGAAGAGTTTCAGAGCAATACTCATCACCCTCCTGCTCCTTCCGATGAGGTAATCCATGAAAATGTATTCATCACCCCAGAAATATACCAGTTCTTGTTGATCCCGTTTCTTTGAATAGCCTGAGCTGTGATTTGATTAGGGTTCTATTGGTCAATATTCAGTAGGATACTTGCGTACGTTGCAATTTATACATTATGTAAGAGATGCTGGTCGAGATGATGTCATCGACGTAGTAAATTCCTGCTAACTCCATAAAGGAAAGTTGATATATCGCGAGGAAAAATGATTACACTTTTACTGGATTGACAAAGGACTTGTTTTCTTCATCTATAATTTAACACTTCCTCTGTTTCATATTTTAATAAACTAAGACTGTTAATGATACTTTGAAATTTTAAATTTGATTACTACTAGTTTATTTAGTTATTTATGAGAGAAAAAAGTAATCAAGCTCTCTAGATTACTAAAATGGACAAGTAGAGTGAAACATTGGTTTACTAAAATGGACTAGTAGAGTGAAACATTATCCGTGGTATAGGGGTCAAGTGGAATGAAATAGAGGGTGTAATTCATTCATCCCATTTTATATGACCTACACAAACTAATATTTTAATTTGATTTATATGTTATATTAGTTATGCTGAAAACAAGAGTATTAAAGTAGTTTTTGAAAAGTTATTTCGATAGATCAAAGTTTCATAAGGTGGACTTTTTAAATGTGAAAGTCGCATAGATATGGAATTGTGATGAATATATTGAGATGTTCCAAAATGGAAAGGGTTTAATTCATCAATATTAGTCTATGTTTTACCAATTTTGACTCATATTATCGTGATTAGACCTTTATTGGACCTTTGACCCCTAATGCTAATAAACTTTTCAAAGATAGAGACTTCTGGACTGATAAGAATCATCTGCATTAGTGTAGTGATAAAGGAAAACGCACAAAGTCAATGTTTCATCTTTGTTACTTGCACTACTGAGGAAACAACAAAGAACTATGTGGTTAAGTGAAAAGTTTGTGGTTGGTAGAATCAGCTAAAAAATTTTGCAACTATATCTCCAAAATTGGCCTCTTCTATACATTATTGGAATCCAGGAATATCTGGTAGGTTGTAAGAACCTCCCAAGACAGAGGCACTAAGTGTAATCCATCTGAAACTCTTTCTTACTTGTGTTCTTATTTTTTCTATATATTGTTCGTCAGAAACTTGCTATTTCTTGCTCAAAAAGTTTTGATAGATTAAGCCTGCATTTGTTTTTTAGATTCTTTTTTTTTTTCAATTTGTTTGTCTTCTTCTCTCAAAGCATTATGTTTTATTTTGCAGCTATTTGATTTAACAACTACAGTTGATCCTAGTTATATAATATCTTTGATCCGAAAACTCCTACCAGAAAATGTGAAGCATGGAGAAATATGCAAGATAACCACATCTTCTCCACCTGAGAATGAAGGAGACCAAAGTTGGTCTAGTGATGAGTCTGAAAATCTGAAGAATCTTGAAACTTTTGTCAAACAGTCAGTAGATGACAAGTTCAATTGTCAAAATGAGCTTGAGGATGTGGCTGTAAGAGAAGAGGCTTGGGAAGAGTTTGGCTGCATTTTATGGGATCTAGCAGCTAATAAAAGTCATGCTGAATTCATGGTATTTAGAACTACTTGTCTAGCATCTTGATCTTCTTCGGTTGGCTGGTGGAAGAGTGGGTTGTTGCACCCATTCTATTCTGTTTTTATTATTTACCTTGGAATTAAACAAGAAGTTTTCTATTCACTGTTTATAGTTATGATAAGAATTTTTATACAATCAGGAGCATTTTGATGGTTCTGCAAAAGAGGCCTTCCTATTTCTTAGTTGAAGAAGTACTTATTTCTGATGAAACTTAGGCTTAGGCATAAACACTGGAATTCTTATGTCATTGAGAATATTTTCAAGAAAGAAGAGGAGGTTCTTGTGTAGATACTGGCACCCAATTTTTCCTTTTCAGATGTTTGGTGCTAGGTGTACCCTGCTGTATATACAAATTAGAGAAGAGCTTCCAACAGCCTAGGAAAGAAACTTCCCATTTGGAAGATCAAAGCTCTATAAACCTGTCCAAAGAAGAAAGGATCTGGGGTCAGGGGGGTTGAATTTTCTTGCTGGGAGGATAGCCTTCCCTATGCGCGTGTTCACTACTCAAGTCTTTAGAGGGATGATTAAATTCTATGTGCAGGTTGAAAACTTTGCTCTTGAAGTGCTTTTGGCGACTCTGATGGTCTCAAAATCTGCACGTATTACTGTAAGTCTTCCTTTATTCTTCTGTTGGATCCTCCTCCTTTTTTGGAGGTTTACTTCATTATATTTAGGTATTCTGATGGCAACATAGTGCTCAACTTGGTGATGGTTTGATGAAGTCATTACATGTAACCAGGAAATTAACCTTGGTATTATTGGGAACCTAGCTTGCCATGATGTCTCAAGGAAAAAAATCACTTCTACGAATGGTCTGATTGGAGCAGTATTGCAACAATTGTTTCTGGATGACACAGCATGTCTCTGTGAAGCATGCCGGTACACTAGTATTTTACGACAGAATTTAGTAACTAATTCTGCCCTGATATTTTTTTATCTTGTTGCTAATATCAGTTACTTTACTGAGGGGATATAATTTAGCCCACATTATTTTTTCTTTCAACCTTCTTTGGATTTTGGTACTGTTGGGGGTGGGGGGTGGGGTGGGGGGGCATAAATGGTAATGATATTTGTATTTTACACTGCTATCATGGAGAATAACATTCATATGTTTGTTGCTGTTAATCTGGAACTATTGTCATGTTTGTTAGCATTAATCTTGAATCATCATTTT
>JAABOM020000096.1:22853871-22865787 GCA_011800125.2 Solanum clarkiae | reverse complement strand
ATTAATCTGGAATCATCATTTTTATTATGATCCCAGTTCAGTAAAGTAATGCATGGGAGTTGTCTTTTTTTTTTTTTTTTAGAACAGGTGATAAGATGCATCATAGTTTCCTGTAACCTTAGCTTTGTCTTGATCAAATTTTCGTATCGTTGGCATTGCCTACAGGCTGATGACTTTAATTCTGCCAAGTGACGAAGGAGTTCTTTTGGCAGAAGCACTGCAACCTGAACCGATTTTATGTCGTATTTTATGGATTGTAGAGAACACTTTGAACATCCAGCTTCTTGAGAAGGTAGCAATG
This sequence comes from Solanum clarkiae, assembly GCA_011800125.2. NCBI lineage: Eukaryota > Viridiplantae > Streptophyta > Magnoliopsida > Solanales > Solanaceae > Solanum > Solanum clarkiae. The sequence continues at coordinate 22,865,486 of JAABOM020000096.1, read as the reverse complement.
ACTGGCTTCAATTTTCCATGTAGTTTTTCGTTTCAGTATTGTCTCTCTAACTTGCTGCTGACTTTCTTGAATGTGAGTCTTGCAATTTAAAAAGTGGCATATTTGTTCCTTATTGGATGTGCATATGGCATTTGTTTGTATTTATCTCTGACTTTCACCCTAAAAGAAACAACATACCCAGTGGAGGGATAAATGTCTCCTTCCAAAGACAGACTTGCTACTGGTGGATGCTAAAGGTGCATACTCACTGTTATCGTGGTCACCATCATCATTTTTCTATGATCACTGATTCATAGATGACACACTTCCAAATACTTCTAGCAATAACTTCTCTAGGAGTTGCAAAAGGGTTGATTTTCTGTGTGTAATGTAAGGATTATTTTATTGTTACCAGCACAAGAACTATCTTTGAATATTGTGCAATTCAAGGATGGTACAATGATGGTATCTGGAAAGAGTATCTGTCTGATGTATAAAGTCATTAAGTTCCTAATCTAATAGTTTTATTGGAAACATCTGATACTAACTTTTGTCCTTCTGAAATATTCTTTTATTATTCTTTTTAATGGTCTTTGTGCTGCTTTCTATTCTGTCATCTCTCAGAATTTGCATTTGATGTAAGTTTTTTCTTGTCTACAGAGCATTAGTCTTCTCTTAGCAATAGCAGAAAGCAAGCAGGATGTGGTTGCAATACTGCTACCGCCACTGATAAGATTAGGTCTCCCTCGGATTCTGGTTGATCTCCTATTTGTCGAGATAACCAAGTTAACTGAAGAAAGATCGCCTGAAAGGTCTGGTCCTTTCTTATCTTGGGCTGGCCTTCTCAAGGAGCCTTTCAATTTATGATTTTATTCTTCCTTCACTGTTGATATGATTGCTGATTATTGCACACAATTCTTCTGGACTTTATTCCTTGTCTCGTTATACTTCTCTTTAATATTTTCCATGTTAAACATTATTTGTATTGTGTACAATGAATAGATTTTCTACTTTTTGGAGTTCACATTACAATGTTTCTCCATGCGAAAATTTTGAAATATACAACATAGAAACAGATTGCAATTCATCATTTTTGCAGTCATCCTCCTTCCCCCTTCATGCTCTAATGTCCATGCATGACACTTCCCTTTTGTGGTGAACCTCTGTGGTTGCAGTTCACTGATCAACTGATAGAGTGGTTATGTGCTACATCAGGTATTCCATTCTAGATTCGATTCTTCAAACTGTTGAAGCGCTTTCTGCCATTGATGATTATTCACAAGAAATCTGCTCAAACAAGGAACTCTTCCAACTACTTGTTCAATTGATCAAGCATCCAGATAAAGCTGAGGTATGCTGTTAACAGTTTGCAGAACCTTCTCATTTTATCAGTTCATATTTCAAATTCAGCTAAAGATCAGTGAAAACACACTTTCCCTTTTTTATGCATCTATCAAACAACTTGAGAGCAAATGTGGAAGTAAACAATACAATAGGCGCATAGAACTTTAGCCCCCCCCCCCCCCCCCCCCACCCCAAAAAAAAAAAAAAAAGAAGAATAGGTAGTGCAGAAATATTATTGCAATATTTGGGTTCTTAAGCAGAGCTATTTCCTAATATATGCATTGCCTGCAGTTTGCCAATTCTTGTGTTACTGCTTCAGTTTTGACAGCGAATATTCTGACTGATGCAACTGATCTGGCGTTAGAGATATCACAGGGTGAGTTCATAACTACACCAACATATGCTAGCCTGATTTGTCCTTAGTTTATGTTGATTATCGAATCAGTAATGACACTTGGATCTTTTCAGACACACTATTCTTACAGGGTCTACTTGGTGTGTTTCCTTTTGCTTCTGATGATACTGAAGCACGGAGTGCAATTTGGAGCATTCTTGCAAGGTTATTGGTGCGAATTCAAAAATCTGATCCGTCAAATCTGCACCAGCATGTTTCAGTTCTCACAAGCAAGTCAGAGGTTGTTGAGGATGAACTTCTTAACTACAATGCTGATGATTCCAGCGAAGACCCTGGAAGTTCCACCAAATTAACAGCAAGAACAATTGCTGTATCCTTCATATATATTCATAAGTATTTTTCTTTTTTGGAGATAAAAGAATTTTCCTCACTAGCTTCCACGTTTCTTTTTCTAAAACTGATGTTACCTTCTGGTATTGTTGGAATGGGATGCGCCTGAGTTGAGTGCACCGGATATGCAGGATTCCCATAGGGGACAGCCGGACACCAACTTGTTCGGGATTGGGTCATAACTGATTGATTAATTTATGTGTTACCTTCCGAATTCGCTGTTTTCTTTCATTGTTGAATAGCTAAACGGAATTGTTGAAATTTTAAGTCAATGGAGAACCCTTGAGGGTCACATGAAGCGAACTCTTTCTATGGACGGATGCTATGTGAATGAAGGAGATGTTGATAAAATGTTGCACTACTGTTGCAAATACACCAAGTAAGATTTTTTTTCTATTTTTCTCTGGCTACCATCCTATATGGAATCCGAGTGTGCTTGAGAATTCTTATCCTGTTTGATGATTTGACTGTATTTGGTTTCAGCTCCATCTGTTGTTCCACTTACTGTTTCATAAATGAATTAGAGTTATCTTTGCCCTATATCTTGTTTTTCATGGTTGTTAGGTTTCTGCTGTATATGAGAAGAAAAAAGTTGTTTGCTAAGCTGCTAATCCAATCCTCATTTCGAAATAGATGAGACAGGTATACTGCAGGAGGAGAACTCATGAATGATCCAACTACTAACAAATCTTAACACGATGAAGTAAGATGCATGCTCATCTATAATTTATCTGGGCAATCTAGGGATACGTTCAGCAAAAAGGGAAGATATTTCTCTGAAAGGATCCGTGGAGAATGTGTGGTTTGGCTGATGTTTTAGAAGTGGCGCAATATACAAGTGTTGGCTTGAGTTAGCATCCTGAGAAGCCCTTCTTCACTCGTAATGGCGCTAATTGATTGGATGAGCCTTTGCCTGGCTTGGTGTTTTGGTATCTGGCCTCTAGCGTCTCGGTAGTTATCAGTCCTATGTGAGACATAATTACACAAGAATAAGTTTCATATATGATTCAAGAAAATTAATTATAGTAATCATGTAAATCATAGTTTCGAATTACTCTACAATTTATCAATGAAATGATTTTTCTCCGAGGAAAATGAGTTTCTGGAAAACCTACACTCCTAACAAGTTTCTGCTCTCCAAAGGGTGCTTGATTCCCATTATAGACGACATGATGAAAATAGATCGATTCAACGAGATAGATTTTACGTACATTAAGATTTAAAATTTGTCATCTATTTCCAAGAAAAAAGTCTTTTATTCTTTTAACAACTTATTATTGAATTAACAATTCATTTTCAAGTTTTCACCTCTGGCTCGAAAAAACACAAAGTAAAGCCAGGCCAGACATGTCTAATGAATTAATATTTCCTCTGTCTAAATTTCTAAAATAACTTATTTTTCTAGTCATCCAGTGAGTGCTTAGAATCTTAGTATTAAATGGTTTAATAACCACACCAAATTAACCCTTGATATGCATTATACATCTACCAGGCATTATGCATATAAAATAAGTTATCAATATCCAAATGAGTAATTAATCAAGTCTAACATTTTAATTATATGTGAGGATTTGTCTACATTTGGACAATTAGTTTAGTTCATAGGTAGGGTCATGATCTATACATGTATAGTTTAGTGAATTTAGTGCAAATATTACATAAGACACACATACTAGCAAGCCCATAAGGAACCCATCAAAATATCAGATTAAAATAGCTGGCTCATTTTCCTTTGTTAATCCAATGGTCATTTTCAAGTTTCAGGGAAAAGGGTAAAATACCCTCCTAATTCCACAAGTCTATATGTGAAACTTTTTAATTTATACTTGATGACAAATTCAAGCTATTAATTCATACGTTCCATTAACATAGTGTCTCGTATATGCCATTGACCATAATAGAGCTCCAAATTGAATTGTAATGAAAGTTAATTTAAAACCATAATAAAAAATAAAGGGGTAAATTTGGATAGTTTTCCAAAGTATTTTGACACCTAAAGTTCACTTAGTTAATGTGTAACTCCATTAACATCATAGACAAATACAAGACGATTTGTTGATGAAAAAAGAACTACGGTTTCAAGGCATAACCAAAGTTAAATTTTCAAATATTTTTTTTCATACAATAGAAAAGTAAATTTGGATCTACTCTGCATCCAAATTTTTTTCATGCAAAATGCAATCGGAATCACATTTATAATGATGGGTCAACGTTGTTAAGGCCAATGTAATCCAAAAGAGAAACTTGCTAACACTATGATCCAACACCCCTCGGACCTAAACAACTCAAGACGACCCGGTTTTATTCAACTTGGCTAAAGAAATTGAGAATTAGATTACACAAGTCAAAAATGTTACTCCTTGGGGTTAGAAACATCACCACCGTTTTGGGGCTGTGCGTCAAGTCATTTGTCATCAAAGATGGATCAAGTTTGTCTCTCGAGTCGTGTTCTACAGTGGTAATTAACAACATTGGTGTGCTCATCTTAAATCCCGACATCTTTTGAACTCCTTCCTCTGACCCTTTGTTCTTCATCCATGTATCAAAACATTTTTGATGTCATAGCTGAATATTTATCTGTTCAGACATTTCCATGATACCAGAATAAACTCTATCACCACCTAACTCTGTACCTGAGGCACCAGCAGCAACTTGTAGAACGTCTTCTATCAAGGCGAAGTTTCCCAGAATGTCAACATGGGCACCACTCTCTGTGCCTCTCCCTTCTAGCAGACTAGCTGGTGGCTTGTGCTGGTATTCTCTTATGTAAGTAGCAATGCCTGAGGGGTTGAAACGTGTCTTGCCTCGCCATCCTTTTGCACACATGAAACCAGCGCTCACAACTGGTACACTCTCATCGCCATCGACAAAGTATACTCCTCCACTCAAGCAACCATTATCACTTCCATCTGCAGAGATATCAATTTGAAGAGGAATGCTCTTGCATCTGTCAGAAGGTGATATCTTGTAGACATAAGATCTTTCGGTGGGAATTCCCACTCCATATGAACAGAAAATTTCCATATCCGGAGCATCTGGCAAGCTGAAAAATAATGCTGACTATTAACATACTAAGAAACACAAGGGACCTAAATGCAGCACGCTTCCTCATTAGCACATGATTGACTTATCACACTTGGATTAAGTAAAGTCAAGAAGGTGCATTTGACCGAAAATTAGGAAGTGGGATAGTAGATTCTCTACTTGTTCCTTACATGGTTTCTAGTGGATTTGACCAGTACTTATAATGACTATACTTTGGGTCTTCTAAGTTATCTGCTAATCCATGGGAGAAGTGTGCCTCAGCGCGCTGCATCGTCTTTGGTGCTACAAACCTGAGAAGATCTATCAGTGTTCTTGCCGTGTATGCTTTATTTTCGGTCACACTCTTGATGCTCTCCCGACTTAACCCATCATATTCTGTCAAAAACTCTTCACATGATGTACTGGAAACAGGCGCGCTTTCATACATGATTTCCTGTTGAAAACCACTCATTCCATTGTTAATCACATTTAAAGGGATAAGAGGTATCTTCAGTCAAGGTGTTCTGTTCAAATGTGAATCTAAGATAAAAAGGTGGAACTCCGGTTTTACCTTTGGATCTATTAAAGAGAGTTGGGATGAAGGTATCTCGGATGCTACCTTCCCAAATGATACTAATCTTCCATATTTTGCCAGTTCTTTTACCTGGATACTCCTCCAAGTGCTGGTATCATTTTTATTGTTCTCCTTTGAAGAGAAATGCAGGTATTGTGTCTTTGCTGAATGACATACATTTTCTTCTTCCGGGGACCTATTCAGATCACCCCAGACTGTCTCTCCTCCTTTTGGTAGCAATGAAATGATGGAGTCCCATGTTCGAAGTACCCTCATAACATGTTGAAAGGTTTGAAAACCAAAGGTCTCCACCAAATCTAACAGACCAGGAGCCATGGATCTGCACAAGTACACGTGATCACTGCCTTAATTATAAACCCAAGGAAGTATAGTGACAGTAATCCAGAATCTTCAGTACTGAAGAACGTACGTCTCTCAAACGGCTAGCTAAAACATATAGCATTATACAAACGTCTCTATATGCAGAATTACTTCTCTGAGATCTATAGATGACGGTTGTCATATCAAAATCAAATAACCAGTGATAGATCAACCTATATACAGAAAACAAAGAGCAAAGGAATTTGTTTTTGTCAAATTCTCATTTATATGATTACAACGCTAAAATAGACCATGAAAATGACACTTCGTGGCAGATATAAAACGATGTCTTAACTAGAAAATGGAAATCCTCTAGGTAGATCTTTCTGTTAAGAATTAACTAAAAATATAAGCTACGATAATGCTGGATGAATTACATTACAAACCTGATAAACGTAACATCTTTTCCCTCAGCGGACAATATATTAGCAACAGCTTTTGGAACTCCAAGAAATGATGGACTGATATTCATGATTGCTTTGATGTGCTTGGCACACCAACCTGTGCCACCACCCCCTCCAACAGGGGGAGGTGCTTCAACCCATTTAAGGAAGTGGAGAAAATAGTTGACGCCCATCGAGTGAGGCACTACCACCACTTTCTTGTAACCGTTTGTAACATACAAAAGCTCAATTTTTCTCTTCAGCCTGCTCAAAGATTGGTCTCTGATCTGCTTGTTTCCAAATTAAAAAATATACATATCAGAATTACCTCAAGAAGGACAACCACCTCAAGAAACCTCAAATTTCTCAGATTTTTTTTTCCACAAAATGAACTAAGATATCAACACGTGTTTTAAAGATATTTACAATTACTACTGTAAATAGAGCGGCAGAGACAGCAAGGATTCATATAGCCTACTCCAACTTGCTTGAGCTTTAAATGAAGAAAATAATTTAATACCTCTGTATTTTGGAAGGACAGCCTCCAGTCATAAGAAGCCATGTACATATTCTTCTGTTCATAGCCAATCTTCGCCAGATTTTCAATAAGATTAGCCCATATAAAATAACCTGGAGCAAAATAATCAGCTGCTACTAATCCTGTAACTGCACGAACTCGAATCCCCGGTGGATCAAGCCCTGTTTCATTATCCAAAGAAAGGTGCTCCAACCAACATAGTGGCCTAATTCAATTGCAGAAAGTAATTTTTCAACTGGATTTAACTCTCAACAAAATCTAAGCTTTCTGATTGAACCAACGGTAATTCCATTTCGGAAAGAGTTAATTTCACGAATGATCACTGAACCTTACCATTATGGCTGGGAAAATACAACTACATAATGTGACAAAACATAACTTTGTAACTTCAATATTATACTATAGATGAAGTTCCGCCATGCTGAAGTCCAACTACGAACTTTTTAACCAAAACAACTTAAATATATGCCATGGAAGCTGAAATTACAGTGTCCGTTGACACCATTCCTTACCTCCAATGGATCCTCCGGTTTAGATCGTACTCATTATTGTTACTTCATCCCTCCTCCTATATTATGTAGGATGTTTTGCTTCTCGAGATTCAAATTGATCAGTTTTCGAAGCTAAATTGAATTATATCAACTTAATATTATACAGAAAATCCTATATGCAAAGTACCATAAATTCTTGTGTCAATAGAATAAACAACAACATAGCCAATATAATTCCACAAGTGGAGTCTGGGACTAGAAGGGTAAAAATGTATTACTACTATCTCACGGATAGAGAGAGGCTATTTCCTGAATCCCTCGTCTCAAGAATCAAGCCCCGCGAGCAGACTCGTGTAAAATTTTACATCCAAAAAATGAAAAAGCCACATAAATTTGAGTATAATTTTACTGTTAAAGTTCAGTGATCATACGCGAAATTAACGGAGTCTACAAAGACAAACCTCTTGAATATTTCAGCAAAGCTACCACCCCAAAGTCTCTTACGAAATAAGCCATGAGAACAAGGCTTGCCTTCCCAGAGTTCAAGACCACCAGTTACAATCCCAGAGACCAAAACAACAGGGTGATGAGCATTTAACCCTTCATTTTTCAGCCTAGTCCCAGGTGATTCAGGGACTTTAAGACCTGGCAAAACAGCAGGCAAAAAATTGCATAGAAACAAAAGTATCCACCAAGTTATGCACAAGAATCCAATTATCCAACAACAGTTATCTATACACCTCCATTCCTTAGGCTCCCTGCTGGTTTTCTTCCGTTTTGGCTTTTCATAAGCAGAAACAGCATTTTCTTGTTTCTTGTCAAATGATTGAGTACCCACAACTGGGTCAAGAAAACAGAGTTTTTGAAGAATTGAACCCAAGACTCTAACTTTACAATCTATATAGTTACAAATAGCACTCAAATTGGCCTGAAAAAGATTAGTAAGCTCTGTTTTCAAGAATTGGAAAAACCCCATCAATCAATTGAGAATGTGGGATTGAGAGTAGTACAAAATTGGAAACTAATGAAACCCCATAAGAGGAAAGAAGGATCAAGAGAAGTGATCATGGTGATGAGTTAGTATAGTACAAATATAATCAGCACTGATTACACGTGGCGATACGTGAAGGCAAGTGGCCGAAGAGAAAATTTAGCTTTTTCTTTGAGCAAGCTGTACTAACATTTTCTTGTGTGATAAAATCGATACTTCTCTACAAAGACACATGTCTTGCCTTTCTATTGCATGCAAAAATTTACATCTCTCAAATCTCAATTGTCAACGCGATTCATAATTTAAATTAATCATGTAATATCAAATCTTACGATAGGGAGAAAAAATTTAGGGAAAATAACAGTTCTAATCTTAATTATCTATGTTATTTACGAAATAAGATTACGATTTTAATAACTTTCTCTCATTTATTTTTTAGAAAAAATATAATCATGATTCGTGTATGGTATGAATAATGTATTAATATAATTATGGCATATAACAGAGGACTAAACACGATCATGCATGATACAGCTGTTGAATCATATATCAATCAAGTCTTAATTGTTTATTATTTGTTTATTTAAAAAAAAAACCTCAATATTATATGAAAATGATATAATATTAATATATTAATGAAATAATAGAAAAAATTAAGGTCAATTTCATATGGTACCGTATAACGATATCATATTGACGGGATATTATAGAGTAGTCATATTAACATCATGTGAAATAAGAAAAGAGAAAATGGAATGAATGAATAAATAATTTGAATTGAATTTATTTTTGATAAATAATTTTATAATTCAGTCCATTTCGTGTAGTTTTCTCTTTTGTATCATGTTAGTTATTTAGGGATCGTTTGATATGGTATATTAATAATGCATAGTTTAGTTATGTTTGCATTAATTATGCATAAAATATTTTTATTCATTGTCTGGTTTGATGCTTTAAAATAGCATGTATTGCTTTAAAATAGCATGTATTGCATTAAAATAATTTATTTACAAATATATCATCCACAATTACGGTGGAAAAGATGTGAAAAATATTTTGAGGAACAATTGAATTTTTAATCATGCTAATGCATGCATTAAAACCGTTGCATTACTAATACCTAGAAATCTATGATACTAATAATAAATGTCTTAATACACAACAGAGTACTCCCTCTATTTCAAAATAATTGAACTATTGGATTATATTACACATATTAAGAAAAAGAAATATAGACAAAATTTAATCATATTTTTTCATTTTTACCTTTTCAAACTTCAAACACGTAGTTAACGTATTATTTATCTCAAATACAAAATTCAACCTTAGAAACTCAATAATGAAAGGCAAAATTGAAAAATATTTCCAATATATACCTTAAAAATTAAATAATTCAATTATTTTTAAAATAAAAAAATATATAACTAATGCATAATATTAAAAAATATATCAAATTTGTACAACGACTATTATATACATTATATTTGTCAATGCACTGTATCAAACGATTCAGTAGTTTGTGCAAGCTTACTAATGTAACCCATTTATTTATTTGACATGAAATTTAACGAAATGAAATAAGAATTGATATTATTTCGTATTTTGCCACTCATCACTCGAAAATAACCCAAGTTCTCTTTGTTGGCTTCTGTGTGTCTGTTTTATACAGGCACAAGAAACTAAGCAAGAGGAGAAAAAAATGAAGCAGAACCCCCAATTATCGGAAAATAGCACACGTTACTAAAAAACACAGATACCTAAAACAGCCTAATGGTCATTAGTGGAACTGTTCACGAAGGAGTAGTTGGGGAAGAAAGCAAGAAATGAAGCTGTAAATACTCCCTCCGTCCAACTTTAGTTGGATTAAGAAGTAGTAAATAATGGAATAATTTTATTAAATTACTATTTGAATATAATAAATATAATATTTTGAAAAATATAATAAGGAAATGACTATAATTAATAATAAAAATAAGTTAGAAACTGAGTGTAAAATTATCTATTAATTTTATAAAATAGACAAATATGATTGAACATCTCAAAATATTATAGGGACAAATAAAATTGGACGGAGGGAATATAATTTAGAGGTCGTTTGGTTTACGCAAATTTTAAGATGAAGATTGCAATGCAGATATAGGTAAACCTGACTATCGGATCGTGTCAAGTTGATACCAGTGTGATTGATCTGATCGGAATGGGGTGGTGAGCCTTGTGTGTTTGAATGGTCTATCTTTTTTTTTAATATATTCCTATCTTCTTTGAGACATTACTCTCTTATATATCTTCAAAATTCATGTGATGTATTTTAAAATTCATAATTTTTTAAAAAAAATTATGATTTGAATAATTTTTATAGATAAAAAATAATGATATGGCCATTTTTTAGCTATTGATCATTTCTGCAATTAAATTATTGGCCAACTGCCCCCAACTTTCTCTAGATATCTTCATCTATATGTCCTTTTATTTTAAAATTGTTTATCAAATATATTCACTGTATTAAAACTAGAAGTTAAAAATAGATTAGCGTATACATAGTTTAAACTAATGATGTTAAGGATAAGAAAGTGTTTTGTCCTCCTAGTTGACATATCACTATAATGTATATTTCCACATTATATTTAAAGGTGCATTTATGATTTTAAATATTATGAGTTTAAATTTAAGATTTTATCATAATTTAAGTTTGTCAATTTATCACATTTTTTACGTACGATGAATCATATCTTTTTCAACTAGTTATCAATAACAAGTTAAATTATAAGCACATAATTATTAAAGATGGAGTAATATAAATAAAAAATATCATTAATTGAGACATTAAAATTACAAGTTAGTATCAACTTTAGAAATCACATGTTTAGACTTATTAGTGCCCGTAATACTAATCGTACTTATGAGATTTTTGTCATGTATTATTTATTGTATTTTGAATATTCTATTATTTTGATTTTTGCTAATGTTATTGTTTCCTTTTAATGGATTTCACAACAGTGATGTTGACACCCAATTTTTACCCGTCACAGTGTCTAATTTTTACGAAGTTTTGTATTTTTATTTTTTATTAATTTTTAACAATTTTCGTAATTTAAAAAAAAAATTAATTAAAATTTTATATCGGGCGCGTGTATACCACGCGCCCCTAATTATACTCACCCCCGA
>JAABOM020000096.1:22812218-22846739 GCA_011800125.2 Solanum clarkiae | reverse complement strand
TTTAAACATAGGGGTTAGGCTGCGTACATCCGACCCTCCCTCACCCCGCAATGAGCGGGAGCCTTTTGAGGCACTGGAATATGTTGTTATTGTTGTTGTTAAAATAAATTAAAAAATTCTTATAAAAAAATATATGGATCACACCCAAATAAAATGTGCAAAAGAGGGAAGAAGTGGCAAAAAATTAATAATGCTAGGTATTCTTTATCCTTGAGCAAGCCAGCTAATAAAGAATTGATAGAAGAATAATCATGACACACATCCTTTCTAAATTCCTATTGCGATGCTCCTTTTTCCTTTCCTTTTTAAATTTAATTTGGAACCTTTCAGCAGAAAATATTGTGTTATGAGATCCAACTACCACATGACACTACTTTTATTGGGTTGGAGAATTGGTGAATTTATTATTTCTCAACTTGAATTAAAAAGATTTTCATAAAATATTATATTCTAATTAATTACTATCATTAAAAAAAAATTTATACATACAAATAATGTTATTGATAAGATGTAGGGATGTAGTTTTAAAAGGAAAAAAAATACATGTTTTTAAGAACGAAACTAAAATCAAGTTTTATTGTGATATTTTTAGCAAGTTTTAATCAATCAAATGAAAGAAGTCACTAACTTAGCTATTGTGCATGCGTTATTCCAAAAAGACATTTAAATATGATAATGGAGTGATTAATTCCACTTTAAAATTCATCGCAAATAGCTAAATAATATAATATTCAATTAGTTGCATAAAAATAAAATAGTCATTGTATAACTAATACGTCATTTAATTGTTAATACCTTTTTACTGATACTGATTAACTAACTAACATAAAATACATTTTCAAAGTCCGTAATAATGTATATTATTATTGCTTAACGATTATTCATTACATCAAAAACAATCCTTGTATTGTGATTGCACAATAACTACTAAACAAACTAACACCTTTACTTACAAGAAAGTTTTGTCATATAAAGAGACAATTATCTTAAAGTAAGCATAGAATCGAGAATTTGATGAAATGCGAGGAAAAAAAGATAAACAATTGACAGAATCAACAATCTCTTATAAATTCATACTCATATTTAATAAAGTTATTGCTCACATCATCGTAATACTTTATCTACCCCAGTCTTCATCTACTTTCACCTCAATTCCTGAAAACTAATTCATTTATAGAGTTCTCCCAACAAGCAGAAAAGGAAATTTTGGAGTTTCTATCTGAAAACAGTAACACCAATAGGATGAACCAAATGAGTTCTGCATTATGAATTTTGTACTAGCGCACATTACTTAAATGAGTTCTATAAAAAAAATATTGAAACGAATTTTCAACTTATTAATATGCTATATATATACACAATATGCCGAGGTTTCACACAAAAACTTAAATGTTAAATCCACCATAATCACAATAACAAAGCCATTTACAGTCCTTCCGGGATCTATGGATGGATCCACATTTTGCTTTCGGGTCAAGAGAGTAACCCGACCATGCAAATTTCAAAAAGCTGGGCCCCAAGCGTTACATTGACATGACGAACAGTGAGCAATTAATTTTTTAATAAATAATAATCAGAAAATTCGGTAAATTAAAATTAGCCAGAAATGAAAATGGAAATACAAATGTTTCGTCAAATTAAACAAAACTAAAAGTCGTCTTCCTCCACTGCCCTGACGGCTTTTCAAAATTTCTCAGTCCACCTCTTGCCTTCACCTCTTTTCACATATATACCTACGTAGATATTGTATGTATAGGCCAAACAGGAATTTAGGTGAATTGTAAGGGTCGATCTTATAGCAGAAGATCTCGGTGATAATATTTGAGGGATCTGCAAAAAGCCTCTCCGGTTGGATCTGAACGGAAATGGCGTTATCCGGCATGAGAGGTTTGTCAGTTTTCATCAGCGATATTCGTAATTGCCAGAACAAAGAACAGGAACGTCTTCGTGTTGATAAAGAGCTTGGCAATGTTCGTACACGCTTCAAAAACGAAAAGGTAAACAACTTTACACCTTTACCATATATTCCAAACTAGTTACGGTCGGACTTGTTTGCTATTTTATAGACGGATGTATGTGATGGATTTGCCTTCCCATTTATTGCAGTAATTGATTTTCTTTTGATTTTAGCTTCTTCAGTTGAATTAGTTGAAGGTTATTGGGGTTTTGGTACCATGATCTATACTGTGTTTATATGTTATAAGTGGTACGTGGTGTTGTTTGATTCCGGGTTTAGGTTTAAACTTCTTAGGAATGGGGTATTGTAGGGTTAAAGCGAATGGGTTTATCTGGAAGTTAATTAGAAAGCAGCATGCACTTGTTGAATTCATGCTTGTCTTTCACAGTATAAGTATTCTCTGGAAGATTTGAATTCATTGTGATACTATTTAGATTGATCCTGTTTCGAACCTGTGAGATGCTTAATTACTTGCTTGTTTGGTAAAAAATCCCCGTATTTAAGCTAGTTAAGATTGCACTGTGAAGGTGAATCTTTTTGTCCAACTTTATTCAATATCGTAACGGCACTTGTTAGAAAAAGACATCTCTTAGATTTTCTAATGGATGATGGTGAATTGTTAAGATTTCTTTAGCATGGATAACAATTGGAGTTGTGAGGAGTGACTTTGTGGTGATGGTGCAAATGGAACAATCTTGTTATCTATGCAAAAGCTGACTGTGCGTATCTTAATGTGGATCCATGCCCACATAATTCGCTTTAACTGTTGATATGCTCTCATAGACATATCTGTTCAATCCCTTAAGAACTGCGCCCCTAATCTATTAGATGGACTAAGGCGACGGAAGGGAAAAACTGAGCGCTTTATTAAATAGAGAGTAAAATTGGAATTTCTTATATGCGTTATCACGTGAAGGACAGAAGTTTGAAGCAAACTCAGGTATAAGCTGTAGAACTTTTTAGATTTGAGCTGGTCTTAAGATCTGACATACTTCCTCTGTTCATTTTCACTCGTCTATGGTGGACTTTGCATGCCGTTTAAAAAACAATGATTGGTTATGAGTATTTTACCATAATACCCATAGTCTTAGAAAAAAATTAGGGAATAAATAATTAATGTTAAGGGCAACACAAGGAAAAAATAATTGTCTTTTCTTGATATGTTAAAAGTGTAGATAAAGAGCTTGGCGATGTTCAGACTTGCTTCAAAAACGAAAAGATCACAATTTTACACTTTCCCCCCTTTAGCTAATATCCCAACTAGTTGGGATTGGATTTGTTTGCTACTCTCTCCGTTTAAAAAAGAATGACCTCCTTTCTTTTTTGGTCTGTTTAAAAAAGCATAACCCAATTTCTTTTTTCACAAAACTTTAATTTCAACTTTCCACGTGGTATGATTAAGGCCACAAGATTAAAGCGCATTTTGGTACATTTAACATAACTTTAATTTAGGACAACAAGATTGAAAAGTTTTCTTTGTTTTCTTTAACTTTCGGCCAAGTCAAACTAGATCTTTTTTTTTTTTAAACGAAGGGAGTATTTTATAGATGTATAAATAGATGTATATGATGAGTTTGCCTTTCCATTTATTGTTTTGCAATAATTTGTTTTCCTTCTATTTTAGCTTTAGTTGAAGGGTTATTGGGTTTTCCGTACTATGAGCTATATTGTGTATATGTTATGTGCTTGTGTTGTTTGATTCCTGATTTAGGTTTAAACTGCACAGGGACGGGGTATTGTAGGATTAAATTGAATGTCCATGAGTGAAGGGGTTTATCTGGTAGTTAAGTGGAAAGCAGCATTTACTTATTGAATTCATACTTGTCTCTTACAGTACAAGTATTCCGTGGAAGATTTGAATTCAGTGTGGAGCTATTTGAACTGATCTGGTTTTGAACCTGCTAGATGCTTAATCTGGCTTTGAACCTGCAAGATGCTTACTCTGGTTTTGAACCTGCGAGATGCTTTATTATTTGCTTTTACTGTAAAGAATGTGCCAATTTAGGCTAGTTAAGATAGCAGTGTGAAGGTGAACCTTCTTGTCCAGCTCCATTTTCGTAACGGCACTTGTCAGGAAAAGATATCTCTTAGATTTTCTAGTGCAAATTCTGATGATTTCATTAATGTGAATAACAATTAGAATTGTGAGGAATCATTTTGTGGTGATTCTGCAAATGGAACAATTCTGTGGTCTATGCTCTGATCTTAATGTGGATCCATATATCCACATAATTTGCTCTACCTTTTAAATGGTTCTTGTGGGCGTATCTCTTCAACCCCTTAAGAAATGTGCCCCTAACATATTATTAGCTGGACTAAGGCGACAAAAAGGGGAAAAAAAGCACTTTTTATTATATAAATTCCTTATATGTGTTATCATGTATAGGACAGAAGTTTGAAGCAAAATCTAGGTATAAGCTGTAGAAATTTTTAGATCCCATCTGGTCGATGGCGCTCTATTTGTTTTTAGTTGACAAGATGGCGCTCTATTTTTTTTTTGGTTGACAAGATGGCGCTCTCTTAAGATGCAACATACTCCCTCCGTTCACTTTTACTTGTCCATTTTGGACTATGCACGCATCTTAAGAAAGAAGGATTGATATGAGTAGTTTACTAAATTACCTGTATTACTTGATGTTTAGTATTAGGTCTTGGAAAATGATTTGGAGAATAAGTAATTAATGTTAAAGGTAAAACATGAACATAAATAATTGTCTTTATTGATATGTTATATAATTTTTGGGTCGAGCTCGTCGCATAAGTTTGCCTAGTGATGGTTATTTCTCCTATTTAGTTTGCAAGTTATTGCATAGGAGCGGGGGTTTATCCTGTGGGCAGCGGCTGCGGGTTCCCCTTATCATAAGAAAAGGTTTCAAGTAAACGTGAAATTTATTTTTGGAATAGTGGACAAGTAAAAGTAAATTGAGGGAGTATTTAAAGACTTTGAAGTAGCATCTGAAATAGTTACTTCCTCTGTCACGATTTATGTGATGGTGTTTCTGAAACATTCTTAAAGAAAAATTTATATGATGGTATTTAACTGCGCACATGTTTAAGAAAGAAAGGAATATCTATGGAACTTGTAAAATAAGTCATAGGTATTTGTATGACTATAAATCATCTCATTAAGGGTAAAATGAGAAGTTCAAAGTTAAATTGTAATTAAATAAACAAGTGTATTATTTTTGCCTTCTGGATCGAGCCTAGTGCGGGCTACTTCTCTTGTGTGGTTTGCAAGCTATTCCATAGGAGCGTGAGTTTTATCCTGTGCACACCCAAAAGGTAGCGGCTGCGAGTTTTCCTTGTCCTTAAAAAAGTATCATTCTTATTGGTATTTGGGACTTAAAAATGAAAGAGTGTTGCATAAATTGGGATGGAGGGAGTATTGCTTACTGAGGATGCTATGCTTCTTTAATTATAAGCATTTACTAGAATATTGTGCCGGGTAAAAGGGAACTAGTAATGTCTGAAAACAACTCGATACTGACAGAATCTGAGAAAATGTATGCCATTTAGGATGTGTGTATCATATTTGAGTAATCTATAGATGTATAATTAATTGGTTCTCAAAAGAAAGACTAAAGTGATCTATCAGACTGGAGACAAAGGAAAACAATATGATCCTACACACCATTGATATGCAGGTGTGATCTTCATATTTTGTTGTTGTTGCATCTGAGTTGCATGAAAATGGAAAAGGCACTCTTACCACTAACAACAACAACAACATACCCAGTGAAATTCCACAAGTGGGTGGGGAGGGTAAAATATAAGCAGACCTTACCACTAACTCATAGAGATAGAGAGGCTGATTCCGGAGCAGTCTTACTTTCACTATTCTTGAAATTAGTTGAGTACATCATTCACAGCCATTTTTTTATAACCGTGGTGTTCGTGCTAACTTGCACGCACCTCGACTAGTTCCACAGGATATTTGCTACAACACCAGTTCCAATTGTACATCATCTCAACCATTGCAGACCATGACACTCTTTTAAGACAGGAGACAACCTAAAAGTATAGCACCATCACAAATATATGGAGTTAAACAAGAGCTTTATTTGGTCACAATAGAAACAAGGGTCCATCAGAAACAAGCACTCCACCTTTGATGTAGGATAAGGTTTGCGTACTCTCTACCTTTCCTTAGAACCCTCTTTGTGGGACCACACTGGGAATGTTCTTGTACATGCTAAGGATATCAAGATGTATAAAAGCATAATTATGTATATAGCTTCAGCTGTTTTCAGTGAATTACAACAAATTAAGTTCAGACCTTAAAAGTTAAAACTAGCATCTTTTCTTTCAGAATATTCAGACAACAGATCATGATGTTTCTATGTGGCTTCTTTCCTCTCTCTCTCTCTCTCTCTCTCTCTCTCTCTCTCTCTCTCGTTTTCTTTCTTTATCTCTTTCTTTCTTACTTAAATACCTGGGTGCAGATGCTTCATCCTTTGTTCTTTACTCTATTTGCTTACTTAGTTTTCGAGTTTCTTAAATTTGTTTAGTTAATGTGTGTAGAGCTGTCTGTCTGTTCCATTCTTATTATTCTTTGCTCTGTTTGCTCATTTAATTTCTGAGTTTCTTAATTTGTTATTTAGTGTGGTCAGCTGTTTTGTCTGCAAAATTTAATTGGTTTCATCCTATTGATGAAGTTGTATACTTTTTTTCCACAACAGGGGTTGACACCTTATGAGAAGAAGAAATATGTCTGGAAAATGCTTTACATTTACATGCTTGGCTATGATGTGGATTTTGGTCACATGGAAGCTGTATCTTTGATATCTGCTCCAAAGTATCCCGAGAAGCAGGTATCTCCTCATTCTTCTTTCATTCAATCACATGGATAACTAATCACCTTTGGTAGCAGTTGAGATATGTATTTTCAGCTGTAGTTTCTCTTAACACTATTGAAACCGTGGTTTTGTTTTGTTAGAAGTAGTTGGTTATCAAAAAAAAAAATTGTTTGAGAATGCTATTATGTTATAGTGAGAATGATTTTATGTTATAGTCTTTTGCACTAGTTAATCTCCCTACATACAACTAGTGTAAGACCGAGGAGGTCATGTTCTAGTCTTTACTATGCTGCAGCTTCTGTTCGTGTAAATATTTGAAGCAAGGACCTAAGATTTGACTGATTTTTTTTGTTTTGGTGATTTGCAGGTTGGGTACATAGTAACATCATGCTTGCTCAATGAGAACCACGATTTTTTGAGATTAGCAATTAATACAGTACGCAATGACATAATAGGTCGCAACGAAACTTTCCAGTGTCTAGCATTGACCTTGGTACGAGTTGCAAATGTTTTGTGGTTTTTAGTTGCATATATGCAATTACTTTTCCTAGAAGGAATTTTTGTCTGCTAAGTGAATTGAAGCTTTGTGGTTCTTTTATCAATATTACAAATTTAATTTCATGTATATGCACAGGTTGGAAATATTGGGGGAAGGGAATTTGCTGAATCTCTGGCACCTGATGTTCAGAAGTTACTTGTAAGTGATACTTGCAGTATTGAGCTGGTACTTTAGAGTTTCAAAAGTGATGTTTGACCCGCTTGTTTTTCCTTCCTTTTGTACTGCAAGATATCAAGTAGTTGTAGGCCACTTGTGAGGAAGAAGGCTGCCCTATGTCTCTTGCGTCTTTTTAGGAAAAATCCTGATGTTGTGAATGTTGATGGCTGGTATGTATAATGTTGTATTTAAATAGTTTATGGGATGACTTAACTTGTCTTTCAACAGTTGGAGTTTTCCTGAAATTCCAGGTCAGATAGGATGGCACAACTACTAGATGAACGGGATTTTGGTGTCTTGACATCTTCCATGAGCCTTCTAGTTGCATTAGTGGCTAGTAACCATGAAGCGTATTGGAGTTGTCTTCCAAAATGTGTTAGAGTGTTGGAAAGGCTTGCCAGGAACCAAGATATCCCACAAGAATATACTTACTATGGGATACCGTCTCCCTGGCTTCAGGTCTGTTTATTTGTTACTGTTGAATATACCGAAGCCAGTATATCCTGTGGATAAAACTGCAGCCCATGAACCTTGAAAAATACACTTATGCTTACTAATTGAATGATAGTTATATTGAAAATCGGGTGAATGTATTGGCTGATCCTGTAAATCATAAATTTGATGAACCAATGCCAGTAAGAACAGGATCATGATCTCTGCTCACATATCATCTTAAATTTTGATCTCAGGTGAAGACTATGAGGGCTCTTCAATATTTCCCAACTATTGAGGATCCAAGCACTAGAAGATCATTGTTTGAGGTATATCATCTCTAACAAGAAGTTTTTTTACTGCAAAATACCATATTTTTTTACATGCCAGGAAAAAAATAATCTGGAGTGAGTCCAGAACTCATTTCATTTTCATTATTCTTAGGTTTTACAACGGATATTGATGGGAACTGACGTGGTGAAAAATGTGAACAAAAATAATGCATCACATGCAGTCCTATTTGAAGCCCTTGCTCTTGTAAGTTTCTAATTATCAAGTCCTTATCCTGCACATATTGAGGTACAGTTCCATGCTTTATGTGAATTTCAGTGCTAATGGCTATGGCATATGACGTTTTAGTAAATTGTTTTTTTATGGAGAGCAGTTCTCTTCAAATATGATGTATTGTTATCTGTAAGTGAAAACTAATCCTGTGCTTCTCTTCTTGCCACTCTGAGAGCTGCTCCTTTTATCAGAATGCTACTTGTTCATCAAGAAAAACTTGCTCTCTTAACCCTTTGTGCACTTACATGCTAAGACGTGCTATTTGGCACTATTTACATTTTCAAAACTTCACTGCTGGTTAAGTTCTTTTGTTTCCCCTGCTTTCTTGGAAGACTTGAGGGTTGAAATCTAAGCGCTTTACTGTAGGTCATGCATCTTGATGCCGAAAAGGAAATGATGTCTCAGTGTGTTGCATTGCTTGGGAAATTCATTGCTGTCCGTGAACCAAATATTCGTTATCTTGGCTTGGTAAGTGTAGCAGCATGCTGATTCATGTTATTTCTTCAACCATTTTCATTTTGCCTGTGTAGGAGGTTCTATAATTCATCAGTGGCACTATGTAACATAGTCGTCCTATATATACCGAATTTCTCACAAGCTAATGTTGAAACAAATCCAGTTGACATCATGCCAGCCTAGACGACTGTCTGATTCCCTATGTTATTATTGCCAAAATGCAGGAGAATATGACTCGGATGTTGATGGTTACAGATGTACAGGATATTATAAAACGACATCAAGCTCAAATTATTACCTCACTGAAGGATCCTGATATCAGGTGGAGTATGAGTATTAAATTGGAAATATTCCGTATTATGTCATCTTCTTGTAAGCAAAGTAAAATTCTTTTGGAAATTGATAACTTCTTAAACAAATTGGGTTGGCTATCGCCGCTTATCAATTGTCTGATAATACATCTGGAGTCTTATTTGATTATCTGCAATGTTCTTTGTTATATTTGTTTTTCCCTTTTCGATAAATTCAGGGAAAGAGATTCCTCGTAAAGCCTGTCCCCTGTTACTTTAACTGTTTAGCACATGTTCTCCAACTCAGAGTTTTTAATTGCTTCCTTTACTGATGCTAACTACTCTATACAGCATTAGAAGACGTGCCCTTGATTTATTATATGGCATGTGTGATGTTTCCAATGCAAAGGACATAGTAGAAGAATTATTACAGGTATATAACCACCTGACTCTGAGTTATATTCAATTTTCCTTTTCGATGTATTTAAGTATCTTCTCTATGTAATGAAAATGTTGAAGAAGGTAAAAGGAAAATATGCAACTAATTTTATCTGTTTTCAGTATCTCAGTACAGCAGAGTTCGTGATGCGTGAAGAACTGTCGCTTAAAATAGCAATTCTTGCAGAGAAGTTTGCTCCTGATCTGTCATGGTATGAAATTGATATGGAACAGAAAAATGTGCATTGTTGTCATGTACTATGTGAAGTCACGCTTTAGAGATTGTTTTATACAAAGATTTCGTCTATTATCCGTGCATATCTAGCTCTAGCCTTTACTCTTCTTTTTTTTTTTAGCACTCAGATCTAGTTGTTTCTGAGAACTGTTTCTTTGTTGGTATACGATGTGATAGCATCTATGAGTGTGTTCCTGTTTCACGTGCAGGTATGTCGATGTAATCCTTCAACTAATTGACAAGGCTGGCGATTTTGTCAGTGATGACATTTGGTTCCGTGTTGTGCAGTTTGTTACAAACAATGAAGATCTTCAGGTAACTATTTGTCCTTCCATTGGTGCAGTTTGGTCTCAGCTTCTTTTTAGGTGGAGTTCAGTCTGCTCTGCGTCTTATTTTCAAACTTCTTTCCGCAGCCTTATGCGGCTTTGAAAGCCAGAGAATATCTTGATAAGCCTGCCATTCATGAAACAATGGTCAAGGTGCGTTCTTTTGCTATAACTCTTTATAATGTAAAGAAAAATTATAAACCATCCTGAAGACGAAGATATTTCTTAGTCCTATTATATTTTTGGTGTAAACATGAATATATGGAAGACAGAGAATCTTTTGTTGATGTTCTAGGATCTTTGTAACTTGTTAATAGAATAGAACATCTTCCTTTATTCTTTTTCTGTAATTATGGACAGCTAAACATTATGTGCTGCAGTTAATATTATACAACAAATGTTGCTTTCTCATAATAATAAATTATTGACCCTGTGGATGTTGTTGCATAAATGTGATGTTTTTGCTGCGGAATTGTCATGCAATACATTTCTAGCTAAGAATAGGAATGGCTAACCCAGTAATCTGATACACTGAACACTTGCTGTAAGAGCACTGGATACTAACACTGCACTGCATCAACTATGACAGGAATGCAAATTGTGGAAATCTAACCACTGGAGTAAACTGTTTGAAGGGGTTAATCTAATTTTAGGGTTTGTGTTTGCTATGGAAGATTATATTTTATTTTTCCTATTGGAACTCATGAGCAGCTCAGAAATCTCAACGTCTTATTTTAATAATTTAATTAACATTGGCAATTCGTAAGAAAAATACTCTTTTAAGACATTGTAATTAGAGGTTGCTCTGATCACCTGAAGGCACATGAATTGAGTAGTGAAAACCAAGTCTCAGATATTTGATTCCAGGTGGAAGAGTGGCTGAACGCGTCCCTTCCCACAAAATTTAGAGAGAGGTTGACTTAAGATGTCCGTAAGATGTCAATGCACCACTGAAGAAAACTTTCTTCTCTATGATCTGCACCATCTCCTAAACCTTTAAGAGAGACCCGTTTCACCTTGTTCTAGTGCATGCCCCATACCAGGAATAGGCTTCTCTTGAAGATTCAAAAGTTAAGCCATGTCCTTAATAATTTTAGGCATGGTTTTGCATGCCTCTGTTTTACACAGGCCCAATGCTTTTAAAAGCGAAAAGTGCAAAAGAATGACAAGGTCAACGGGTTTGAAGCGAAAAGTGATATATGGAACACACTTCTTTTTTGTTACAATGGCTAAAAGAACCAAACATACATAAATTTTGTACTATGATTCAGTGTTATCAAAGGTGCTTAAGCCCTGAAACGAAGCTCAAAACATGTTGGGCACTGTGCCTAGCTTAATGTGCACTTCAGTATCGTTCATCAAGATTCTAAGGCATACTTTTCCTTGCCAACAAGTATCTGGGCCTTTTTTTCATTGAAGCTCGCGCCTTACTTGTGCTTTGCACTTAAAGGCCCAAGAGACCTTGGAGTTTTTTTGTGCTTTTTGCTTTTGATGACACTGCTATAATTATCAAGTTGCAATTGAAGTAATTAATTGATGATATATGATAATGCCAGTATTAACCAACTTGTTGAAGTTGAGAATTCATAGAACCTGAGTAGGGCTAAAAGTTGGGTGTTCCAACGTATAACTTTTAAAAAGCCAATCCAAACGACCCCTTAATCCATGAAACTATAACCCCTCACTTTGCACACTTGCCTTAAATGAAAAGGTGGTGGTTTTTAATAATACTACATGGGCCTCCTCTTCGTTCAAGCTTGCAGACTCAAGCATGTAACACCTTAAGACAAGGTTTGGATTGCCTCCTCTAACTAACATGGGTTGCCTTGTACTTCGTTGTTGGCTACAATACCTAACCCTGTCATATAGTTTTAGCTAACGAAAGAAGTGTCAGACATTTTTCCTTAATATTCAGCTTCTTTTCATGTTTTACAGAAAAATTGCAATCGTGCAAACATAAGCTCTCAAAGATCAAAATTTCTTTTCCACAAGTTTCTACTCTAAATCTTGATGTGTGCGGGTCCTACCTCATATCAATGGTGGAAATAAAATATTATTTTGAAGCTACTGAAATATTTAATTTTGGTATTGTGTGATGGAACAGGTAAGTGCATATATCCTTGGCGAATACAGCCATCTTCTTGCCAGAAGGCCAGGATGTAGCCCAAAGGAAATCTTCAGCGTCATTCATGAGAAGCTTCCTACTGTTTCGTAAGGACATTTCAACATTTATTCTCAGTTTGCCATCATTTCTGATTTTTTCTGTTATCTTACACCAATTATATTGTTTAGGACTTCAACAATTCCTATTCTTCTTTCAACATACGCAAAAATTTTGATGCATACACAACCACCAGACCCGGAGCTACAGAATCAGATATTGACAATATTCAGAAAGTAAGTTTTTTAGAGTGATGTAATTTATGCATCTCGTATGTTGTTCAATGTGTCAATATATCCAAATGTATTCAGTTAATGGATAGAACTGCTCAATATGTTAGATATGAGAGTTGCATTGATGCTGAAATACAGCAACGAGCTGTGGAATACTTAGAGTTGTGTAAGAAAGGTGCAGCTTTAATGGATGTCTTAGCTGAAATGCCTAAGTTCCCTGAGCGACAGGTATGCAAGCAACTTTACTTTTGATTAATTATCATCTACCATGTGTTTGCATAATTGACCTTTTGGTTTGAGGATGGCCTTCAGCTACATTATGCTGTCACAAGAACACAATATATGTTATTCTTTTCCATTTTTTAGTTATCATTGATTTTATCCACAAATTCTCTTTGGATGTAGTCCTCATTAATTAAAAAAGCTGAAGATTCTGAGGCTGATACTGCTGAACAAAGTGCAATCAAGTTACGTGCACAGCAGCAGACCTCAAATGCTCTGGCAGTAACAGATCAACCCTCTGCTAATGGTACTCCACCTGTCAGTCACCTTGGTATGGTGAAGGTTCCAAGCATGACCAACGCGGTAAGATGTTTCTTGCACCATTACACTGAAGTGAAGATTTAATTGTTCAATGGTGAGTATAGGACTGTAATTAACATTTATTTCATGGTCAGGATCGCAACTTAGCAGATCAAGGGGAGACTGAGCCAAATGGAACTTTGACTGTTGTGGATCCTCAACCTCCTTCAGCACCTTCACCTGATGTTCTGGGAGATCTTTTAGGTCCATTGGCTATTGAAGGCCCTCAACCTGCTACCACCCAACCTGCCCATAACTTGGGTTCTGGTGTCAGCGCTCCAAATGCAGAGGATGCACTAGCACTTGCACCTGTTGAAGAACAGACTGCAACGGTCCAGGTACTGCTCCGGTCTGACTTTGATAATTTTGCATTACCTTCTGGCTTCATGTGATGACTTCTATTTTTGTGAAAGAAAGATGTTGCCTACTCCTTCTGTCTTGTGGTTCCATGGTTATTTGACTAAGATGGGCATTCCTACTATGACTACAAATATTTGTCTGTGGCTGGTGGATGTTCTTTTACTCCTCCATCCCTATATATATGACTTAGTTTGATTTGGCACGAAGTTTTAAGAAAGAAAAGAGAGTTTTGAAACTTGTGATGTAAATTAAGTCATATATGTTTGTGTAGCTATAAATCATTTCATTAAGGGTAAAACGGGCATTTTAAAGTTAAGTTGTTACTATATAGAAAAATGTTTCATTCCTTTTAGGTGACTAAAAAGGAAGTTGAGTCATATAAATTGGGACAACGGGAGTAACTGATTTTAGCTTAAGTCGGATATGATCAACATTTCAAATTCAGAGAGCTTGTTTGCCACATTTATAATTTCAATGTAGTTTCATCGTCACCTCTAAGTTCATGCTTCTGACCATCTTGTTATGTTTATGGTTGTAGCCGATAGGAAATATTGCCGAAAGGTTTCATGCCTTGGTCCTCAAAGACAGTGGTATACTGTATGAAGATCCTTATATTCAGGTACGTGCAATGTCTATTTTTTTTTGTAACCGTCGCTGATGTACTTCTCAGCACTTAGTTTAGTTTGTTTATACAATTCCAGATTGGCACAAAAGCAGAGTGGCGAGCACATCATGGACGACTTGTCCTCTTCTTGGGAAATAAGAATACAGCTCCACTTGTTTCGGTTCGGGCTTTGATATTGCCCCCATCTCATCTGAGAATGGAACTGTCATTAGTACCTGAGACTATTCCTCCCCGTGCACAGGTTAGTTTATTACTGTGCTTTTATTTGGGTGGACTTCCTGCACTTTGTTCTTGTCAGTCTCTTTTCTCTTTTGATTACCTAGCCCAATGAACTCCTGTAGGTTCAATGTCCTCTTGAAGTAGTCAACCTCCGTCCAAGTAGGGATGTGGCTGTTCTTGATTTCTCATATAATTTTGGGGCGCAATTGGTATGAGACATTTATTTTCTGATCATCAATTCACAGTTCTTATAGTGATAAGTGGTGTGTGTATTGATGTAGTTGTGCATTTTACAGGTTAATGTTAAACTTCGACTTCCTGCCGTCTTGAATAAGTTTCTTCAGCCTATAACAGTATCTGCCGAAGAGTTTTTCCCACAGTGGAGATCACTTTCTGGGCCACCACTGAAGCTCCAAGAAGTGGTATGTCTTTTTGGCTCTTTCTTGACCTGTGGAATATACATATATTTCTGTAGTCTGTATGTATGAGAATAAGAACGTCAATAGTAAAATCCTGGACTTCGACCTTTGTGTGTGTAAGTTTACATTGTAATCCCAATTACTGTCTCTTAACTTACTTGGCTAATATGACCAGGTTAGAGGTGTAAGACCAATGTCACTTCCGGACATGGCAAACCTGTTCAACAGTTTACATTTGATGGTTTGCCCAGGGCTTGTAAGTTTTTGATCTTTTATCTTTCTTCTAGTTTGGTTCTGTCCATGTGAATTTATTTGTTAAATTGCACTTTTGATTTCTTATTCAGGATCCAAATACAAATAATTTGGTTGCTAGCACAACTTTCTACTCCGACAGCACACGAGCCATGTTGTGTTTGGTAAGCTAAGGGTCTTGTGGTTTCTGAGCCTTAATGTTCTATAAAATATCGTTAATGTCAAAGTGATTCAATTAGATGTTGTATGACTTATCATTTCCTTCTGATGGAGGTGGTAATTATTGAACCTTGATAGGATGTCAGCGGTATAATGTATCATATGGTTGAAACTACAAACTGTGCAACTATTATCTAACTTCTATGGTTGTATACAGGTAAGAATAGAAACAGATCCAGCTGATAGAACTCAACTGCGTATGACAGTTGCTTCTGGAGATCCTGCTCTAACATTCGAGTACGACCAAAATGTGCATTTGTAATGTGACTTCTTGGTGTTCATTACCAACTTATTATTAACTTTCGAACTTTCTTCTCACTATGTAGGCTGAAGGAGTTCATTAAGGAACAATTGATTATTATCCCTGCAGCTCCTACGGCTGCAGCACCACCAATTCCTCCCCAATCTCAGCCAACCTCTCCACCTCCACCAGTATCAGACCCCGGGGCGCTGCTTGCTGGTTTGCTTTAAGTGGTTTTCAGTTTGTGGTGTATTTTGTCCACAAACGACGGCTGTAAAATTTGTTTATATTGCACAACCCACACGTCCCATAGGCAAGATGGACACTGAGAAAGGGGATGCCAGGGCTGGCGGAAGAGAGGGTGAGACCTGTGATCGGCATAGCATATCATTGGATTTCTGGGACGTTAAATCAGAGTTTTGAGATTCTTTTGCACATATACCTTGTGCGTTTGTGAGGTCTGTAGTCTTTAGATGTGAGGGTCTATTAATTATTTCGTCTCCCTTAAATTTTATATTTGTCTTAGTCAGGCTTTACACAATTGGTTCACTTGGTGTTTGTAAGTTCCACATAGGTTTGCCCCTATGTATTTTAGTTTCCTATGATTATAATTAGGAAAAAGAAATAGAGCGTTGATTGAATTTCTTGCCCATTGTCTTGAAGATGTGTTAAAGGTGCTTCACATAATAACACTC
This sequence comes from Solanum clarkiae, assembly GCA_011800125.2. Classification (NCBI taxonomy): domain Eukaryota; kingdom Viridiplantae; phylum Streptophyta; class Magnoliopsida; order Solanales; family Solanaceae; genus Solanum; species Solanum clarkiae. The sequence continues at coordinate 22,830,524 of JAABOM020000096.1, read as the reverse complement.
AATAATCTAAATGCAGCTCATCCTGGAGCAACTGTTTCAGCATAGGATTATTTTGCAGGTTCAAGATTTTAAGAATGCAGTTGCATTTACAACTCTAGCAAATTTAAGTTTATTATTGCAAGGAAGTCCTGTAATAGATGGATATGAGATCACTTGACTGTTTGACTCATGCAATCAAGAATTTAAATTCTATCCATCAAGGCTGGACCAAATTAATGCAACCTCCTAATAATCTTTTCTAAGAGAATCTGTGCATGACCACGCAAAACCAGTCAGTTTGTAGGTGACCAATTTACTTGGCGGACATCACGAGTGGCCTGCTCATTTTGATTCATTCTCATATTGTGACGAAAAAGTAGCACTGGTAAGCCCCTTCAATAAGCCATTATGTATGCCCAAGATGCACCAGCCTAAATAGTGATTAAGCATCAATTATCTCCATTCCCTACAGTTGCCGCACTTCCAACCATCTTCTCCAGACTCCTCATCATCCCAAGGTGAACAATGACGGTGGATCCATATATCACATGTTTCACAACAAAGATTAGGGTGTGGTTCTTTAAGTGCACACATCTTACATGGAACTGCAAAAGCAGCAGTAGATATTTTGCTAATTGCAGGCCCGTGCTTGACATAAGTCGTATCAGCATTCTTATCAGGTAGAAACCTTGATGTTTCGACAACCTCGTTTAAAGCGGCAAACGACTCAATTCCATCCAATGGGCCACGATCATCAGATGCAAGTAATTCATTAAAAGGGAAACTGGTCTGAGGCTCAAACTCCATATACTTGCATTCGTGACCATATTCCTTGGAACTCTCCCTTGAAGTATCCACTTCAGCTATAGAAGGGGTGGATAAATCATTCAAGGGATTGGTTGCAAGAAGGGCACCTGAATCCTTCTCAAGTCCTATGTTTCTTACTGGCTGTTTAGCACTCCGCTCAACATGAGTTGGCATTTCTTCTTTAGGAAACACTGTGTTTCCTCCAAGAGGAATGGATAACTCAGAAGAAGATTTCAAAGCAGTCTCTTTCTCTCTCTGAAGTCTGACTGGCTGTTCTCTTTGACATATAGTTTCCACATTTCGTTCGCAATCATCCACTGGAAAGTGTGAGGTGAATTCTTCAACAACAGAAACAAGAGGCTTATTATCCTCCAAAGCTGGAATGGCCATATCCTCATCTTCCTGCAGCTCCGAAATGAACCCAGAATCAGGCTTAATTCCTTGTCTATCCATCTTTGAAGCCCTTGCGCACGTCCTCTTTTCCTCTAATTGTCTTTTGCTTTTTGGATCTAAGTAAGGGCAGATGGGCATTCTAATCCTACGACACTTGCAACATTTGAATCCCATCACTTCAGAAACCTTTGACTCCTCAAGTTCAACAGCTTCAGCATGGTACCAATCTGTGACTCAAAAGATTAATTGTCAACCCACAAAAAGTAACCAACAAACTCAAGACAAAATACAAGATTCCTGCATAGAAAGAAAACTTACATTTGCATGTTTCACAATGGATGTACATTAGATAAGGATCATATGGCTTAGAGCAAAGGCGGCAAACAGGTCTTACCAAACCACAATCTGGATTTCTCCGAAGAATGTGCTTAGATCTAAAATCACCAGTATCCTCATTATTCTTTCGCCAAATAACACCCCAGTGGTGCTTCCCTCGTGTCACCAATTTTGAACTAGCATGCTTCACCTTAGAAGAATGCTTTAGAGTCGCTGTGGATGGAGATGGATTACTAGAAGTACCAACTGTAGATGCAGATGGATTACTAGAACAACCAACTTTTCCTCCTTTTCTGCCTAACACGGGAACGGGACTGTCTTTTCCTTGAATGAGTAAAGGACTAGTTGGAGATTGACTAATTTCAACTTGCGTTAAAGACCTATTCTGGTAACACTGGTTGCAGAAGGTCATAAACTCCGTCTCCTCATTAGTAATAACTGTTGAACTAATTGAACATTCCTTATGACATAGACCTACAAGAAAAATTCTCAGATATTTAATAGAACAATTGCTCATACACAGACTGGCGTGCGAGCCAAATAACAATATCTTAAGTAACTGATCAATTGGTACCTTGGCACGTATTGCACTTGACTGCATTCCTGGAGAAGAGGGATCATATCAATAAAGGATTGTGTAAAAGAGCTGAAAAGGAATTTTGAAATATACATTAAATGGGTACCTAAGTAATACATCCGCTTCACATGAAGCACAACAATGATTAGCATTGCCATATCTCTTCTGTGCAAGATAAGAGAATACATCTTTACAAGAAGCCACCAAGCACCTTTTCTGCAACCTGGGAAGTGCATTAGCGAACTTGTTGGCTGAGGGGAGATCTTTTTCCAAGTTTTCTTCATAATTTTTTATTATATATAAAGGAATCCGTGACTCAGAAAACCAATATGTTTCCTTTCCCTCCTCTTGACTTTGCTCTACTTCTATTATACTCTTCTTGACACGAGATGGGACATGCTTCTGATTTCCAAAAGCAACACTATATCTAACCTCATCTCCGACGATTCTTTTATGGCATATGGAAGCGTTTCTAAAGGAAGATGCTTCTGACTCAGGACCTTTTCCATCCAGGAGGCTCTGTTCAGGACTAACAAGATCACTCCATCTCAGATGCATATCTAGGTACCTGACCTGTTACATGACCAAACATAATAAGAATACTTAGCCTGACTTGAGACTTTTCTGCAGAAAGAAAGGAATTAAAAAACCTATTGCAATGTCATAAATCACCTGAAGTGCAAGTTGTGATATCGTCTTACACACATCAACTGCAGCTCGCCAAGCAAGCTGCCTGCTTATTTTGGCAGTCTTGGACCCTTCAGCATAATGAATACCAGGTATCTTTCTCAGACCACCTGCTCGAGTAAAAGTTGTTAGTGGATTCTCCCCCACTCCAAAATTTGTATTCCACTGAATTTATTAAAACCAAAAAAATGAATCTTCTATAGGGACAAAAATAAGTTCATTGGGCACACAAGGTACCGTGATGCGCTGCTTTCTTCAACATTGACCGGGGTAGAGTTGCTTTCTGGAAGAGAAGCTTCGAGAGTATGCCTCCTCTCCACCAAGTGAAGTCCTTCAGTTTAATTTTGCAATCATCAGCAGTTACTTTAACCATTGATGATGGTTTCCTACCCCGCCTCCCTGATTTTTGCTTATTAAATGATTCCATATCACCAGTAGTTGAATGAGTATTGGAAGATTCAGATGCTCCACCATCAACAAGCTTAAACCAGTCCACAGAAAAAGCAACAAACCGGATATTCTCCTCAAACTGCAGTCCATACACTATGTTCTTACGCATGAAGAGCATACTATCTATAGGTGGTAATGAAATATGTAAATAATAGCTACAATATACAACTGGATCCAATAGCACTTTGGAAAATCAACAGTTGGAGGACCCGTAGAAAAGTTCAAAAGTGGGATAAGGCTTCTTATTTAAATGCAAAGCTACCAGTTCATAAATAACAAGTATTCAGTTCCTACCACATAAATTCCTAAAACAATCAAAAGTGCAACTTAAGAAATTTTGGATTTTGCAGTGTAGTATTATGCCAGATTCATTATTGAAATTCAGTTTGATAAGCTGCTAGTATAATCAATGCACAAGGCTCATGTCATTACTGCACTTGCAGCAGAAAAGATACTCCTCAATGAACAAGAGCAAAGTTGAGGGCAAAAGCTTCATGTGCACATAGTGTGGATGCACCTCCGAATTACATGCGGCCACAGGATCTTTTAGAAGTTGTTCAGTGCTGATGATAACTTTTCCTCCATTTATTTCTCATGTGATTCTCCCATTATTTAATAGCAATCACATTTGTCTTAATAAAACTAAACATAGGCTAATGTCGCTTCCTTGAGCAATAACATTAATTTGCTAGATTTTCTTGTATTATTAAATGAAAAATGTTTATTATGTATGCTAATGTTGTATTATCTTAACACCACTACAATGTCTAATACTGATTAGTTATAGTCCAGTAAACGAATAATGCTTGGATGAGGTGAAAAAAAGGGAGGCAAGAGTAGAGGAGGTAAGAGAAGTGGGCATAACTGATACCCCTTGTTGTTTGGAAGAAGAAGAAGGAAACGAAACTATAGGTATACAGCCCTTCCATTTATAACGAAAATTAGTTTATAAGTTCTGACTTCTGAGCCGTAAGAGAACTAAACCAACTTTTCCTACTTTGTGTTCGCATCAAGTTCTGACCCCCAAGAGAACTAACCAACTTTTCCTTCTTTGTGTTCACATCCTTCCTTGAAACAAACCTAGTTTTCATATAAACATCCTATAACTCTGGACTTATTCACAAAAAATACTACTAGTTCAAACTTTAATGCTTAAAAGCAATAAGCGAAAACAGATGTTACACAAATCTAGTCAACCAAGCAACAGAAGTTGATTTGAAAAAAGCATTCTGTGACAGACACTTTCACAAGGGGCTAAAAAAACAACAAAAATAAAATTTACTCAATAACTTACTTGAAGCAGAAGAGACTTTATCACAGTGCAACTAGTAGCTTCTTCTGCCTGTTTACGCCATTGTTTTCTAAAAGCTGTACTTAGAAAAGGACCAACTGTCAGACCACATAAGCTCTGCTCCATCAATATAATATATGTGGCAATACCATGAAGATTTCCCTCCCCAACACTTGCGGGAGGGAGACGAGCTAGTATCTTCACTGCCCCCTTAATGGCATTTGATGCTGCGGCATTTAACAAGCATCCTTTCTTACTAGTCACAGCAGCCTTACAATTAATACACCAACTACATCTTTCCCTTGGTACTTCCACAACCTTCTTTTCAGTATTTGGCCAGAAAAAGCGTGTTGCTGCTGATGAGAAAGCTTTTGCTTGAAGTAAAACATTAGCAGAAAGTTTCTGCCTATTGTCTAAAGCATGACTCTCTGCACCTTGGTTTTCTCCTGGAGAAAGTTCAGCTAGATTTGCAGCAGCAGATGCAGCAAAATCTCCATGCAGATAACTATTTATGTATCGTTGAGGTCTAAAGGATGACCCCATGTACATGCAGCCACCAGTGGGTTCTCTGTGACCCATTCTGCTGCGTCGGCCACAAGCCTTTGCACATTCAAGAGATAATGCAATTCCAGAACATTTACTATTAACTTGTTCCACATAGTTGATACTGCTTCTTGAGGTACAAGTAGCAATTTCTACCAACTTTGTGTCGTCTTGTTGAGTCCGCTCAGATGGAATGGCCTGCTGACCAACTGAACTAGCAGGTTCAATATATTTCATTCCAGCTTGTTCAGATGGAAGCAAGTCTATAGATGCATTACTCTGTCTTCCCATAGAATCACTATTCACCTGGTAACAAATACCATCAGGTTGCGTAACTGCACCCAAAGTCTCATTGAACATGGGTTCCTTTGATAAACCAACCATAGAAGCATCTTCTGAACTGAATTCAGTAACACAACTTCCAGTATTCTCTCCCTCAGGACTTCCCTTGACCAATGGAATAAGTGACGATGTAGAGAAACTAGTACATGTTGCATTTGGTCTGTCTGAACCAATTTCAGACAGTCCACCATCAGGGAAAGAGACATTTCCAGGAATTTTCCAGTATTGCATAATTCCTTTGCATATTTCAAGATATAAAGTACTGTGCTGAGGATTGGTATTAAGTGCTTGCAGGACTCTGGGAACGTCCTTCTTGTTGTAGTATCTGAAAATAGAGTCTGCGCCAGACAAGGCCTTCAACCTACAAACAAAGATCAGATGTATTTTAGAAAGAGACAGGGCTAAAGCTGATTGCAGCCTAAACTACAAAAGGAATAAGTGCATTCTACATTTCCGAAGATCAGCGCACAGCCAAATGAAGCAACTGAATAGAGTAGATCAGAAAAGAAGTCACAGAGACATACACGAGCAAATGACCACAAGTACCCAAGAAGATTTGTCCATAGGAATCAACACCAAAAAGCTCTGCTCCTTTCAGAGTTGTTCCCCTCATAATTTTTGGTTCAATTTCGTTGATTATGCACTCAGGACAATACCATGCCCCTTCTGGTATATGCATCTTGCTAACTCCAATGCACCTTGCATGGTAAGACGATGGACACCCATCACAGCAAAGCAAAGTCCCCTCCATACCACAGAGACAGCATTCATCACTGTTACTGTTTTGATCTACACCAGCGACATAATCTTGGTTACTAACCATGGGTCCTAAGCTATCAGTACTACAACACTGCTTTCTTTCATGATTTTCTTTATAGAGCTCGATCGCTTCTTGTTCCTCACAGGCAGAAGTTTTAGCATATCTGGGATGAACTATTCTTGGTGCACTGACAGAAGCAACGTCTGTACTTATATCTGACTCAATACCTGCCTTTGATTTTTCACGCATGTCAATTTCTGCTCTTAGTTCTTCAGAATCTAGAACATCATCACACAAAATCTGCAAAACCATGATTTTCCTGCCAGCAGATAACAAGTAATATTCCCTCTGTAACGTCTGGGTATAAAAGCCTTTCCAACCAGGTTCTGCTGTGTATCCCATTACTGTTAAATAATGAACTAGATATACTGGCCAAGTCATTGTATCAAGCAAGCCCCAATCAATGCCCCTAACAGCAAGCAACATGAGTTAATTTAGACTTATCATCTGTAGGTGTTCAATAATGCACTTAATATGAGATAATGCAAGAATTATAAGTATAAATATGCAATGAAAAGAGATGTTCCCTGACTACTGCTCATCCACAGATATATATATATCAGCAATCTAATTCAATAAGGATAACATAGGCCAGTTGAAATAGATGTCATTACCAAAAGGTAATTTTGGCTCCTGCAAATAAAGTTGCTTGGTTATAGTGGAATGGTGGAAATTACTCGTTCACATTCTAAAGTAGATAGTCTTTAAGCCAAAGGGTTTTCAGAGAATCATGGCATTCCAATGTCTTTAGTTGGGTATCAGCAGCAGAACTGGGTCAACCCTCTGCAGGTGCAGGCAGAAAAAGTAGTAATGAAATTGTAGTGAGTCATAAATGCAATCGGTAGATTGAGCTTATCAATTTGACAACTCTGTCTAACTATACAGATATCTAGGCGTTCTTCTGATTTCATATATTTTTGTGGACGACCTGTAGCAGCACTTACATCTCAAGGAAATTAAGTATTGTGACAGAATTCACTAGAAGTATCAACAATAAAAAATTTCATTAAAACAATCACCCACATTATTATTATTATTATTATTATTATTATTATTATTATTATTATTATTATTATTATGACGACATGATGAAAAATTCATTCATGAAATAACTAGATCTGCTTACCTTAGGCACTTTGATGCAAGCGCAGAATCATCAGATGACAGCTTGTTGAAGTGGCGCCTCAAAGCACACATAAGTGCAACATGAACAGAGTCGAATAATGTGTTTGAAGCAGAGCAATTGAGTGCTCCTACAAAATCCTCAAGTCCAAACGGACATAAAAACAATCTGATACTAAACGACCGTAAAAATGTATAGACAGACAAGAGGTATGATACATACTCCTGTGGAATACCAATATTGTCAGATGAAGGAGGCAGTTGAGGCGCAGGAAATACAGGCACTTCTACCTCTGAACTCAAATCATGCTCCATATAACCTTCAGACAAATCACTCACCAAATCAGAATCATGTCCTAGTTGGTTGACCTCAAGTTTATCTGAACAATCTATGTCCGGATCTTTTGAAACTGTCTCAGCTGAATGCTTAACACGAGAGCTAATGCTCGTAGCCACGGTATTGACTACTAACTTGTCTAGCTTCTTCTTTTTTTTCAACCATTTACCATTCAACTCATCATCTTCAAACGAAACCACCCTCACTTCACTGCTATCCATATCTTCAAAATCTCCATCCTCATAAACAATCTTATACAAACCAGTATCATAAGATATGATCTTCCCCATGTATATCCCTCTGCCCTTAAACTCCTTCCTAACATATCTTCCCAAAAATGCCTTAGGCCTCAATACCGCCCGTTTCTTCCCCTCCTTGTCCATCTGAACATAGTTTTGCCGCCTTTTTCTGCCTCGCCTCTCTGATCTGTCCACAGCAACCCCCATTCCACAAATATAATCCAAAAATTTTATCCAAATCAGACCATACACCAATTTATTTTGTTTTACAAACACAACAAAAAACAGTGAGTTTATTCACCACAGTAATGATCGTCTTGTTACTTTTACTGATTCAGATTGCACCTATTTCACATATATAACGAATATATTAGGGGTTTATCCATAAATCGCAACAACTAAAAGAAAAAAAAAACAGCACATGATGAAGCATTCAATCTATATATTTAAGCCGTACTAAGGTTTGAACTCAATTAAAACATATAAGTCTCCGTCTACCACTATACAGGGAGGAATAAGTAATGTGTTCATATACGAGTATCCGCACATACATACACACTACACTGATATATAAATTGAATCGCACACAGAAAACACATACGCATACCTTGTTACAGCGCCATTGAAGGAGCGATGAAGATTTGAAGCGGTTCAGGCGATGAAAGGAGTCGTGGTGTGAACGGTGAAGAGGCTTCTCTGCCCTAAACGGAAACACCACAATCTGCTCCAAGGAGTTTATAGTGAATAGGGCTTCTCCATTTATATATTTAGTGGGCTTGCAAATACATGGTAAGTCGGTTTTTCTGAGTTTGAAACTCGCGACCGGGGGCGATTTTGGCGGTGTGTGAGGCTATTTGAATCCGAGAAATAAAAGAAATTTAATTTTTAAAAATTAATAAAAAAAATTTAACTACTCTTTCTCCTTTTTTTCTTCATGGAAAATATTTTAACTAGTCATGACTAGTTTAAATAAGTTCTTTTATAATGTGGTAACAATATATATATATATATATATATATATATATATATATATAACACATATATTAAAAAGAATTGATGATTGTAGTGTCTGAATCAGCTTTCACATATCTTTACTAATTTCATGAAATGTTTATTTCCTCTCACCAATACTAAGTATTGAATAACTCTATGCGTCAAATATTAATTTTGAATTCAACAATTTAGAAATCAATATTGTGAATAGATATAACAAATAAAAGAATGGCTTCATTTTTATTTATAGGTAGTAAGAAAAATGATCATTTGAAATACATAGCGTCACCAAATAATTTTAGCATTGACATGCAAGTGTAGTTGATATTTGATATTTGCAAGAGATAAAAGAAATATTACTTTCTTATTTAACATAGTGTAATTTGTCCCACTGTGTTTGTATGTGGTATCCGAATTCTACGCAGCTCTCTACAGTATACTCACATTCTACGGCATACAACATACGGGCGAAGCTATATTCACCCAAGGGTGATCAGATGAACACCTTTTTGTCAGAATTTTGTTACGAATATATAAGTTAAATATAGATGGTTTGGACATGTGCAGAGAAGGAGTACCGATGCTCCTGTTAGGAGGTGCGAGAGGTTGGTTTTGGGAGATACTCGGAGGGGTAGAGGTAGACCGAAGAAGTACTGGGGGGAGATGATTAGACAAGATATGATGGAACTTGATCTCACTGAGGACATGACCTTAGATAGAAAGAAGTGGAGGTCGCGAATTAGAGTAGCAGGCTGATGGTAGGGTTAGGTGTTTTTTTATATGTATTCGCATTATCTGTCGTATTATGTTTTAATTTTATCTTCTTTATATACTGCCATGTACTATTCATTATTAGTCGCTCTTTTTGTTCCCTTCCTTTCCTTTTGTCATATCTAGTTCTTTCTGCTTACGAGTTTTCAGACGAGGGTTCACAGGAAACAATCTCTCTACTTCTACGCTAGTGATAAGGTCTGTGTACATTCTACCCTCCCAGACCCCACTTGTGGATTTTACTGGGTATGTTGTTGTTGTTGTTGTATAAGTTAAATAAAGAAATTTTATACATATCAATTTTTAAACACCCTTGATACAAAAATCATCCAATCATATTCTAAAAGTATGAACATCTTTGACGAAAAAACTGGCTCCATCACTGGTACAACATAGGTCCTTGCTTGAACATTGTATGAGTTCAACTCTCATAATTACAGCAAACGCATATTCTACAAACAAATGCTTGTTCGTCTCCATTACTGATGCTTGGCATAGGCAGCAAATTAGTATCCTCTACGTGCATGTTCATATGGGACATTCTTGAGTAGTTTTGGACTGTTATCCACGTACGTAAATAATTTATGTCTAGGGATTGATACGATTCCTCGAATTTTTATTTGTCTTACTTTTAGTTTTAGCAAAAAAAATATCGAACAACTTACAGTAATTCGGTCAATTGATCAATTTTTCCTTATGCTTCAACTTTTTCCATTTATATTTAGTATTTTTCATTTTAATCTGTTTGTCTTACTATCCTTATCAGTATATTATGTATTTTAAAATTATTTTAAAAAAAAACTATAAATTACAATGACTAACAACTTTAACATATTTTTAAAAATATACTAAAACTTTTGCTAGCTCTCAAAATTTCATATGTGCCACATAAATTTGGACATGAGAAGTAACACATATTATTTTAGAATTATGTGAATAATATCATAAATCACAATAATTAACAACTTAAAATATTTAAAAATTATATAAAATTTTGATTGGCTCTCTCCTAATACCATCCATGCCACATAAAAGAGACATAGCATATATGGATCTTGCACTTACACGGACTTTAGTATGTGAGCAACCTAGTGTCAACTGATATATGGTCCAATTTGTGTAGTTTTCCTTCTTTCCTTTTTCTTTTTTTTTTCTCTTTTCTTTGTCCTCACTTAATCATGTCCATTGGGCCTAAGTAAGAAGAAGTAAGCCCAACCCAGCAGGCCTCTTTAGGTAACCTTTTGAATTTTGTCTCAATTTATATAGTGGACAAAATTCGTCCATCTCGAGAGAGAATGTAAATAGTCGTTAAAAATGCTATTTGTGCAAATATCTCCTGGGGTAACCCGAATTTTCTATCAGGGATAATTGCAACCACAAGTCACTGAGAAAAATTATTTACACAAAAATAGTGCACTTTTTTTAATTACAAAAAATAGCCATTTGGCTGATCTTGGCTATTTGTTACAATTTTGGGGCATTCAGCCTTCGTTGTATAGGCATGTATAGTCAATGTATATTTATGTATCATAATATATATTTAGTGTATAACTCATGTATAAATAACATAAATTGTATAGTTTCGCAAATTTTGGGCTATCTTTTATATAAATAAAACATGAGCTACGTTTTTTGTAAACTTTTTAACTTTTTTTTTTTTTTGTATATATACAAAATTTCCTCTTTCTATTATTCCTTGGAATTCTTCTTCCTCAATCCTCAGGTGGATTAACACTAATGAAATCATTAATAATTAATGAATAATTTGATCAATTAACAAATTTTATATAAAACTTAAACTCATACTACTAAGTACCAGTAATAATTAAATTATTATTGATATAAAGAAGAATAAAGGGCTTCGTAATTAAGGTCAATAAGAGAACCTTTGATGAATTGAAAATTCACTAAGTCATGATGGAAACCATAAAATAGCTCATTGGTTTATTTAGTATTACTATTAGATTGTGACTGGTGAAGGTTAACCTTTTTTCGGTTTGGATTTGCTTGTAAGAAAGCAGAATTAATTTGACTTAGTAACCTTAATAAATTAAGAACTTCTTCTTAACAAATTAATGAAAAGAAATGTAAATGTAAGTTTAGAGTTTGTTATAATAAATAAATAGTTTTCTTGTTTATTTTCTAGTGTTAGTAAATAAACAAAAAATATTGTTCAACAAAATTCACTAATAAAAAAAAAAGTCAAAATCGACCTAAAAAATGACCTCAAAATAGGTCGAAAACTTTTCTCCTTTTTTTTTTTTTTTGTTTAATTTTAAAAATTGACCTCGTGAGGTAGCAAGAAGACCATTCAAGTTATCCTCACATGAGAAAGTAATTTTAATTAGAGGAAGATGAATGTACTCTAGAATAGCTTTATCAAAGTTGAAACATATTTTTCACTTCTTTGGACGTGGAGTGATATAAATTTACGTCCATATGTTAGTTTGCTTAAATCCTAAATTTGTTTGTTAACAAAAGTTATTGGCAATAATATATATGAGCTAGGTGCCTTGTTAATACCATATAGTATTAGTATCTGGTAGTGTTAGTGGTATTTATATATTTTTTTACTCGACGGAGGGACTATTAACATTTATTTATCCCTTAGTTAAAGAGCATTACACAATATTATGCAGGCAATTACATACTCTCACTACAATAAAAATAATCGCGACAATCAATTAACCCCAATAGCTTAATTATCACAAAATATGTATTTTTAGAAATAATTACCTTGTAAAAAAAAAAACTATAAAACCTAAAGTGACATTGAATCCAATAATAACCAGTGACACATTAATGTTTCAATTACACAACAGGCACTTTTGAACAACCAGCGGTAAGTGATAATTTATTTATCAATAATAAACCAAGGTAGGTACTCTCTTTGTTTCATATTAATTGATTTTGTGAGGTAATGCACACATATTAAGAAAAATATTTAAAGACAAACTTTACACCACACTTTCCACTATTGTAATTTGTAAAATCATAAATATATACTGTAATTTATTTCCTAGAAAATGTAAAAGTTAAATAAATGAAAGGGCAAATATGGAACCCACTATTGTCCTTGTAAAATCATAAATATATAGTGTAATTTATTTCCTAGAAAATGTAAAAGTTAAATAAATGAAAGGGCAAATATGAAAAAAGTTTCAAACATTCATATTGAACTTAAAAAAATTCAACTATTTTGAATCTTGAAAAAAGACTTAAAATTCAATTAATTTGAAACGCAGGGAATATTAAATTTTACGAATATGCACTTAGAGCGCACATACTAACAAATTTACTTCCCAAAGCGGATATTTTTAACATGACTTTTGAATTAATCAAACGTCAAAGAGAATACTAGGACGAGAAATTTTTTTTTAAAAAAAAAAAAAAAAGTAGAATACTGTATCTTCTAGTAATTCTTTTTCTACTCCTAGTTATTAAATTTTCTAGCTTCTGCAGCCCCAAACTTTTCCATCAATCTCGGATAGAGTCAAAGATTCACTATTTTTTGGCTTTGGGTATGATGAAATAAAGCAAAATGGCTCTTTAAACTATTTGCGTTTCTTTCAATTGTGAAGTAACAGTTAGTCAATGCAACTTTCAACGCTCATCATGGGTCATCCGGAAACAGTCGCGCTATGCTTTTAAACATAGGGGTCAGGCTGTGTACATGCGACCCCGCTTTATCCCGCAATAGACGAGAACCTTTGAGGCATTGGGGTAATGTTATTGTTCTTGCACCCCCAAGCTATCCATTCTTGTGATAGGCATGAGAGAAATTCCATATCTTCTCAAAGCCCCAAGTCAAAAGTAGAATATTTTAATTTTCAACGAGTCTTCTAAAATAGTAGTTAGGCGCATGTTAAGCAGCAATCAAGGTAATAAAAAACAAAATAAGTAGCTAGCATAGTGTTTTCAAGAAATTAAAATTAGATATACTGAGATTACAATTAATTTCTTTTTATACTAGCACTATAATTCGATCGTGCTCGTAATAAAATATTTTCAATTTAGTTTGGCGAAAATTTACACGTGCACAAAACAAAACTCGATAACTTATTTAGCTAAAAAATTACGCGGATAAATAAACATATACTGATTAATTAGCTAACATAGTTGTAGTTTGAATTAATCATGGCTCGCGGTAAATATCTAGCTATAATTATAGTTTGAGTTTGTATAATTCATGTGATTGTGCGCGATTATACAAAAGTTGTGCACGAATCAAATTGCATAAGGAAATATACAAATATTGTGAATTATATAGCGAATTGTACAAACGTTGTGCACGAATTATATAGGAAATATACAAAAGTTACATAAAAACTGTGAATTGTATAGTGAATTATACAAATATTGCACGAATTATATAAAGACTGTTATAACTATAGTTACAAAATGCAATTACCTAAACTATAACTATGGAGCAATATTTTTGAACAGTTATATACGAAAATTCCTTTTTGTTTATTTATTTGTGTGTCTGTTGGAGGTGGGGGTTGCACAGTAAATTGTACTGTGGGATATCCAAAAATCTGGAGGAAATTCCGCCAATTCCTACGTTTTTCCATACACATTTGGGCTTTACTTCTTTTTGACTTAGGCAAACATGCGTATCTTTCTATATATAGAAGAGTTCAAAGTTATTCTACACATCAATTGTTGCATAATTTCAGTTCCTAAGTCTTCCTTTTCTGTGCCGCCGTTGGAATTAGTTATAATAACTACGTGGGAATGAACAAATGCGGTTTGGAATTTAGTGGACGGTTTTATGGTTGTTGGTCTACCACTTTCACAACCCGTCAAATCACGGATGAAGCTAAATAAAATTAAAAAATATTTTTAATAAAAAATTATATTATTTATATATCATTACAATTACTTTTTATTTATATAATTATAAATATTGAACTCCATTTAACTTCTTCGTACTTCTTTTATTTAAATTTTTGTAGTGTAAATTCACAATCAAAACTCAAATTCAAAATCTTTACTTATGCTCAGTCTCACATTGATTGAACAGAAAATGGAGGCAAGTACAAATAGTTTATAAGCGGTTCAAAACTCTTCATGTCAAAATTAAAGTTGGTTTTTAAGTTAAATTAAGCTAAGTTTGTGACAATAAACATTATGTAGATTTAAATTTTAGAAATTTTCTCAAATTTAAATTACATCGAGTCTATTATTATTTTTCTTTTTGTGTCCTTTTTTTTATTTTAGTTGCCGGCAGTTAGTAAATATTGTTGAATTTAGCTTTTAAAAAGAAAATAAATATTTGGATTCCACTTATCTTTCCTTCACTTGATCCGTTTTTTTCCAATTATATATATATATTGAGTAGGGCCAAAAATATTGGTCAATTATTTTTTTCTTTGGTGGATAAGTTTCAAGTTTATAAGGCGCATGCATAACACAAAGCTCCATGCTTAAATTACGCCCAAACTAGTGCGGCCTTCCTTGTCATGATTTCTTGCTAAACATAGAAACCAATATTTATATATTTATTACTACAATATATTAAAAAAGGCAACACTATCATTACTGCAAAGTTCAATTTTCACCTTATTCCGGAGCAATTGCTCGTATTATTTGAGCCTGATTGACATTGCTGCTAAAGACTACTTATTTATTTTTAAAAAAATTATTTTACATTTGACTAATTTATTTGAAAATACTTTTGATAAGTAAATTATGTTTGACTAATGACTAATCTTTTTAAAAAAATAATTGAGAGTCAAATTACGAAAATATCAATGCATTTTTAATCTTAAAATTATCTTACAAAGATAAATATTTTGAAAAATTATTATAAATTTGAATTAAAATTTTCTTCTATCAAATTAAAATGTACATACTAAAATTTTCAATCAATATTTTTCATAGATAAATAAAAAAAATTAACATGTTGATTTAAATATAATTAAAATATCAAGAAAAATCAATTTAAAAATCATTTCATAAACTTAAATCACTAAATAGGAAAAAAAAATTCACCCAAACATATATATGACAAGGATATATTGCTTCTACTTTCGTTTTAAAACAACTTTATTGATTGACCAAACACCCTAATTTTCTTAAAAGTGTTTTTGGTCTTCCAACAACAGCAATGTTAGGTAAACTCTTAGACTGGACAAACTTTTGAGAAGTTAGAATTGTACTTTGAGAAAAAATGTGTAAGAATAATTTTTAAAATCTAATCAAACACTTTAATAATGATAAAATTAACCAAACGTGCTACGATTATTTCAAACAACTTAGGCAAGAATTCTCTATTTTTTTAAAATAAGGACCTTCTAACTTTTACAAGTTTCAGACCTACAAATTCCTATTTTTTGTTTTCTTTTTTTCTTCAAAAAAGGAGAACCCAAAGAAAGGGGAAATTAAATACGCAGGTCTAGTTCACATAAAGGAATGTTTGGCGGCTCAACATTAAAAACAAGTTGAGACAACACAGTAGGTTGTGAAAAAACTTGATATGCACTTGTCTTCGTGTCAATTTGAGAACCCTCTGTCCATCTGTTTTTGCTAAGCTGTTTTTTCACATGAATCTTGATCCAATCAAACCACTCTTCACATGAATTTAAGTTCTCTACACACTGGTGTCACACACACCAAAAATCTTTACATAACTTATTTTAATTGAAGATAACATCAATTAATAACTCAAGAAAATAATATATGGGTGTGGGTAGAAGAGGACTGATATGGACTTGATTAGTACATTTGCTAATTGGTGATTGGATTAGTTGGACAAGGCTCTTTTCCATTTCTTTTCTCTCCATTTCCTCCAAATTTCTATCTTGATGATTCATACGTAGTAAAATTTAGATTTGATGACTTAGATTTAATTAGTCATTTGTTCTCTCTCCATTTAATAACATAAGTTAATTAAATCTTAATCATTAAATTTAATTTTTGCCACGTGTCAACCATCCAGATAGATACTTAGAGAAAATGGGAAGGAGCCTACTCCGACTTAGCTATGATGGAAGAAAGAGAATATCATTTTCATTTCAAAATGCATCAAGAAAAATTAAGATTGGCATTGGGGTGAGATGTCAAAGACTTAAAAATAAGCACTTATTAATGTAAGTTTTGAGAAAAAGGTGAAGATGTCATATTAATTTGATTTACTAGAAAGTACATTGATATAATTAAGGGTTAAAGTATAATATTATTGGAGAAAATAATTAATTGATTAAGCTTACTTATTCCTAATAAATGTTCAATTTCACCCAATATGGTGTTTCAGATGGCCAAAAGCAAAAAGGTTGACTTACTAATTATTGGTACTGTTTGTTTTGGTAGAAAGGTAGGTTAGCACCAGAAGTTGGAATGGTTGTTTAGAGTTCCTGACTCGTTTTACTTTTCTTTTTATCCTCCCATATGGATCATGACCAGTAATTAACAAAAACTTTGGTCAGAAGGATAAAATTTTTATTTTTAATTAAAAATTTCGAGTTTGACCTTTGAATTTATTTTTTTGGTGGAGAGGACTTTCCTTTTTAATGAATGTAAATTTTAATAAGTAGGGAGCCCAAAGCACATCGGATGAACAAAAGAGATGAATAGATAAATTTTTGTCAAATTAAGTTTTGAGCTTAATTCATATCTAAAGTTAATTTTGAAAGGAAATAGTTCGAGCCTTCTAAGGAGTTCATAATTTTGTCCTAATCCGTTGTAGATTATTTGTATAGACATCTTCACATGCACAGATCCAAATATTCTTTATCTAGATTCTATAATTCGATATCAAGCATCACATTCAAGTATTGAGATTATATTCACAACTCCATATGATCCATGAGCCTTACACCAAAATCAATATTTTGACCCTGGTACCATATCAAAATTAGGTGTTGGACATAATTAACACATCAAAATCTAGCTCAGAAAAAGGGAAGATGATCTAAATCGTATAAGGAGGCCAAAATTCTCTTTCCTATTTGACGTAGACCATTCTCATCAATAATCTTACTTGACACTTTAAATTAATACTTTAATTATCCCAATTTATGTGATACTTTTTTTTTTTTGAGTTTGTTCAAGAGAAAATGCCACATTTTCTAATTTAGTAAATATTTAAGGGCATCATTTCCATTTACGTAACATTTTATTGTATAAAGAAAAGTTAACTAAAACCAAGAACTAAAATAATTTCAATAAGGACAATTTGCTACTATCTTCGTCCCATATTAAATGACTGTCTATAATATGTGTCCCATATTATAAGGACATTTACTAAATTACAAAGAATTTATTATTTTTTTCTATTTTATCCTCATCATTAATTAGTGTATTAATGATTTTTTTCTAACTTAATTTAATGTAAATTAATAAAAATAAAAGGTAAAATTCACTAATGTATTAATGATTTCTTAATAACAGTAGAAACTGAAAAATTGCCACATAGCATGCAAGGAAGAAAGTAATATAACAATTTTGTTTTAATAAAAATAGAAACTTTATATCAGTGTATTAATGATTTTTTTCTAACTTAATTTAATGTAAATTAATAAAAATAAAAGGTAAAATTAGTAGAAACTGAAAAATTGCCACATAGCATGCAAGGAAGAAAGTAATATAACAATTTTGTTTTAATAAAAATAGAAA
>JAABOM020000096.1:22798019-22812118 GCA_011800125.2 Solanum clarkiae | reverse complement strand
CTTTATATCCAGTAAAAAAAATCACATAAAATAAAAACAGATAAGTTAATTAACACAAACAAACCACTAGATAAAAAAAGGAAACAGAGTGGGAGAGGATAAAAACTGACAAAAAGTCAAGTGTACTGTAGAGGAGTCTAAAATAAGCTGAAAACTTTACTATAAAATTCCCCCCCCTTCTCCCTCTCTCAGTTACTCACTCCACACATTACTACCCATACATTATCTCTCACTCTTCTGCACAATGCCACAATCCTCTTCTATCTTAACATAGAAAGAAAAAAAGAGAATTATTGCTTTTTAGCTGAAACAGAGATCTATTTTGTTCTGTTTTTGAGCTAAAGAAAGAAGAAATGGCAGAGGTTTCAACAAATGCTCTGCTTCCAGAGACATTTCAGGGGACAGCAGCAGATATGGCAGGGCAAATTGGGTTAATGTGGGAATTAATTAAAGCTCCATTAATTGTTCCATTGTTAAGGGCTGCTATGTACATTTGTTTAGCTATGGAACTCATGCTTTTCATTGAAAGGCTTTATATGGGTGTAGTCATTGTACTTGTTAAACTCTTTATGAGAAAGCCAGAGAAAAGGTATAATTGGGAACCAATGCAAGATGATTTGGAGATTGGAAATGAAGGTTTTCCTATGGTGCTTGTTCAAATCCCAATGTTCAATGAAAAAGAGGTCTAAATTTTGTCTTGTTCTCTTTTATGTTTTTGAGTTGTAGAAACAGAGTTTTTTGAGAAATTGAATTAGGATGTTTTGTTACAGGTTTACAAGATCTCCATTGGAGCTGCATGTAACCTTTCATGGCCGTCTGATAGACTTGTGATTCAAGTTCTTGATGATTCTACTGATCCTCACATCAAGGTATTACTCTCACTATAATATAAGCATATGGACTCTGACATTATAAGAATCGTGGTTAGGGCGAAGCTATATTCACTTAAAGATGATCAGATCAACACTTTTCGTCAGAAAACTTTATTGAATATATAAGTTAAATATAGATATTTTGATATATATATATAGAGAGAGAGAGAACCTGAGATCCGATCGTGGTAGAATCAATATGATGTTTCTATCCTTCACTAAAGGTATAGAAACAAATTATGATAGAAAGCCTTGTGACACAAATATAAATTAATTGAGCCTCGAAGCGAATACTAAAACCCAAGGGGAAAACAAAAAAAAAAGGATTGTTACACATCATTTGTCAATTTTTTTCTTCTTGTTCTCAGCTTCTTGTCTTCATGAACTTAATAATCCAAGATTAGATCTGTAATTTTGGCTTTTCCTTGATGTTTATTTCTTCCCATTTGTATTCTAAGCTCCATAATATTAGGTCACTTCTATTAATTATATTGAGTATAATGTAATTAAGAATGTCCAGCTTTTATTACACACACTTGACACTTTTCAGTTTTCACCCACCACAACTAACATTTTCCTTACAGTTTCTTCATGTAGTAGATATACACTCAATAAATGAGTATGGGTTCCCTTCCCTTTGTTATGTTATTTTTATGAATAAATAATTAATGAATGCATTTAATAATGTTGAAGGATTTGGTAGAGAAAGAATGCTTAAGGTGGGCAAGCAAAGGGATTAACATTAGGTACCAAATTAGACAGAACAGAGGAGGCTACAAAGCTGGAGCTCTTAAAGAAGGACTAAGACATGATTATGTCAAAGATTGCGAATACGTCGTCATTTTTGACGCTGATTTCCGGCCTGAACCGGATTTTCTCCGACGAGCTATCCCTTTTCTCGTACACAACTCCGAAATTGCACTCGTTCAAGGTCGCTGGCGTTTCGGTAAGCCAAATTTTAACCATGATTAAGCTAATCATTTACTCAATTAGTTCCATTAATTAATCACATTATGTTCCTAAACCAGAGTGTCGGTGCTCTTTACTCAGTCCACACTGTTGATGTTAACTTACTAATGACTTTTACTGCACGTTTATGCTTACGCATATTCGTGTCCCGTTGCTTTTGTTGAATTGAACTTTTAAATACTAAAGATTGGTTAATTATTTTTCTTTGGGTCCATGAAGAATACACTAGTCAAGGGGTGGGACCAACCATGAACATCTCTAAAGAGAAAATAAAAAAATATCACTCCCTTTTCCTTTTATTTTACTAACATCTTTATTTTTTTTTTCTAAAAAGAATATTATTTTATTTTTGAAATAATTTAATTTTAATTTTTTTATTTTTAATATAATAATTATAAATATCTAAAAATAATTTTAGATTGTAAAATTTTATAACTTTTCTTTTTTAAATATCATGTCTAATAGAGTATGGTATTTTTGTTCTAACAAACCTCAACTCTAAATGGCTAATTAATATATGCAACAGTTACAGATTTTGTGTATCGTGTAGTTGGTGGTCACGTAGATTATACGATAGCATGCAAACAAAGAATCATAATTAAGTCAAGGTGGAGTGATTTATTTATTAATTCAATAAATATGATTAATTTCATTCTTTAATGATCAGCTGTAATTAAGATTTCCTAAACACACACACAACATTTGCTAATGACGTTCTTATCCTTTCCCTTTATCGAGGAGACCGAGCCATAGACCCCGCAGTTAACGAACTGCTTTATGTCCCGGGGTAGGTTTGTCGTAAGGTCAATGGAGGGGTAGATTTGTCATTTCAATGTGTCTTCATGTGCTGCTCTTCTCGCCGACAGTTGTGTGATGTGTACAAGTAAAAATTTAATGAGACAACATAAATTAAAAAACCGAAACTGAAAATGATTTTTGCAGGATGTCTGATGACGTGGAATATAAACTTCCATTTCATCTAAGTAACTTGAAGAAATTATGCATTATGCAACTTGTAATTAACTGAGTTAGTCCTTTGTTTTATTACAGTGAATGCAAATGAATGCTTATTAACGAGAATGCAAGAGATGTCATTAGATTACCATTTCACCGTGGAGCAAGAAGTGGGTTCATCTACTCATGCATTCTTTGGGTTCAATGGTAAGTGAAAAATTAGAACTATTATCCGTTACGCTTCTCTGTAACGATGTTATTTGTTCAAATATTTTTATTGTTATGATAAAAATGTTATTATTAAAAAAACAATGATTGTTATAGAGAAGTCTGATCGCGAAACTCGTTCAATTTGATTGAATTTGCCCTGCATTTGCATTTCCTTATTGATTTAAACTGTACTCCTAAAATCCTAACAAGATGTTTTACTTTACAGGAACTGGAGGTGTATGGAGAATAGCGGCCATTAATGAAGCTGGTGGATGGAAGGACAGAACAACTGTAGAGGATATGGATCTTGCAGTTAGAGCTAGTCTTAAAGGCTGGAAGTTTCTTTATCTTGGTGACCTCCAGGTGTTTGATAAAATTCCTCATAGAACCACTCTGTTTTTTGTCTTATTTTACTTGAAAGTATATCTTGTTACTAAACTGAACTTTGCCACTCTAGGTAAAAAGTGAACTTCCTAGTACATTCAAAGCCTTCCGTTTTCAGCAGCATCGTTGGTCCTGTGGCCCTGCCAATTTGTTTAGGAAAATGGTGATGGAGATTGTTAGGAACAAGGTATGAGTTAACTCTTTAAGTTGAGTTAGGTTATGTTAGTCACCCATATTAAATTGTCCACGTTCCTGATGTCTAAGAGATGAATGAGGTTTGTTTGACTAAAGATTCTGAATTGTTTTGTTTCGTGTTTGCAGAGAGTGAATATCTGGAAGAAGTTTTACGTGATCTACAGCTTCTTCTTTGTCCGAAAGATTATAGCTCACATGGTCACATTTTTCTTCTTCTGCGTTGTTCTTCCGTTGAGTCTTTTAGTTCCTGAAGTTGAAGTCCCTGCATGGGGTGTCATCTACATCCCCTGCATTATCACCACTTTGAATTCTGTTGGAACTCCAAGGTCTATATAATATGCCTAACAAATTCTCTTTTTTACTTCTCAGCAGGATTTTTTTTCCAAAGTTTTCTAATTTGATTATGGAATTTGACAGGTCAATTCATTTACTCTTCTTCTGGATTCTCTTCGAGAACGTGATGGCTTTCCACCGAACCAAGGCAACATTTATCGGCTTGCTAGAAGCAAAAAGAGCTAACGAATGGGTTGTCACAGAGAAATTAGGCGATGCTCTCAAGAGCAAAGAGAAAACTAAACAAACCAAGAAACCCCGAGGATCTCTATTTGGAGACAGGTGAGAAAACAATGAAGCTTTATTTTGAATGTTCTTGATATCATTGAGCCATTTGAATATTGCACCAGTTTGTTTACCATGTAATATCTGTTGGTTTAATCTTACAGGATTCTTCCACAAGAACTGGGATTTGCAGTTTTCCTTTTCTTTTGTGGATGTTATGATGTCCTCTATGGGAAAGGGCAGTACTTCCTTTACGTCTTCCTCCAAGTCATTACTTTTACAATTGCTGGATTTGGATACATTGGCACCATAGTCCCCTCATAATAGCACAAACTTTAGAAGAAAAACAAAACACTTCCTGTATTGGCTGATGTAGACGGAAATATATATTTGAGTGCTTTTGTGCAACCATTTTCGGAGGATGCCAGACTCAAAATCTCCGGAGAATTTTCTTAGAGATACAGTGCTGATAAACAGGAGCGAAGAGGTGTCTGTATTAACACAGAACAGCTGAGTTAGTGAATAGGTAGATTTTATTTTATTTCTATTGAAGTTCTTTAGTTATGTGACATTGTAATTCTTCCCTTTGCCTTTGGCTTTCAAAAGGGGACACAAGTTCAGATATTGCTAAAAGGGCAAAACTTGTAATCAAGTTTTTGTCATTCTAGTTTCAATTCTTTTCTTTTGATGATCATTGTATCCTGAAGACTCCACCTATATATGCATATAACAGGAGCTAGTGATTTAAAATATTTGACAGCTTTAGTAATTTACTGTTGTCTCTGCCTGAAAGTTTTGTGTAGAAATTGAATATTTTCATCATTTCTTTCACCAGTTCTGTTTCACCATTAAGTGATGAGTGAGTCTACATTGGATAAAAACAGACCCTTCCATTTACCTTTGCGATGAAATTGGTGAACTCTGCTTCACAAAGCATGCATTTCTGCTCTGTTTAGTGGTAACAAGTGGAGTGGATAAGCCACTTTAGAGATAGGGGCGAGCAGCAAGCAGCGCATTGTAGGTTTCCAAACCTATCTGACTCCTAAGAAGTTGCTGGCTTTTAATCAGCCATTGCACGCTAGCGTTTTCCCAATCTAGTAAAAGGGTTGTTAGTTGTAGCACACAGTGTACTAGTGAATAGGAAAAGCGAATTGAGATTTTTAGCCCGAAACATCTCACATATTGGCAATTACTTGGTAATATTAACTTACTATCTTTCCATCTCACCATAGAATTTCTGATGGCGTCATAACATGAACATCTTGTGAAAAACTTGTAGATTTCTAGCCGTCACTGTATTTTCGTATAGTTTAAGTGCAAATTTGAACCCTTTCTCTTGTAAAAAAGGTCCATGTAGATGTTGGAAAGCCTTTGCCATTAACCAACAAGGGCTTATTGTTTTATTGCTGGGAAACAATTTAATTTTAAATTTTTTTTTATTTATCTTTAATGGGATAATTCTCAGTCAAATAAATATCTCAGAATTAATTTAGACTACAAGCTTCAAAAACCTTTCTCTTTTACTCACCGTTCCAAGTCAAAAGATATCACATAAAATGAACGGAGGGAGTGATTGTTTATCATTAGGCATTTTTTAATAGAACATAGCTAGCTAATATGTACACTTACTCAAGGCATTATGCCCCTTCTTTATCCAGCAAATTGCTGATATTATAAATTGATTGATGTGCTTTGCTTCTATAACAAGAGAAGTACTGTCATCAGCACATGAGCAGAATCTTAACTTTTGTTAATAGCTTTAATGAATAATAAATCAACAGTGACAACAGTTGAATCATTAGTTGATTTGAGATTTTGGAAACTTCTATAAGCAAACTCAATGTGTCATATACATATAGACTACTTTATTAATATATAATTATTTTTTGCTTTCGGCGATACTTAATTATTATTTTTTAGCTGATGAAGTTTCATCATCTTTAGCATCAAATTTCTATTATTTTTCTACTATATATAATAAGCAGCCATATATTTGTAGGATATACGAAAAACAAAAAATGAACCTATAAAAGTCTTCCACTAATCTAGAAAATCACCTTCACTAAACACAATTTACTATTGGGAATGCATGAAAATGCATAATTAGATTGAGGATGCAAGAAATGACAAAGATTGTCTCAAAAGCAATTCATTTTTTTCATGATATATATTACTACCTTCGTCCCATATTATATGAAGATTTTTTTATAAATATTTGTCTTATATTATATGGGCAATTACTAAATTAGGATAGATGCTTACAGGTTTTGAGATGAGGGTTCCCAGGAAACAGCTTCTCTACTTTTATGGTAGTGGTAACGTCTGTGTACATTCTATCCTCCCCAGACCCCACTTGTGGGATTTTACTGGATATGTTATTGTTGTTGTTGTACTAAATTAGGATAGAATTAATTATTTTTTCTCCATTTTACCCCACCATTAATAAGTATATTAATTATTTTATCTAACTTAATTTAATGTACATTGATATAAATAACGAGCAAAATGATAAAATTCACTAGTGCTTTAATAATTTTTTAGTAACCGTATAAAATGGAAAGTGCCCATATAATATGGGACAGAGGGAGTGTATATATTCCATATGTTGGTAATATTTTAATTATAACATCAGACTTGAAATAATTTTTATTTTTTGTTGTTTTTTATGATAACAATGATGGAACTTGTAATTGCTATATTTTTGGTGTGCACAATTCAGCCCATTCTATTTGTATAATGGCTCGTATTACATTAAAGAGATAAATTATACTAGACAAATTTGGTGAGATGAGTTCGATGGAAAAACATGTAAGAGATTTTGAATTAGTGATTCTATTTGGGAATCACATGCTCAACTAACTCGGTCATTCATACTGATAAATAATTAATTTTAATTGCCACGAAAAACGGGTAAATTTCGTAGTCTCAGGTGTCCACTTAAATAAAGTTGCACAGTGCAAATGGTGTCTACTTTCTTAATCTAATCGACAATTTCCATGTTCTAATCAAATCCTTGATGATGGAGACAAATTTTTTTAGTACTAATATTCATCCAAATCCCAGGACCCTCAAATATTGCATGTCTTGTGGTAATTTGAGACAAACACAAAGTGCTTTTATCTTTTTATATGTCAACAGGCATGCGCTCTTGTTGGATACACTTTATAAAATTAGGTCTTAGGTCTAACTCACACTTAAAGCTAGCTCAAAGAGAGGAGAACTGTCCAAGCTTTATAAAGAGTCCACCATCTTATTGGTTACTAATGCGGGATCTAGTGGCGAACAATTTTAATTTCATGGGCTCAACATTGGGTAAGATGGTTTTGCTCTGATATCATCTAATCATATAAAATTAGGTCTTGAGTCTAATTCACAGCTCAAAAATTAGCTCAAAAGAAGAAGAATTGTCCAATTCTTACAAAGAGTCCACCCATTTTATTAACCACCAAACGTGAGACTTTTGTTATTCTTCAACGTACTTGTCTGGCAAGGTAGGAAAGAAAAGTATAGGAGGAGAACAATGGTAAATCTGATAAATCCCACATGGCTCAACAGAGAATATATATACACACACGAAATTCCCCTAACCAACCATTAAAAATTACTTGAACAGTAAAGTTGAGAAAGTGTAATGAATTATGGTCATTCAATTTTTATTTTATTATTTCAAAAGTTATTAAATAATTTTTTGTAACACAAAGAAAAATTACTTTAACTTTGTCTAAGTATCACTAGAATACAATTACCAAACATTTTTTTCGCTGCCTTAATGTCATGTTTTTTTCCTGTTTTCATCTAACGATGTTTGTAAAAAATAAAATAAAATCTAACAATGTTTGTAATACTAAGGGAAAATTGTGTGCTTTATTCTTAATTACAAAAAATAGTTTAATAATTTTTGTGATATTTCAGTAAAACTGAGCTTGCTTTTTAACTTAAGAAAATAATTTAATGAATTTAGAAGGGGTTCCTAGATTGAGTGGATTCTTTGATGCCTTCCTTTAGGTAGGGTGTAGCTACAAAAGTACTCAAAACTCACTAGTACATGGAGTTTTCTTTTTCATCTTGCAATATTTTTGAACTTTTTTTAAAGGAAGTAGAGTAACATGTTTTCTGGAGGTTCCTGTCTGTTACCTCATCCTCACATTGATCATGAATGGTCAGAATTCAAAAGGAAAAATTAAATTAAATTAACGATAAAAAAAATTTCATAACTAAACAACAAAATTGCATGCTAATCTTATTTAGCTACAGATTAGCGATGAAGTATAAGAACATCTATTTAGCTTTGGATTAATTGGGGATTATCAACAAAGTTTGTAGCTAATTTCATATTTTCTAGTTTTAAATCCATATCTCGAATGGTCCACCAAAATACATGTTTTTTTTTTGTTTCATTTACTTGACTCATGTTGACTTGATTAGATTTCCAGAGCATAACTAATAAAATTAATATTTTCTTTGTACGTTTTTACCTGTTTACAGTATTAAAATAGATATTTATTTTTATGTATTCAAATTAAGAAAAATCTAGACATAATTTGTTTCTTAATTTGTAGTTTACCCATATTATAAAATTTTTATTTTATATCGTTCTTCAAAGAGTATATTAAATCAATACTGAATAAGTAAAATTGATGAACGAATACTTTGTTAAGGGGAGTGTTAGCATCTTTGACCTTCTACCTCATGAGATAACAACACTCAAAGATACCTTCTTTCTCTCTTCTATTTAAGTCAATTTCTTGGTAACTATTTTGTGCGACCTCTAAATTTTCAATCATGAGTTCATGTGTTCGGAAGTTATTGAGAAATTTTGGAAAATAATCAACCATAGTGATTTACAATTTTATGTCCTAATTGGATCGAAATTGCTTTTAACGCGATAGTGACTTGCAACAGCACATATTTTAGACTACATAATGTTTTTATTTTGTTCTAAAATAATATCGTAGCATTTTACTTTAACAACTCCTAATGGTTTGAAACCTTTTCGAGAAAATTTTACAGTCTTAATCCAAAACTAACAATATCACACCATATTAAGAATACACATCTAAGTTATTTTAACCATAATTCACAAGAGACATTGACAAATGGCAAGTATACTGAGGTGGGATCCAAGACCATGAATAACTCACAAGAATGCTTTAAGGATGGCCTAATTTGTTGGTTGAGAGGTCTCCCTCATTTTGCTGTCTTCTTTCTTCTTATTAATAATTTGCAATACTCCAAGTATCTCTTTCATTTAATGTCATGACTGCTCCATTTCTAGGCCTATTTAACTAACCCAACTCCATCAATGCTAGCTCAAAGGGATCATTTTTTGTTGTCTATATATAAACCACAGAATATTCTAATTTTTAGTTTTAATTTAACATGATTTCCTAACTTTATTAACTTCCAACTTTACTTACTATGAAGGAAATTGGCTAACTTTAGCACTTGATTTACATCCCTGTCTTTTTGTTTTTTTTTTTTAAAATTTATGTTATGTCAAAATTAGTTAAACAAATTGAAATTGAGGGAGAATACATGAGGAGAGGAAGAAAAAAAGGAAAAGGGACATGAATGATGCTTAAAGAGTGATGGCCTTGGTAGAATGTCGGCAGCCGACAGGGGACTTTTATTAGGATGCTCAGCTGATTAATATATTTTACTACTATATATGAGAGCTTTGAAGCAGATACGTCATGATCGATATGTCTGTTTTAGCTGTTTACATATCACTGGATATATCTATTTCAATTATTTGATATTATTATATCATTTCTATTAATTATTTTTTCAGTTGCTGCAGCTATGAATTTATAATATTGCACCTAATTAATTATTCATTCTTAAAGATAATTGTAGATTAACGTGTATGTTTCAGCTGCTTGATTTTACTATATCATTTTTATTAATTATTTTTTCAATTGCTTCAACTATGAATTATAATATTACTCCTAATAAATCATGTTTCTTAAAGGCAACCCGTGCTGGCACGAACTCTTGTAATTTAATTTCGAACCACGACAAACAAGCAAATTTAATTTTGTAACAGTATATAGTGTATGATATGGGCCAATACAATTTCAGGCCATGTTTTTTGTCCGGGCCCAATTAGTTCATTCATTGTGCTAGACTTGTTTGGTAGTCTTATGCCTTTGTGCATATTCAAGTAATGGTTTAAGTTATAGAGAACTAGAGAACACACAAAAAGCCTAAATAATCCTTCCCTCTGCTGTTTTTGGCATGGAATGATAAGAAAGGGAATTATTTACACCATGTTATATACAGGATTTTACTCAGAAAGT
This sequence comes from Solanum clarkiae, assembly GCA_011800125.2. Taxonomy (NCBI): domain Eukaryota; kingdom Viridiplantae; phylum Streptophyta; class Magnoliopsida; order Solanales; family Solanaceae; genus Solanum; species Solanum clarkiae. The sequence goes on along the minus strand of JAABOM020000096.1, from coordinate 22,801,677 downwards.
GTAGAGGAAAGAACCAAAAATGAGATTTCAAGTTGCATGAATGTATACTTTTGCACTGCGTCCACATTGTGATACGAAGTTTCATAATATACAACTTAAATAGTAACAAAATAAATTATATAATAACAAAAGAAGTAGAAGTTATAATCTCAATACGAGTGAATTTGTAAAAGTGTTTCTTTTGGATTACTTTTTCTAAGAGAAACACCATAGATTACACATATCGAACATTAATGTGTTAAATATTAATACAAAAATATAAAATATATTTATGTAAATGTGTTTCTTCAAACAACAACAGCGTTTGTAGTCCAACGGTTAGGATAATTGCCTTCCAAGCAATAGACCCGGGTTCGACTCCCGGCAAACGCATTTATATCATTTTTCTTTTTGTTTTTTCTTGCATGAATAATCTTCTTGCTAATGTTTATTTTTTTTTCTTTAAGAGAACATTAAGTTTATCGTATTCAAATGAGATGAATGAAATAGAAACTCATAGTTAGTATTTTACGTGATAAGAATATGCCATCAAAATTTAAAAGTAAAATTCTATAAAACGGAGTTTGCTTGGGGTGGTTTTAGAGTCTAGAGGACAATATTTTGTGGCAAAAAAAATGCCAAAAAAAAAACTAAAAATCAAATAAATCAAAGGGCAAAAGGCGCATGGCCTCCCACCCCTTGTCCCATTGATATCGTCTAACACATAGGTTAAGGATAAGACGCACAAGGCCCCATGGCCTTATAAGACATTTTCGCAATATAATGTTGCCTTCTACTCCGTACTCCAAATATTACCTGACCTGTGGATAAAGAATTTGTTTGTATTTGTGTTGAAATAAAACTTCCAAAATATAAACTGATATAGATTTGAAAAAAGAGTGATTGAAATAATTTTTGTCTTTTAAAAAGAGAGATAAAAGGAATTCTGAAAATGGTGGCTGTGGGGTTCGAACCCACGCGCACTTATGTGCAGAAGATCTTAAGTCTTCCCCCTTAACCTCTCGGGCAAACCACCTTAATGCTGAACGTTATTTGCTAATTTTCAATAATTAACTATTAATCATAAAAGACAAAAGAGTATATATTTCACAAGTTATGTCTGTGAATGACTTCAATTTAAGCATAAGGTCAATTTAAAAAAGGCAGAAGGCAAAATGTGCAATTTTTTTAATGTTTAAAGAACCTGAGCTTTTGTGTTCCTCTTCTTTTTAGTTTTATATTTTATCTGGTTGTTGTTTCAAGACATCAACCTCTAATTTTCCTTTACTTATAACTAGAAGTTACGGCGAAAAGGTTTTAACCTCCCTTCAAGAGTGGTATATAATGACTTTAATTAGACAAGTGGATAATGACGTGTCAGGAACGTCTCAAATTGCAACATCGAATTTGTACTTCCTTTCGTACATCTTACGCCATTAAATTGACACGGTATTTAAGAAAAAGATAAAGATCTTTTAAATTTGTAATCCAAAATTATTTTTAAATATTTATGTGGTTGGGATCATTCCATCAAAGGCAAAAGAAAATTTTTAAAATTAAATTTTTTTCAATTAGAATAAGATAATTTTCTTTTTGAAACGGACCAAACAAAAAATATAACATAAAATATTAGAGTGTAAAGCATTCACCAAATACTAGATTATATATATAGAACATTCAAATATGTCTCAAATCAGTCATTTATATGTGAGATATATATCTTGAATTTATTTGTTTGCTATATAAACACCAAATGGGCATAATTTTGTTTTAATTACAATAATAAAGCTTGAAAAATATCCGCATATAATTTTAACTTTGACGCTAGCTTGTATATTTTTAAAGAGTATATGTGCATTACACTATTTGGCATTTTCCGCAGTATGTTCCTACGTCATGATTCACTATCAACTTGGAGATTTATGGCTAAATTCAATTAGTTTCCATTTGATATCACTTTAAGTATATATGTGAAATTATTTAGTAAAGTTACTAAATCCTTTAGCAAAAAGAAGAAAAACCGGAACTAAAAGTGAAAAAAAAAGATTAATATTATTTTATATTTTAAAAACTTAATCCTTTAGCAAAAAGAAGAAAAACCGGAACTAAAAGTTAAAAAAGATAAGATTAATATTATTTTATATTAAAAAATATTTTCAAAATTACATTTAGTGACTTTGTTAAATAATTTCACATGCTTAAATGATATATTGAATTACATTTGATGTAACTATAGAATTAAATTTGATATTTTGATCTATTAGATTTATGGGTGGATTGGATCATTGACATTGAATCCTTTAATATTTTATTATTTGTGGGGTTTATGTTTGTATATATGACTTAAAAAATAATTTATTTTACTAAGTTGATATTTTTATAATAAATCATGCAAAGTGATTTCGTAAGAGAGAAGGCATAAATTGAGTGACTTTGTTAATATAAAATTGAATTTAGTGAATTTGCAAATAATTTCATATATTTGAATGACCTTTTGAGATATTTATCCCCTAAAATTTGACCTTATATAGAAAGGGGTGGAGGTCGAGAATTAGAGTAGTAGGCTAATTAGTTGGTAGGATTAGGTGGAGATCTGTCCTCTGGGTATGGTAGGGTAGCAGGAGTAGTCGTGTTTATATCATGTGTTGTCATTATCAATTGTATGAATGTTAAATTTATCGTATTTACATATTGTTATGTGTTTTACAGTATTAGCCGCTCTTTCTATTTCCTTTTCTTTCTTTTTTGTCATATCTAATGTATTATGCTTATGATTTTTGAGACGAGAGTTTTCAAGAAACAGTTTCTCTACTTCTACAAGGTAGTGGTAAGGTCTGCGTATATTCTACCTTCTCCAGACCCCACTTGTAGGATTCCACTGGATATGTTATTGTTGTTGTTGAATGAACTTTTGAGATATTTATCCCCTAAAATTTGAATACCGAATACTACTTAAATGTTATTCTATTCTTGCTTGGTTTACTTGATACCATTTAAAATATAGTACTTGGTGCATATTGATTTGATCAATCTCTTAAGAATTTTTCATTAAAGATGTAATTTATGGAGCCACTTTTATTAATGTTATTTTAAAGTTCTAAATTTGAATTCAACTTATTAGTTTAGGTAGTTATTTAATATTAAGAGTAATATGAAGGAAAAAAAAAAACTTGTTCATCGATTTGCTGAATTTGAACAAATAAAATAAAATATTTATTTTTTAATATAAAGGCAAAGTATAAATGAAATGGAAGGAGTAATATATTCAATAATTATTGAAAGATGACAATTTCTCTGTTCTTTTGGCTTTTGAAGATATCCAAAACAAATCCATTAGTTGTAAACGCTGAGCCAACCACTGTATATATGAAAGAGTGGGAAAGCGACTGAAGCCTAGTACTTACCTTTTGGAACGCACATTAGCCTCACTAAATTCAATTTACATCATACAACAACAGCATATCCCAGTGCCTCAAAAGGCTCCCGCTCATTGCGAGGTGAGGGGGGTCGGATGTACGCAGCCCAATCCTTATGTTTAAAAACATAAAGCGGCTGTTTCCAGATGACCCATGAGGAGCGTCAAAAGTTGCATTGACTAACTTCTACTTCACAAATGAAAAAGCGCAGATAGTTTAAAGAGCCATTTTGCTTTATTCCATCATACTCCAAGGCCAAAAAA
>JAABOM020000096.1:22742939-22777511 GCA_011800125.2 Solanum clarkiae | reverse complement strand
GGACATTTTATCAAACACTTAGAGGGTGCGTAATGCTAGTATAAAACCATGAAATATAGGGTTAAAATCATGCAAGAAAATCTAATTATGAAAGCTTTAATCAACATCTTGCAACATCCTCAAGCAACATACATCAAAATGCCTCATCAATTCTTACAATAGTTCTAAGATTTATAGCTCAAAACATAGCAAAACAGTCACAATTTCACATAGATTTAACATAGTGTGTAGTGAATTTCATAATAAGCAAGACGCATTTATAAATCAACTTTAAATCATGCAATTTGAATAAGAGGAGGCTTGGGTATCATGGGTGACAGGAACCTATGAAAGAAACCCATATATCTTAGCTTGTGGATGAACTTGGTGAAGATTGGATATGGAGACTTGATGCTTGAAGAAGAACCTTGAAGGAAAACCTTAGTTCCGGATAAGGGTTTGAGAATTGACTTTGGGAGTAAAACTATGGCTAAATGTTTGAGTCAGTATTGGGAAATGTTTAGGATGATATGATGGTGAAATAAGGCTATGTATTGGTAAAAATACATTTGAAAACTTTTAGGTGCAAGACTTAAAAGCCTTGGATGTCAAAGAAAATCACTGGACAGAAAAATACACCTCTCTGCGTTGCGGAGAGGACGCGCAGACAACTCCTCTTCATCTGCGCGCCCTTGGCGCGTTGTACCAGGCCGCAGATAAATCACTGGAATTTTCCACTTAAAATATCATAATTGCCATTCTTTTTCTCTAAAAGCCTAGGGCCTGGATGTGACACGATAAACTGGGAACTCGAAGGAACCCCAAACAAGCCTTTTAACTTGTCATTACAATTCATTGGTCACACAAGTAAATAAGAGACATAAAAGAGTAATAATAGGGGGAAAAGGGCTAAGGAGAGAGCTTGCATAACATCATAATCAAGAGACAAGAGTCAAAGCTCATGTCACAGATACATAATATGTCCAACAAATCCTCTAATAAATAGTTAAGAGTCGGGGCCAAGACAAACCAGCCGGGCTCATTGTCATAGTCAAAATAGAACATCAAGAAAAATGTCACAATACATAACAAGAGAACATGGACTAAGGTCCCCAAAATGGAGTATTCACCAACTAGCTTGAGTATCACCTAACTAGCCACGTGGAGTAGGATGGTCAAATTGGACTCCAGTTCCTACATGGTGATATCATGTAGGCAAGAGTATGCGTTAGTACGTTTGAATGTACTAAATATGTAGGATGCAATGCAACAAGAATTAGGCATTATAGTCAAAATGCGTAATAATAGGCAATAGACATAATATAAAAATATGGCATGTATGACCAACGCATAAGTAAAACATGCTTAAATAACTCATGCTCATATATGATAATCACACCTTATCACCATAGTGGTGAAGTACAAAACCCTCATATGGTTGATGAGTACAAACCCCCACCTTAGTTTCCCAGGCTCTTGTCCCCCCCAAATTGGGTATGGTCTAATGCAACACTTTATATAACATTTATCATAAACATAAGCCATTTCATCATCATATAGTTAATCATATCATATCTCATGCATTGTACCTTCAACTACTTAAGAAACCACATCCGGACATTTTATCAGCACTTAGAGGCTGTGTAATGCTAGTATAACACCATGAAATATAGAGATGAAATCAGGCAAGAAAATCTATTGTTAACCCTCAAACAATACCTTGCAACACCCTCGATCAATATACATCAAAACCCCTTATCAATTCTTATAATAGGTCTAAGATTTATAGCTCCAAACCTAGCAAAACAGTCACAATTTCACATAGCTTTAACACGGTATGCAGTGAATTTCATAATAAGAAAGACCTAATTCTAAATCAACTTTAGATCATGCAATTTGAGTAAGAGGAGGCTTGGGTATTGTGGGTGAAAGGAACCCATGAAATAAACCCACATACTTTAGCCTGTGGATGAACTTGGTGAATATTGGAGACGGAGACTTTATGCTTGAAGAAGAACCTTGAAGGAAAATCTTAGTTCCGAATGAGGGTTTGAGACTTGAATTTGGGTGTGAAAATATGGCTAAGTATTTGAGTGAATATTGGGAAATGTTTAGGATTATATAAGGGTAAAATAAGGCTACATATAGGTAAAAAGACATTTGGGAACTTTTTGGCCCAAGACTTAAAAGTCTTAGACCACACAGAAAATCACTGGACAGAAAAATACACCTCTCCACGCCATGGAGAGGATGTGGAGACAACTCCTTTTTATCTGTGCACCCTTGGCATGTCGCACCAGGGGCGCTGATAGCTCACCAGAATTTTCCACTTGAAAAATTATAATTGCCATTCTTTTTCTCTTAAATCGGGGTTAGACCCTTTTTCCCCTAGTTTTGACACCTTGAAGAAGAATATGAAATCAGATTGTTGATATCATGCACAAATTTTGACATATATGGAATTTAAAATTTCAGGCATTCTGACGCACATTTTTGGGTAATTTTTAGGGTCATTTTAGCATCACACCGCCACCCTCTTGGGGCCTTGGGTAGTCATTGAAAAATCTCCAACTAAGAACATGAAACTACCCCTAAAAGTGCACGAAAATGTTCCTCAGAATGACCAAAATTCTAAAATCTATATATCTCAAAATTTGTGCACTATATAAAAAATCCAACTTCATATTCTTGTTCAGGGGTTCAAAAAAGGGGGAAAAGAGTCTAACCCCGATTTAAGAGAAAACAATTAGCAATTTCAATTTTTTCACAATTTTTATTATCCAGAAACGATCCGCGATGGCACTGCGACACACAGCTGTCGCGGACATGTGTTAATATGACCTCCGTGATAGGTCTGCATCGTGTACATGATGCCGGTCTTCCATGCTAATTAATACCATGGACTTGTCTCGGTTGATGCCCTATGTCGAGCAAATTGAGGAGGAGAAATTGAGGAAGAGAAGGGGACATAAAGCCAACAGGGACCCGATTTGAGGGTAAATTCCAAAAGGATGCTAGAATTCGTCAAGTCCAAGGGCTTTCTCATGGTACCAATAGTGGATTTTCTAATGGCCTCCCTAGGCCTCAAGTTGGTGGTGTTGTGGCTCCTATTGATATGTGTCCTACATATGGGAAGAGTCATAGGGGCCCATGTTTAAAGGGTTCTAATGCATGCTATGATTATGGGGAGCTTGGTCACAAAACGATAGATTGTCCAAGAAACTGTGGCAAAGGCCGGGGTGCAAATGCGGTCCCATTGGGTAGAGGTGGTCCTCAAGGTGGTGCCCCAAGGCACAATCGATTTTATGCACTACACGGGAGGCAAGTGGTTGGTGAGGTCCCTGACATTGTTACTGATTTGTTGAAAATCCTTGACTTTGATGTATATGCTTTAATTGATCTAGGTTCCACCCTTTCCGTCATTACCCTTTTTGTTAATAGAAAGTTCCATGTTGACCCCATCAGATATTGGGAGCTTCTTGGGCTAGTGGGTTATTATAGAAGGTTTGTGAATACGTTCTCCTCCGTTGCTTCCGCTCTGAGAAAATTGACATAAAAGAAGGTTGAATTTCTATGGACCGATAAGTGTGAGAGGAGCTTCCAAACATTAAAAGAGAAGCTTGTGTCTGCTCCTATATTGTCACTACCGGATGGGCTTCAGGGATATGTAGTGTATTGTGATGCTCCCCTGGTTCGGTTCAGTTTTGTGTTGATGCAAATAGGTAAGGTCATAGCTTATGCTTCTAGACAACTCAATGTACATGAGAGGAACTACCCTACCCATAATCTAGAGTTAGCTGCCATTGAGTTTGTATTAAAGATTTGGAATCACTACTTGTATAGGGTGCATTTGGATGTGTTCACCGATCATAAGAGCCTTCAATATGTCTTCACTCAAAGAGATCTCAACTTGAGGCAAAGGAGGTGGTTAGAACTTCTTAAAAACTGCAATATGAGTGTGCACTGTCATCTGGGTAAGGCAAATATGGTGGCGGATGGTTTGATAGGGTGTATATGGGTAGGTTAGCCATGTTGACGGTGGTGATGCGGAGATGGCTAGGGAGGTGCACCAATTTTCTAGATTGGAGGTTAGGTTCGAAGAGGTTGGTGAAGATAGCGTGGTTGTTGTTGATGGGTCAAAGTCTTCATTGGTTGATGAGGTGATAGCAAAACAAGATCTGGACTCCTTCTTGCTTGAATTGAAGGCCTTGGTGGAAGAGGGAAAAGTAGAGGCTTTCTCCCAAGGGGGATATGGTGCCCTTCGGTACAAGGCTAGGTTATGTGTACCTTATATTGATCGTTTGAGGGAGAAGATTCTTGATGAGGCCCCCAATTCTTCTTATTCTATCCACCCCGGTTCCACCAAAATGTATAGAGACTTAAGCTATGTATTGGTGGGGAGGCATGAAGAGGAACATTACTAAATTCGTTTCCGGTTGCCATATTTGTCAACAAGTCAAAGCCGAACATCAAAGGTCGGGTGACCTAACCCAAGAAATAGAGATTCCCACTAGGAAGTGGGAGGTGATTAATTTGGATTTTGTGGTTGGTTTTCTTAAGACTAGGAAAGGTTTTGATTCTATCTGGGTGGTGGTTGAGAAGATGATGAAATTGGATCACTTTCTAATGGCTAAGACCACATATGGGGCTGAAGAGTATGCAAGGTTGTACATCCATGAGTTAGTAAGGTTGAATGGGGTTCTTTTGTCCATCCTATCGGATCATGATTCACAATTCACTTCACACTTTTTGGGTCTTTTCAAAAGGGTCTTAATATAAAAGTTAACCTTAGTACAACCTTTCACCCCTAAATGGATGGCCATGCTGACAGAACCATTCAAACACTCGAGGATATGCTAAGGGCTTGTGTATTAGAGTTGAGGGGTAGTTGGGATGACCATCTTCCTTTGATTGAGTTTGCCTAAAACAATAGCTATCGCTCTAGCATCGGTATGGCTCTTTATCGTCGAATCAAATTGATGCACCACATATTTATCATGAGTATCGCTAAAAGTAGCAGTGAACCCATGTCTGAAATATGTGTAAAATTGCGATGATCTATTTGATCGCTGAATCAACATGGCGATTCACCAAGTATGATTCTTGGTCCAATTGACTAGTTTGATTTGAATATCCTCCATAGGATCAAATATTATGCCTGATTGTTTGTTAATGCTTCTCACAAGAATGTTTAAGTGTGTTATGCAGAATGACTAGCAAGAGCAAGGGCTAGCCAAATCCACAAGGTCTTCACCCTTGCCAAGAGAGCCTAGCCGAAAGAGGCATAAAAGCGAGTCTAGAACTAAGGCTCTGCATGATGCTATGTCACAACCCTCTCAGAAAACATAGGAAGCCACAATCCCAAAATTCTTAAATGGGATCACGGCTGAAATGCACAAGACAATCTTGGAGGAAAAGCAGTTATAAACAGAAGAATTGACTGATCGATATCTAGAGGTTTGGGAAGTTTTTAAATTCCATAACCTTCATAGAATTACAAAACCTCGGGACCCATATATGCCTAGTCTTAAGCGTGAATTCTATGAAGCCTATGGACAAGCTATTCTAAAGAGCAGAAGTAGCGTACCAATGATGTGCTGCTAAATACAACACTTTTGAAGCTTAAAACTTGAAATTTTGTGGGTTCTCAATGTGATGTTATTTGGTTTTATGTATTTTTGTATTTATATTTGTACGACTACACGTTGGCCTTGATTTTGGGGAAAATTGCAAAAAGTTTGTGATTTTTGCCGTCATAGGAGACCCTTTAAGGGTCGTACACCATTCTATAGGCCGTAGGGAGGTTTTGTGAGTAATTACATTGAGGGGCTTTTTCTGAAGTTTATTCTACAAACACACAGATGAGCCATAGAAGGTTTCACAAGTCGTATATGATGGTTCGTACACTGAGGATCAGAGATTGGGACTTTCTGAAGTTTCATCAGACGAAACCCCCTTTACGGGTCGTAAATCATATTACGAGTCATAGAGGGGTGCCGTAGAGTGGAAGTACAAATTCCCAGTAGGTGAGTATGAGACACTAATTACGGGTCGTGTAATGCAATACGGGCCATAAATATCTTCCATATGGTGTGCTGACCAATTCTCCTATTTTGTTTTGTACTTGTACATTACTTATTATGACTACATTTTTTAGATTATTTTTCAAAAGTTTTTCTCCTGTGTCACGACCCAAGCATAGGGCCTAGACGTGACCGACGAATGGGGAACCCGAAGGGACCCCAAACAAGCTTTATTGCTTATCATTACACATCCTTTGTAACAGACACAGTGAAAATGACATTGAGAAATAAGCATAAGTAAGGGAATAGGGACTAAGGGTACCTTCATATCATAACGTCAAGAAATAAGAGAGTCAAGGCTCATAGCTTAGATATGTATCATGTCCAACAAAACCTCTACTACATAGATAAGAGCTGGGGCCAAGATAAAGCAATTGGGTTTACCCTCATAGTCAATACATAAGTCAAGAGATAAAGTCTTAATGCATAGCAAGAGATCATAAGTAACATCCTCAGATTGGAGGACTCACCAACAAGCTTAATGTAAATCGTACTAGCCTGGTGGAGGAGGATGATCAACTGTAATCATGTAGGCATAAAGTATGCCTTAGTATGTTTGAATGTACCAAGTATGTAGGATGCAATGCAACAAGAGGTAGGCATCATAGGCAAAATACATAATCATAAGCATTGAATAGCATACTAACCATATAATACGTATGAATAATTTTTGAAGTAAAACCATGCTTATATAGATCATAATATGAGTGTAAGGAGTGACTATTTTAGTGCAAGCCAAGTCCTGCCACCCCCTTGGATAGGTGCTGAGGTACTAACCCCTTCATAAGGTTGACGGAATACAAAAGCCCCATCGAGGTAGACGGAGTACAAACCCTTCATCAAGGTTGACAGAGTACAAACCCCCCATTAAGGTTGATTCACACCAACCCCCAACAACATTACCCGGGCATACCACCCCTTGAGCTAGTAGACTAAGGTACCAACTCATCAATAGGTTATTCAGGCCTAACAAGCCCCGAGCTAGGCCTGGTCATCCCCAACACTATATAAAGATAATATCATGTATACATACACTCCTTTCATCATCATACACATACATTCTTTTTCATTATCATTCCATTATTTTTTTATCATCATTTCATCGTCATTTTATCACCATATAGTCATTAATCTCATAAGACATGCATTGAATCTTCAATTTCTCAAAAATCCACAATCGGACATTTTGTCAAAAACTTAAAGCCATCAGTAGATACTTGGTAACACTTTCAAACAATATACATCAAGACTCTTCATTAATTCTCACAATAGACCGTTAATTCATAGCATAAACATAGTAAAATAGTCACAATTTCATAAATCCAACATAATGTGCAATGATTTTCATAATTAATATGACCCATGAGTAAATCATCTTTAAATCATGCAAATTAGGGTAAAAGGAGTCTTGGGCATCATGGGTAAAAGGATCCCATGAAAAAAAACCCACATATGTTAGCTTTGAAGATGAATTTGATGAAGATTGAAGATGGAGACTTGAAGCTTGAGTGGAATCCTTATGAATTCGTAAATTGTTTTGAGACTTGAGTTTAGGAGTAAAATATTCAGCTAAGTATTTTAATGAATACTGGGGAATGTTTAGAATGATATGTGCGTGAAAAATGACTAAGTCTAGATATATTTTACTTTTGGGGACACTTAGGCCAAATACTTCAAAGTCATGGACTACAAGAAAAATAGCTGGATAGAAAACTTACATGTTCGCGTCGCTGACATAATGCGAGACTAGGGTTTATTCATTTACGCGCCCTTGGCGCGTCGCACCAGGAGCATGAAAAGCTTTTTTGGAAATCGTCACTTGGAAAATTAAAATTCCTAATTGTTTGCTCTTAAAGTGGGGTTACACATATTTTCAATCAAAATGACCTCCAGAACAAGAATATGAAGTCTGATTTTCGATAACACATACGAATTTTGAGATATATGGAAATTACGATTTCGGGCACTTCTGAGGCACATTTTCGGGCACTATTTAGGGTCATTTCAGTATATCCCCCTTAGGAACATTCATCCCCAAATTTCAAAGAAACTATATGACAGACATAAATATGACAATTTCAGCCCACATAGAAATGCACCAATGCACTTAAACATCATTTCAAAATCTCATCATACGTGTAAAATCATCATGAACTTAGTCAATTTAAACATGAACATATGCAATGACATAAGGGCTGGGCTTAAGACTTGTGATCAGATAAAGGACTTAGATCAATACCTTAGTCTTGAATGGAGTAGAAAAGGTAAGGATGTCACTTTTGCATGTTCACTTCGGCCTCCCAAGTAGAACTCTCAACTTGTTGATTCCTCCGAAGGACCTTAACGGAAGTCACCTCTTTGTTTCTCAACCTCTTCACTTCCCTATCCATTATCTGAACTGGAAGCTCTTCATAAGTCAAATTATCTTCAACCACACCTACAACATCAAGAGGTACAATATCATTCAGATCGCCTACACATTTCCTCAACATAGACACATGATATACCAGATGAACCAATTCCATTTCTCTAGGAGATTCCAACTCATAAGCTACCTTGCTCACCCTTCTCATCATCTTATAAGGATCCACATATCTTGGACTCAACTTTCCTTTCTTACCAAAACGGACCACACCCTTCATGGTTGACACCTTCAAATAAACCCAATTACTAACTTGAAATTCAAGATCACATATTCTCACATCGCCATAGGATTTTTAGCGAATTTGGGACATCTTCAACCTTTCTCTAATCATCCTAAACTTCTCAAAAGCCTCCGTGACCAGATATGGTCTAATAAAAGCTATACCACCAACCTCAAACATCCAACCGGTGATCTACAACGTCTAGCATAAAGAGCCTCAAATGGAGCCATACCGATGCTAGAATGATAGCTATTGTTCTAGGCAAATTCAATCAACAAAAGATGATCGTCCCAACTACCATTAAACTCTAACACAAATGCTCTAAGCATATCCTCAAGTGTTTGGATGGTCCTTTTGGCTTGGGCATCCATTTGAGGGTGGAAGGCCGAAGAAAGCTTAACTCTAGTACCAAGACCCCTTTGGAAAGATCTCTAAAAATGTGAAGTAAATTGAGCTCCACAACCTGATATGATGGATAAATGAACCCCATGCAATCTCACGAAGTCATGGATGTATAACTTTGCATAATCTTCAGCCGCTGTGTGGTCTTAACCAGTAGAAAGTGAGACAATCTCGTCATCCTATCAAGTACAACCCAAATGGAATCAAAACCTTTCCAAGATTTGGGCAACCCAACCGCAAAATGTATATTAATCACTTCTTACTTCCAAGTCGAAATCTCTATGTCTTGGGTTAGGCCACCCGAACTTTGATGTTCGGCTTTGACTGTTGACAACTATGACAACCAGAAACGAATTTGCCGATGTCCCATTTCATATCTCCCCTCTAGTACACCTGTCTCAAATCCATATACATTTTGGTGGAACCAGGGTGGATAGAATAAGAAGAGTTATGGGCCTCATCATGGATCTTCTCTATCATGCCATCAACACACAGTACACACAACTTACCTTGGTACCTAAGGACACCATCTCCCCCTTAGGAGAAAACCTCCACCATGCCCTCTTTATCCAAGGACTTCAACTCTAACAAGGATGGATCAAGATCTTGTTTTGCCATCACCTCATTAACTAAAGAAGACCTAGAACCATCCACAACAACAACTTCACCACCACCAACCTCCTCCAATCTAACCCCCAACCTAGCCAACCGATGCACTTCCCTAGCCATCTCCTTCTCACCACCATCAACATGAGCTAGGCTACCTATGGACACCCTACTCAAGGCATCTGCCACCATATTTGCCTTACCCAGATGATAATGCACACTTATATCATAGTCTTTGAGAAGTTCTAGCCACCTTCTTTTCCTCAAATCCTTTCGAGTGAAGACATATTGGAGGCTCTCATGATCGGCGAACACATCAAAATGCATCCCATACAAGTAATGATGTCAAATCTCTAATGCAAACACAACGGCGGCTTATTCAAGATCATGGGTGGGGTAGTTCTTTTCATGCACTTTGAGTTGTCTAGAAGCATAGGCTATGACCCTATAATTTTTGCATCAACATACAGCCCAAGCCAACCGGGGAAGTATCACAATACACAACAAACCCCTCAAGCCCATCCAGTAGTGACAATATAGGAGTGGACACAAGCTTATCTTTCAATGTTTGGAAACTCCTTTCACATTCTTCGGACCACACAACTTGGCCTTCTTTTGATCCATTTTTTTCACAGGAGAAGCAATAGAAGAGAACCCATTCACAAACCTTTAATAATAGCCTGCTAAGCCCAAGAAACTCCTAATGTCCAACAGGTCAATCGTCTAGGCCAATTTCTAATTACATCAGTGTTCTTAGGATCAACCTTAGTACCATCCCCCAACACCACAAGTCCTAGGAAGGCAACCTCCCTCAACCAAAATTCACATTTTTCATATTTAGCATACTATTTCTCCTCTCTTAATCTTTGTAATCGAACCCTCAAATGAGCCCTATGCTCCTCCTCACCACGAGAATAGATCAAAATGTCATCAATGAAGACTACAATAGAGGAATCAAGGTAGGGTTTGAAGAACCTATTCGTAAGGTCCATGAAGATGGTCGGTGCCTTAGTCAACCCAAATGACATCACAACAAATCATAATGCCCATATCTAGTCCAGAAGGCCGTCTTGGGAATATCACACTCCCTCACCTTCACTTATTGATACTGGACCAAAGATCAATCTTAGAGAAATGGCTAGCCTCTTGCAATTGGTCAAACAAATCATCAATCCTATCAAAAGAATACCTATTTTTGATGGTGACCCTATTGACTTGCCGGTAGTCAACACGCATACTAAGGGACCCATCCTTCGTTTTCACAAACAACACCGATGCACCAAAGGTGATTTTCTAGGCCTAATGAACCTCTTCTCCAACAAGTCCCTCAATTGCTCTTCCAACTCCGTCAACTCCACCGGGGCCATACGATAAGGGGAATAGAAATTGGTTGACTATCAGGGAGGAGGTCTATGCCAAAGTCTATTTCCCTTTCGGGAGGAACATAGGGAATGTTATTTGGGAAGACATCAAGAAACTAATTTACAACCATAACCGACTTTGTGTGAAGGACTTTAGAAGCGACATCCCTAACACTTACAAGATGATAAATACACCCCTTAGAGATTAGATTACGACCTTTAATGGAAGAGATGAAGCTACACTTGACCACCACATCTTGACTTTCCTACTCAAGATGGGTTCATTTTAAAATTAGAATTTTACCCTATGGGTTCTACAATCAATAGAAGCATAGTAGTCATACAACCAATCCATCCCACAAATAATATCAAAATCAACCATGTCTACCTCAAGAAAATCACAAGGCAACGTTTTATGAAAAATGCAAACAGGATAATTTCTGTAAACTCTTCTAGCAACAATAGATGTACCAATAGGAGTAGAGACAACACATGAATCATTCAACGAATCGAGCTCAACATGGCACTTTTGGGCAAAAAAGTGGGTAGTAAAAGAAAGAGCGGCACCCGAATCAATCAATGCATGCACATCAAAGTCAAAGATTTTTAACATACCAGTAACAACATTGGGGACTTCATCAACCCCTTGCCTCCCATGCAAAGCATAGAACTGGTTGTTCCTTGGGGGACCATCTTTTCGGCCATCTCTACCAAATAGGACAACATCAGCATATTGTGGACAAGCCTCTTTCCCCTTGTTGCGGTTTCTAGGGTAATCTATTGCCTAATACCCCATCTCCCCACAACCATAACAAGCACCGATATTCTTCAAACATGGGCCACCATGACCCTTACCACACTTCATACATGCATCAATAGGAGTCGCAGCCCTAACACCTTTTGCTCTCGGAAGATCATTTTCAACTCTCTTATCAAATGCATGAGTATACCTTTTGCCTTGATGGAACCGGCCACTCCTTTGGAACTTACTCTCAAAGCCGGCCCTCTTGGCCTCATGTCCCCTTCTCTTCCTTAATTTTTCCTCTTCTATTTGCTTGGCGTAGGTCATCAAACGTGACAAGTCTATGTCACTAATCAACATGACGGACCGACATTCTTCACTAACCAAGTCAAAGATCCCCATAACAAATATGTTCATCCTCGACCTTGGGTCAGCAATGAAGTAAGGAGCAAATTTTGAAAGTTGGGTGAACTTGAGGCCATACTCCCTCACACACATGGACCCTTGTCTCAAATTCATATATTCCACCAACTTAGCTTCGGTAAGTGCAACGGGGAAGAACTGATTAAATAATGGCACCTTGAACTCCTCCCAAAGCACCACATAGTTGACTCGCTTTTCCTCCTTCCATTGGTTGTACCATATTTGTGCTACCATTTTTGTGCTACCCTTAGAGGCCGGTGTAGGAGCATGAGGGGCTTCGGCCCCTTGGTTGGCTTGACTAGCCAACACTTGTGCAAGTAAGGTGAGAGCATCCCTAAGCTCTCCATCGCCCAGTTGGTCCTTGGGCATGCAGGCTCGTCTTCCCCTCGTATTTTTCATGATCTAACATAACAAAGAACAATCGTTAGAGGATAAAAGCTTACTTCAACTCTATAGCATGACCTAGAACATGAAGAATGGAAACATTTTCTAAAATGTTTAATAGCCTCCTACTCACAGTTGTGGTGCACAACATAACCATGTATAAGACTCTAATCCATGCGGTATATTGGAATCCGAGGATGTAACAACCTAGTGCTCTTATACCATCTTTGTCATAACCCAAGCCTAGGGCCTAGACGTGACTGATGAATGACGAACTCGAAGGGACCCCAAACAAGCCCCATATTTATCATTACACATCCTTGACTGCAAAAGCAATAAAAATGACATTGAGAAATAAGCATAAGCAAGGGAATAGGTACTAAGGGTAACTTCATATTATAACATCAAGAAACAAGAGAGTCAAGGCTCATAGCTTAGATACTTACCATGTCCAAAAATACCTCTACTACATAGATAAGAGCGGGGGCCAAGACAAAGCAACCAGGATCACTCTTATAGTCAATACATACATCAAGAGAGAAAGTCTTAATACATAGAAAGAGATCATAAGTAACATCCCCAGAATGGAGGACTCACCAACAAGCTTCATAAAAGTTGTATTAGCCACGTGGAGGAGGATGATCAAGTGGTACACCGGTACCTACATGGTGACACCATGTAGGCATAAAGAATGGGTTAATACGCTTGAATGTACTAAGAATGTAGGATGCAATCCAATAAGAGGAAGACATCATAGGAAAAATGCATATTCATAATCAATGAATAGCATCTAATAATATGACATGTACGAATAATGCTTGAAGTAATAGAACATAAATTGAGCATAAGGAGTGTCCATTTTAGTGAAATTCAAGGCCAACAACCCCTTGGATAGGCGCATTACATACTAACCCATTCTTGAGGTTGATGGAGTACAAAACCCCCACCAAGGTTGATGGAGTACAAACCCCCATCAAGGTTGACAAAGTACAAACTCCTCTATCAACGTTGATGGGTACCAACACCCAACAAGGTTACACGAGCCTACCACCCCCTGAGCTAGGTCACCAAGGTACCAACCCCTCGATAGCTTACCCGAGCCTATAACTCCTCAAGCTAGGCTTTGTCATCCCCAACATTATATATAGATAATATCTTATAAACATACATTCCTTTGGTCATCATACATATACATTCCTTTTCATCATCATTCTGTCATCGTTTCATCATCATCTCACCATCATTTCATCATTATATGGTCATTCATCTCATAAGACATGCATTGAACCTTCAATTCATCAAGAATCCACAATCGGACTTTATCAAACACTTAGAGGGTGTTTAATGCTAGTGTAAAGTCATGTAATTCAAGAATAAAATCATACTAGAAAAATCAGTGTACAGCCATAAATAGATACTTGATAGCATGCTCAAACTATATACATCAAGACCTTTCATCAATTCTCACAATAAATATTTGATTAATAGCTCTAAACATAGTAAAACTGTCACAAATTCGTAAACCCAATATACTGATAGTGATTTTCATAATAAATAAGATTCAAAAGTAAATCATCTTTAAATCAGGCAAATTAGGGTAAAAGGAGGCTTGGGCGTCAGAGGTGAATGGAGCCCATGAAAGAAATCAACATACCTTAACATCAGAGATGAATTTTGATGAAGATTTAACATGGAGACTTGAAACTTGAGTGCAATCCTTATGAATCTAAAAATTGTTTTGAAACTTGTCCTTAGGAGTAAAATATTTGGCTATGTGTTTTACCAAAAGCTCTCTGAAAATCGTCACTTGGAAAATCACAATTGCTAATCTTTTGCTCTTAAATTGGGGTTAGACCCATCATCCATTGAAAATGACCCCCTGAACGAGAATATGAAGTCGAATTTTTGATATCACGCACAAATTTTGAGATGTATCAAAATTACAATTCCAAGCACTTCCAAGGTACATTTTCAGGCATGTTTTGGGGTCATTTCATCCTAGTACTCAGAGAACTCAATATTTACAGTGAGAAAATTGTAAGATCATATTGGAGAGTCTTTAAGAACACTTGTATTTGAATTTCATCTGTAAGCTTGTGATTCTTATTGAAGTTGCATTTGCTTATTCTTAATTCTATTGTATAAGTGTTCAATTATATTTTCTTATCTTATAATTCTTACATCTACACATAGCATGAGTATTTAAATCCACAACTAGGGTTGTGGGAACTATAAAGAACTGACAAAGTAAATTGGATAATTCATGATGCTTGGAAGGTGTATATGCATGAATTAATTAACTCTCTTCCTTTTGAATGCTTTCTCATGGTGGTCAACATTAAAGCCTGCATAGTGTTACTGACTTGACAAAGATAAAAATGAATAGGAAAAGAGATTAATTAATAGGATTTGATGGATGTATTCATATTACAAACTAAACAGGGCCAAGGGGAGGTTGTACCGGGACTAATAGATAAGGGTTAGTAATGCACATTATGGAGATGGGCAAAGTCATATAGCTAAATTCACCTCTCATATTTGACGAGAGGTCTTGGTGAACAACACTTAGCGTCCTGCATGCTACGCACTAGAAAAGAATTAGGTTATTCGGTGATACTGAGTTGGGGAATTATGTGGAACACAGTACTATAGTTTCTTTCCATATTGACTTGTCTCTTATGATAGTTACTGTAGTTATATTTTTCATCGACTATTGCAACCCCCCCTCCTTTGCCGAAGTAAGTTGGTTAATGATTCAAGTTGCAATTACTTCTTGAGTCTACTTATTTCCTATGGGTTTTACCTGAACCTATGTTAGGTTCTATTTCTTGACAGCTACTGTTTTATCCTATAAAAAAGAGGTGTAACTTGGGAGACATCAAGGTTTTGGTTCCATTGCTAGAGAATATGGCTAGTCTTAGTGAATTCATAAGTAATTCAAGTGTCAATCCTTAGTTCGCTAATTTTATTTTTATTTGCTGTTTTTGTTCTTTTTGAAGGTGTAGATGTAGTGTATGCCCAAAACTCAGAGTCAAGGAAATCCCGTAACTCCCTTTGACCCAGAGATTCATAGAACACTGAGAAGAATGGGTTGAGACAATGCTACTAACGTAAATAATGCAGCTCTTAATAGGAGTAACGATGAAGATTTTGAGAATGAGAACCTACCTCCTCTGGAGGATATTGCTCCACAACCTTAAGATTTTAATGCCAATGCTTACAAGTAGAATCAATACATAATGAATCATATTGCAATGGAGGTAATTAGAGCTATTGTGTTTCCACCACTGCCGGCAGACACAGTGTTCATAGTCTCGAGTTGGTTACTTTAAGTTCATGCTCCAACAGTAAAACAGTCGAAGTTAATTGTAAAACTAACAGTAGGTTAGGGTCGAGTCCACAGGGAATACGGGGCTTGACTATCTTGACCCACTATAAATCATTTCAAGTGTCGATCACTATGTTCCCTAAAAAGGGGGGCGGGGGTCGAGGGGGTTTGTGATTCAAATAGAAGAACAAAAACAAACACTACTCTAATTATGCAATAAGACAATCAAAATGAGGGACAACTTGCGAACTGTGTTCCCCATGATTCATTGACTTAATTACCCTAGACAACATGACGTTAATGAGAAATCACATGCAGGATAGTAACTTAGGCTTTTCCAATCCTCTTGTGAAGTTGAAGGTCGAATTTCACCACAGCGCTTGGTCGGCAACCATGATTTGCCAACTAACCGTTACCCATTGTCCCAGTCAACCTTCCCTTAGTCAGGTTTAGTTAATTAGATGAGAACACATTAATCAAATGTTGTCATCTACATCTCTTTTCCTATTCGTCACTACCTTGGTCAGGATCATGATAGTAGGCGGGATTTAGTGTTGGCCACCACCAAACAACAATCAAAGCAATGGGAAATAAACAATACATACAAAAACCCAACTCAAGAAATGCACAAAGTCTAGGTTATTTCAAGTTAACTACTCATGGTTCCCGCAACCCCAACTTTTGGGTTCTTAGCTACTCATGGCTAAGGCAAAATCAACAACAATGAATAAGAGAGACATAGTTGAGAGATTATCCAAAATAATGAAGAGCAAATACACCTTGAAGTTGAAAACCACAAGCTTGGATTAATGGAGGATGAGTACAATGTGGTTTTTTAATTCCCATAAATGGGTCTTCAAATAAAAAATGGAAATCTACACTAAACCCTATAAATGTTCTTAGAATATTCAAGAGAGAATACTCAAAGTTGTGAATATGAAAAACGTTCAAAGTTAGCTTCTAAAACATATCTCTAACTATATATACTATTTTTAAAATCACTCTAAAAATTAAATAGAAAATACAGCTAGTAGCAATTACATCTCATAGATACGACTCATAGGGTGCTCTATGAGTCGTAATCGAGGTTTCATAGTCAGCACTGGCATTTTGGAATTGACTACTATGACCCTCTATTATAAGTCATAGTTTGGGCTACGACTCATATGCTCCTCTCGTATTCTAGGCTTGCAGTTCTTGGTCCAATACTGGAACTCTCTAAAATTTGGTACGATCCCCACCTATACGAGTCATAGGGAGACCTATGACTCGTATGGTGGCCTCATATGGTTGACCTTCACTTCTCAGATTTTTTATTTTTCTCTTTAGAACTTGCTACAAATGGCATCCTATGACTTATAACACGAGCTATGACTTGTAAGGTGGCTCGTAGGACCTGACTTTATCAAAATTTGTACTTTTCTTTTCAAAATCATGCCCACTTGTATTTTCTACATAACTAACACAAAAATTCAAAAAAACCATAAAAAGTCACATTAAGAACTTGCAAAATCCTTTGTTTTAGGCATCAAATGTGTTGTATTCTGGTAGCACATCAACACCCTTAACTTAGAACCGTTGCTTATCCTCAAGCGACGACTCGATCTAAGTAGACAATGAGAAACACATAACAATTACTCTAATGACATATATATTACTTAACTCCAATTCTGGTACCCAACTCTCATTTTCAAAACCTTATTACAAAGCTACCAAGAAAACCAAACACAATGATGCATTTGGCAATCCAACTATGATAAGTGAAGGTGTATCAATAATCTACAATCGCTGAACGAGTCATATGTCAATCATGCAATGAAGTTCCCTCATAGAAAAGAAGACTCTCTATTCCACTCAAAAAGCAATCAAGCTTCAGGGACTATGCAAGCATTCTCACTCTTACAAATGAAATTAATCCATGATAACTAACACCATAGGCTTTCCTCTATACTCAAACTCTGGACTATTGACTAGTTGAATTCGATTCACTTTAGGACTTAATAGGCTTGTAATGTAGGCTCATGGGGCTTTGAATATGGAATTTTAGGTGAGTATTGACTAAAAGCTATCCTTGAACCATGTTTTTCACACTCTTACCTCATAACTCAATGATTGTTCTCTATATCCTCCCTCACTCTTCCTTTTCAAGCTTTCCCGAGTGCTTTCTTTTCCTTTTTCAGATGTGCCTTATTTTTGAACTCATTTTGCTATTATTCTTCAATCCCAGGAAACTTTTCTTTCTTTTTCTCACCCAGTACATGATTTGTTTTTCTTTCTTTCTTTCCCAACTAACCACCTCATTTTCATTACTTTACCACAATAAAGGTCACCCTCCACATAGGCTTTTAGCCTTAGGTGAAGCACACTATGTATATTCCCTAAACTAGGGGCACTACTTGTAACCACCCTCAACTTAGGCTTTTAGCCTCAATCAAGGTTCACATGCTCAAGGATAGATCAGAGCGACTATCAAGGTGTTTCACAAAACAAGACAAAACAAGGCTAGGCTAGCTAGGTGTCAAGGAAGAACAGGTACATGAAAAGCTCAAGCATTTGGAACAATGGATCAACTATCACATTTACTAGCTCATTTAGAAAAAAGTGAGCTCAATAAAAGAACAATGGCCTAAGATCCTTTCCCAATAAACCACATCTCCAGTCCAATCATAGAGTAACAAGACAAGTTCTGAGTCAATACACCATGCATCAATGTGATAAAATAAGCTCATACACACATTGCATTGCATACACAATCTATGTAGACTCACAAGTCATGCTTCAAACATCAACTTGCCTTCACTTTATCAAAACAAACATTTTCAATAAACATATGCAAGATTGCAATGATAACCAACAATCGTGAAAAAATTTTAGGGTACCCAATATTAAAAATATTCGTAAAACACTTCAAGACTATATATATGCCAAAAGATAATGACTATTATATATCTACAATTTATCTACACTACCTATATATGCTGGTTCAACAAAAACTAAAAACAGCCACAAGGAAAAAGAAACATGGCAAGAAAACCTTGGGATCAAAAATAGGGGAAGTTATGAACTCAAGGTTACTCAGACTTTACCCTAATCCATAACTTCTCACACCTCACCAAAAGAAGATACTTTGTCCTCAAAGTAAACATAAATCAACGATAAGAGAAACAAGGTGAATACCTTGGGTTGCTACCCAACAAGCACCTGATTTAGTGTCGTGGCACGATAATATAAACTTAAGTGCTCATACTTCTTCAAGGTCCCAATCTTCCACTGTCTTGATTTCCTCCATATCACCTATGTATAGCTTGAATCTTTGACCATTGACCTTCAAGATATTTCCCTCCTTACCTTCTAACACGATGGCACAATGATTAACATATGTATTACTAGGAAAGGCCCCATCCACTTGGATCTCAGTTTCCCGGGAAACCATTTCAGCCTAGAGTTGTAAAGCAACACCATATCTCCTGGTGTAAATTTTCGTTTCTTGATTCTGTGATCATGTTGAATCTTAATTCTTTGTTTGTACAAGGCAGAGCTCTTATATTCTCTCAACTAGAACTCATCAAGTTCATTAATTTGCATTAGCCTAGATGTTATTGCTTCATTCCAATCTAGGATTACTTATTTAGCACCCACATTGCTTTATGTTCAAGTTCAACTAGAAGGTGACAGCCTTTCCAAATTCTAATTGATATGGAGACATACCAATTAGTCTTCTGAAGGCGGTACGGTAGGCCCACAGTGCATCATCCAACTTTCAACTCTAATTAGTGTGATTCACATTCACAGTCTTGGACAAGATTTGCTTTATCTCTCTATTTGACACTTCTACTTGCCCACTTGTTTTGGGATAATAAGATGTTGCCACCCGATGCTATACACCATACCTCTCAAGGTAAGACTTGAATAATTTTTTACAAAAATTAGAGCCTCCATCACTAATAATTGCTCGAGGTGCTCCAAACCTGGTGAAAATGTTTCTTCGAAAAAAACCTGTGACACTATTGCCCTCATTATTTGGCAAGGCCATGTATTCCACCTATTTAGTGACATAATCTACAGTGACTAGGATATATGTATTCCTATGTGAACTAGTAAAGTGTCCCATGAGGTCAATACCCCAAATATCAAACAACTCGATCACCAAAATCGGATTAAGAGGGAGTTCTTGTCTCCGTGAGACTCCATTGACTCTTTGACATCTGTCACAAGACATGACATAATCATGAGCATCCTGATGTATAGACAGCCAATAATGTCCCCACTATAATATTTATAAGTTTGTACGAGCTCCACTATGATGGCCACCAACCAACGATGAGTAGCATGCTTGAAGAATGCTCATCATTTCAACTTCCGAAATACATTTGCAGATAATCCCATCGGCACACATGCGAAATGGGTATGGTTCATCCAAAAAGAATATATTCACATCATGCATGAACCTGCGACATTGATAGGTACTCAGATCAGGCGGCACTATATCACTCACCAGATAATTGGCATAATCTATGAACCAAGGGATAAGATCATATGAGACTTCCAACATCCACTCATCAAGAAAAGAATTGTTAATATCAAGACCATCATCAAACTAAATCATAGCTTCATCCTCTAATATGGAGAGATGGTCGGGGACTTGATTCTTAAACCCCTTTCCTTTAATAACATCAAAGTCGAATTCTTGTAATAGAAGTACCCATCTGATCAGTCTAGGTTTTGCATCCTTCTTAGCCATCAAATACTTGAGTGTTTCTTGTTCCATGTGCACTATCACCTTGGCTCCCAACAAGTATGAAAGAAACTTCTAAAATACAAAGACTAGTGCAAGTAACTCTTGTTCGGTGACTGTATAGTTTTTTGGGCCTTATTGAGTGCCTTGCTAGCATAGTAGATAGGATGTTGAATCTTCACCATATGCTGTCCCAGTACAAAACCTAAAGCAACTTCACTCGCATCACATATTAGTTGAAAGGGTTTTGATCAATCTGGGGCCACTATGATGGGCTTTGAGGTCAACTTTCTCTTCAATTCTTCAAAGTCTTGCATAAAGGCATCATCGAACACAAATGTGGAATCTTTCTCAAAAAATTTTTACAAAGGTTGCAAGATCTTATAAAAATCCTTTATAAAGCATCAGTAGAACATTGCATGACCCAAGAAGATCCTAACACCTTTTAATAGAGATCGGGGATGGGAGTTTCCTAATAGCTTTCATCTTCTCTTTATCAACCTCAATGCCTTTGCCAGAAATTCTATGACCAAGCATATTACCTTTATTGACCATGAAGTGACACTTCTGCTAATGCAACACCAGGTGAATTTCGACACATCTTTGCAAAACATCATGCAAATGTAACAAATACTCTTCAGATGATTGGCCGACCACACTAAAATCATACATGAACACCTCAACAGTACATTCTACCATGTATCAGAAAATAGATGTCATGCATATTTGAAATGTTACCGAAGCATTGCATAACCCAAATAGCATTCTCTTAAATGCAAATATGCCATAAGGATAGGTAAAGGTTTTCTTTTCTTAATCTTCTGGTGCAATGACAATCTAGTTGTACCTGAAATACCTATCAATGAAATAGTACCAGCTTTCTTTACAAGCTTTTCAAGCATTTGATCCATGAATGAAAAATAGGAAAAAGATCTTTATCTGTGAAGTCATTAAGCTTGCTATAATCCATACATACTCTCTATCCGGTGATTGGTCTCATGGGAATCAACTCATTTTGGCATTTGGCACCACTGTGATACCCTCCTATTTCGAAACATAGTGCATAGGGCCGACCCATTCACTGTCGGTAATAGGATAGATTACTCCTTCGTCTAACTACTTGATGATTCCTTTCTGAACAACTTCTTGAATTGGAGGATCAATTGTCTCTGATGCTCAATACTAGGCTTATAATATTTAACTAATGGAATCTTGTGAGTGCATATTCTTGGAGGTATGCAAATTATATCTGCAATTGTCAATCCAATAGCCCTTTAGAATTGTTTGAAACTGAGATAAGGGCCTCTGCTTGTACTTCACTCAAGTCAGCTGCAATGATGACTGTCAATATGTTATCTTCTCCCAAGTATGCATATTTTAGGTACACCAAAAGTTCCTTTAGCTTTAACTCAGGTGGGATTTCTATGGACAGTTTTGTCGATGGAGTTTCCCTGTTTTTCAAATCTAACTCCAACTTGGTTTATCGCCTCAGGCTAACTAATACTCTGAGAGCATTAACTTTCTCCTCACTCTCTAGGATATTATCACCGTCAAAATTCATCAGCACAGCAGCCACAGGATCAACCCCCAATCATAACTCAATCGGGAACGTTGCTTCATCATCATCAACAGTTTAATCATTGAGAAGACCCAAAGATCACAACTTTTTTCAGCTTGTTTACAAACCTGAAACATAAATGCTTGTTCACCAAATGTAAATGTGAGCGGCCCCTTTTCCATGTCAACCAACGTGCGACTTGTAGCTAAGAAAGGCCTTCCAAAAATGATAGAACTATAAAATTAACCTCATAGTCAAGTATAACAAAATCTGTAGGAAATATAAATGTATCCACCTTTACTAGCGCATCGTAAAGTATCCCTACAAGTTTCTTGATTGTCCTATCTGCCGTTAGCAACACATCTTTATAGGAACATGGGTCCCTAAAACAATCCTTTTGAAGATGGCAGGGGCCATCAAATTAATGTTAGCTCCCAAATTGCAAAGTACTTTGGTAAATGCAAGCTCTCCAATAGTACATGGAATGGTGAATGCACCTGGGTCTTCACTTTTCTGGATAAATGAATTGGTGGTGATAGAACTGCAACATTGAAAACTTTGAGAGAGATCTTGGCTAATTGTTTGCTTCTTCTTGACTAGATCCTTCATCCATCTTGCATACTCAGGCATTCTTTCTAGAGCTTTAATCAAAGGAATGTTTATCGATAATTTCTTGAGCATCACTAAAACTGTTCAAACTTACCCTCCTCTTTTTTCTTCCTGAGCCTCTAAGGACAGGTGGGGGAGCTCTTGGGAAAGTTTTATACCTCTTTGGTTGCTCTTTTGTTTCGTGTACTTTGGCCTCTTTACCAATACTTTTCTTATCACTTTTATCTACAACTACCTGTATTGGGGGATCTAAGGTGCTTTTCCCACTCCTAATCATGACCGCCATACAATGCCCATTATTCTTTAGATTTGAAACCGTGTTGCTTGGTAGAGTTCCCTTTTGGCGTTGGTTCAGTTGAGAAGATACTTGACCGAGTTATTGCTCCAATTGTCTAATTGCCACTGAATGAGACTTTATCTTTTGGTTTATGCTTGAAATATCTGATTTCATCACTTTCGAGGTCTCATCTTGATGGTTGGCTTTTTTCAACAAGTTGTCGAACATTTGTTCAACCGTATAATTACCTGACAAGGCATCATGGTTGTGGGGAGGCACATGAGGACCATTTCTATAATTGTCTCTTCTACCCCTTTTGGCATTCGATACCCATTCTCTTTCATAATAATACCTCAGTTGTCTTTATATTCACCCTTATGGTTGTAGTTCGAACCTTAATTCGTGGAAACTTGCCTCCAATAGTCCAAATTGAACCCTTGGGTGTTATTTCGGAAACCCGCTGATTGGTTACTAATGAAGCAAGCATCTTCATCATAGAATGGTTCTTCATACATGGGAGCCTTAGGAGGTTGGTGGGTTACCGCTTGAACAATTGCTTGGTTTTGCTTTAAAACCAAGTCCATCCTCATGTGATGTTTAGCAAGTTGTTGCATGATTTCCTCATTGATCTTAGCTTGGTCATTATTGGTGTTTACTGCATTAGTCTACATTGCACCTCTCCTTTGTCCCCAAGCCCTATTTGTTTTAACCACTTGCTCCATTCTTTCAGCGATCAACGCAAAGGGTTGGTCAAGAAACACACAACATAATTATGTCAGCACAAGCTTGACTATTCTCATCAAGTGCTCGACAAAAGATCTCAACCACGGCATCTTGAATTTGCCTTTCTCCTCCCTTTTTAAATTCATTGAGGGAAATGGGGAATAGGCCTAGGAATGGGATTGAACTTTTGTGGTCTATCAACAGCTTCACTCACCTCATCTTTGCCACGATCATCTACATCATTGCCATCCACTCTCGAACATCTTTCTCATCAACAAGCATGGGAGGATCAACGGTGCTCTTTCTACCTCGAGAGTACCATACACTAGCCTTCATTTTTAGGATTGTTAAATGTATTGCTAGGCAGTGTATCTCTTTGACACTGATTAAGTTGAGTTGTCACTTGACCAAACTGTTGTTTTAGTTGTTTGATAGACACAAAGTAAGACTCTACTTTCCGATTTATACTAGAAATCTCTTATTTCATACCCTTCAGAGTCTCATCCTATGTACCATCTTTTTTGAACAGACGATTAAATATCACCTCGATTCTAGAGCTACTTATACTGCGTCATGATTATGTGGTGGAACATAAGGACCATTTCTAAAGCCTTCTCTGTGACCCCAATTTGTACATCTTTATTAACCCCTATTCATGTCATAGTAGTCTCTGCGGTTGTCACTGTATGCTCTATCTCTAGTAAAGTTCCGACCATGGTGCCAATTGTCCTGGTTGGACCCTTGGGCATTTGTCTGAAAATCCCTCATTTGTTCAGTAACCAAACATGTGTCCTTATCATAATATGGCTCCTCATAATAGGTGCACGTGGAGGTTGATGAACAACTTCATTCACTCTCTCTTACTTCTGCTTCATCATCACCTCCATACCTGTGTATATCTACGAAACATCACCATAATTTCTCTATTGACATTTGCTTACTTCGGAGCCACTAATAGCACATGAACTTTTAGTAGATGCTCTGGCACACTGCCCCCATGCATGATTAATCTTGACCACTTTTTACATATCCTCCACGAGATTTGCTGATGGTTGATCTAAGAACATGCCCCTATGATAGTGTTAACACAGGCCTGACTATTCTTATCAAAGGAAAGACAAAAGACCTCCTACACGGCATAATCAACTATCTTGTGGACAGGGATGCTCCTCAGACATTTGGTAAACCACTCCCTAGTAGTGCTTATTTAATCACCACTTAGTTTCTCAAAGTTATTGATCAGGTCCTTTAACTTGCGCTTTTTCGATCTAGGGAGTTATATCTCTAAAATAGCTTTCTCCAAGTCTGCCCAACTGTAATCAAACTCTGTATGAGCTCAGATAGCTGTAATGTTGCACTGCCTATAGGAGACAATGGGAAGGAATGAAGTCCCACAACATCCATAGATAGATTATGCGATCCCATCACACTCTTCCAAACGAATTCCATATTTTTTAGGTGGCTACGAGGATCCTCCGATGGTAATCCCACAAATAACCCACGGTCCTGTAGCATCAGAAGTAATGATGTGTTGTCAAAATAGAGCACATTTGATGCCTAAAACAATGGATTTTGCAAGTTCTTAATGCGACTTTTTATGATTTTTATGATTTTTTTTGTTAGTTGTGCAGAAAATATAGGTGGGCATGATTTTGGGAAGAAAATTGTAGGTTTTGGTCAAGTCTAGCCCTATGAGACACCCTACGAGTCATAGCTCATGCTACGAGATGTAGAATGCTATCAAATAAAAAATTTGTGAAGTGAAGGTCAATCATACGAGGCAACCCTATGAGTCTTAGGTCTCTCTATGACTCGTAAGGGTGGGGATTATAGCAAATTTCAGAGAGTTCAAGAATTGGACCAAAAACTGCAGGCCTAGACTATCGGAGGAGCATGTATGTCACGTCCAAAGCCCCGTTAGGGCAGACTGGTACCCATTGCTAATGAGTCTCGAGAGAACCAACCTGTATCTATGCGCTCTTATACATATTATAAGGGATTTGTACATTTAACATTCCTTTAAGAAAGTAAATAGTAATGACAAGCCAAAAGGAAATGTATATGGCTAGGCCGTTGGGACCATGGTATCTAAAGTATGAGACATGACCACACTTTAATTTACGTAGTCTACAAAGCTTCTAGATAAGGAAAAGTATTAGATAAGGGTTGGTATAGGGCTTGCCTCGACTAACTATACAATACAAAAATATAAGCTCTAGAAACAAAGCTTCTAAGCAACCTGGAGCTTGGTAACAATAGCTGGATGTCCTGTACTGCTTCTGGGGAGATCTACTAGCACCTATACCGGAAGCATGAATTGCAGGTCCCCCTCGTAAGGGACATCAGTACGAGATAGTGTTCTGGATATGTAAGGTAGGAAATATTGTACATGAAGTAATAACTCAAATGAAACTATGCACTGGTGTAGGATAACAGACCACCCCTTAGTTATACTATGGGATCATGTACTTTATGTTCCTTTTCTTACTTTCCCTTTACTGTATAATCTGCGTACAACATTTAATACAAATGACCAGCTGATTAGTGGTAAATCTATATCGGGATCGGCCTTGGCTAGGCTTTTCCTTTAACCCCTAGGGCTACCCCCCCCCCATGATAGGATCGACCCTGGCTAGCTGATTCTTCCACCCCTCAGGTTACCACCCATCAATAAGCAATATACTTTACTTTGTCTTTCAATTACCTTTGAGGTGATTTTTTTAGTGGTCGTAATATTTAAGCTGTAGGACTATTGATACAACATATGGCATGTAAATATAACAAAAGACAACACCACAATGAAAGGAGTAAGTTACACAAATAATGAAATGCATAGGAGGTAGAACAACACATGAACTTTATGTAGTAGAACGAACTCGTGTATCTTGGTATCTAAGTATGTATGCATGTTTGTAGGTGAGGTGCAGTTGCTAAATCCGCCTAATTCCCCCTTCATATATGGTTACCTGATGCCATGTAGCAGAACGAACTCGTGTATCTTGGTATCCAAGTATGTATGGGAACATATAAATATATGAAAGAGTGGAGACATGGTTTTTTGTTATGTCGAAGTAGATAAGATCCTCTATGTACCAAGGAAGAACCTAGTTTTCATGCCAAGTAATACGAAATGGAGAGGCCTTACATATCTCGTTGTACGACCTCGCTATTACCTCGAGATAACCTTCCCTTCCTCCAAATATATATCTACAATATAGTAGGTGATAAAACTAGCATTCTTAGCCAATAAATACATCTTGGCAGCCCAATCTCATAAAAAAACAACATACGGGCAGCAAGCGGGTATTTATAAACCTGAGCGTATTCTTTAAACCTTTCCGCCCCTAATCGTATTTTCTAATACACATTCTAATATACATATCATGTACAGACTGTTCTAGTTCCATAACATTCTTACAACAGCCCACCAAGCACAACAGATAATAATTATACTCAACATACAAATAGGCGGCATAACGTTATGTCCCTTCGCTACATTACGATGTTGATGATTCCAAACCTTTAGAAACTTCAACAAAACTGTTCCTACAACATTAATAGATACAAATAGTCCTAAAATAGTTCAAAAACGTTCCTCAAAATAGGTGGAGGACATGAGACCAAAGCCCCCAATCAATTAGTCTACAAGTTCCTATTACGAGCACAATTATGATATCACATAAGAACTTACTTTTGCGGACTGTAAAAATGGTGCAGCAACTTAGTTACATCACCAAAAAACTATAACTAGTTAAAAACATAAGTGCTACTTCATAATTCAGCTAACCAAGAAGAGAAAATCCTCTTAAATAACAAGAAAAGTTCACAATAATCCTTAGGACACATGTTGTCCCAATTTCCAGCACAAACATACTAGCATATACTTCTTGTTTTTCATGGGATAAGTATAAAAAATACGTGGATATTTCCACTTACCTTACCCTTCAAGGTTCAGGTTTTCTTTGAGAACTCTAGAGGGTTGTGTAGGCTTCTTTGTGAAGTGAAATGAATAGAGAAAAAGAGGCTTTAAGAAAGCTGAAAATTGATACAAAGTAAAATGATTTAAGGTGCTGCTTTGAGCCCTTTTTAAAGATTCTTTTGGCCGACTTCCTTTTAACCATTTGACCACCTAACACCACATATTAATTACCTACTGAGGCAGCAACTTGGCCCACACACTTGGGCCTAAATGGGTCTCAAAGTTGATGGGCCTTGGCGGTCCATTTTTCAAATTTCTCTTCACTTGGTTTGGGCCCAAATGGTTAAGTGGGTTGTGATTTACTTGGGCCCTTTTTATATGCTTCTTGGGCTGAAAATAAAGTCCATTTATGATTCTAAAACACGGGCTAAAGTTACACCCTTAACACGGTCTTTATTCATAATCGAACTTGGATAATTTCAATGTCAGGCCTTGTCTCCGTTTAGCTAGTAAATTTAAGCTAAGAAAGTAGGTGACTCACCTGCTAGATTACTAAGTCCTACAAGCACCTCAATTCTCTAACTTTGTTTAAGGTCGTGGTCTCCTTAATTTAACTTAAAAGTTTTTTATACTCGACCCTCTTCAGCATTAGACATACCTATCCCCCTTTAATTGGAGATTCAAGCACTTTTAAAAATTGGCGCTAATTTGACCAAACCATATCATGTTTCATTTCCATAGTACTAGTATTATAAGATGTGGGGTGTTACATCCTCCCACCCTTAGGAACATTCGTCGTTGAATGTTAGAATAATTGGATAGCTTAACTAAGTTTAAACCTTTACTTACACAAACTTTTGGCAACACATTAAGTATTCAATCACACGTACATATTAGTGTCCCAATTCTGCATGCTGGAATTCCTCTTTGGCTTCAAATAAGTAAGGGCATGTTGATTTCATCGTATCCTCGGCCTCCCATGTTATTTCTTCTACTTGATGGTTTCACCAAAGTACTTTTACTGAAGATATTTCTTTACTCCTTAGCTTCTTAACTTGACGATCCAGAATAGCAATAGGTACCTCTTGATATGTGAGATCTCATGTAACCTGCACGTCCTTAATAGGAGTGATACGGGATGGGTCACCAGTGGATTTTTGAAGCATTATGACATGAAAAACTGGATGAACCATTGAAAGCTCTTGGGGTAGCTCTAGTTCATATGCAACCTGCCCGAACCTCTTAATAATCTGATAAAGCCCTATGTAACATGGGTTCAGTTTTACTTTCTTACAAAATCTCATAACCACTTTCATTGGAGACACCTTTAAAAATACCCAATTCCCTACTGAGAATTCAAGTCCTCTCCTCCTAGCATCCACATATGATTTGTGACGACTTTGGCTGTTTCTAGCCACTGCTGTATTACCTTAACTTTTTCCATGGCTTGTTGTACTAGATCTGGCCCAAGCAAAGTGGTTTAACCCACTTCGAACCATCCAATTGGAAATCTATATTTCCTTTCATAAGGTGCCATCTTGATACTCATGTGATAGCTATTATTATAGGCAAATTCAATAAGTAGCAAATGGTCCACCCAACTACTTTTAAAGTCCAATTCACAAGCTCGCAACATATCTTCAAGTGTCTAAATGGTGCGTTCTGCTTGACCGTCTGTTTGAGGGTGAAAAGTTGTACTCAAATTCACTCGTGTCCCTAAACTCTTTTGGAAGGACATCTAAAACTTTGTAGTGAATTGAGCTCCTTGGTCAGATATAATGGAGATTGGGACTCCATATGGCCTGACTATCTCTTTGACATGTAGCTTGGCATACTATTTAGCTGTATAATCACTCTTGACTGGTAAGAAATGTGCTGACTTTGTGAATTTGTCAACTATTTCACATATGGAGTCAAACTTCTGAAATGAGCGAGGCAACCCGATAAAAAAATCCATATTGATCATATCCAACTTCCATGTTGGAAGTTCTATACATTGCATATAACCTCATGGCTTTTGGTCTTCTACTTTCCCTTGTTGGCTATTTGGACAGTGAACCACAAATTCTGCAAGGTCCCTTTTGATGCCTCCCTACCAAAACATTCTCTTCAGATTATGATACATCTTAATTGATCCTAGATGGATGGAATATTGGGAATGATGGGCTTCTTCCATTATCCTTTTCCTTAGTCCATTAATATCAGGCACACATAATCTATTTTGGCAATAAAGTACTCCATTTTGTGTAAGGTCAAAGCTCTTTATCATATACTGACTCACCTTTTCCTTAAGATCTCGTAGAACAGGATCCTCGAACTATTTTTCTTTCATCTCCATTACTAATGAAGATGTTGCTGCATTATATACAATAAACCCTTCCTTTGGAGTCTTGAGAAGGTGAATTCCTAAACTAGCCAGTTGTCTTAGATCCTTAGCTACTCCTTGATTTACCATGGCCTGGTCCCCAATATTCATGATTTCCTTATGACTCAGAGCATCGGCTACCATATTTGCTTTCCCCGGGTGGTACAGTATATCAACGTCATAATATTTTATTAGCTATAGCCATCTCCGTTGTCGTAAGTTCAGGTCTTTTTTCTTAAAGATGTATTACAGGCTCTTCTGATCAATATATATGTCAACGTGAGCCCCATACAAATAGTGGCGCCATATTTTCAGAGAAAATACAACCGCTGCTAACTCAAGATCATGTGTTGGATGGTTTTTCTTATGTGGCTGTAGTTGTCTAGAGGCGTAAGCAATTACCTACCATACTGTGTCAGTACACACCCTAAGCTAATTCCTGAAGGATCATAATAAACTGCATACCCCTTGGTGCCTTCCGAAAGTACTAGCACTGGTGCAGAAGTTAGCTTATTTTTCAGCTCTTGGAAGCTCCTTTCACATGTATCATTCCAATGGAACTTGGTTGCCTTATGTGAACTTTGTTAGAGGTGTAGAAATAGAAGAAAGACCTTCGGCAAATCTCCTATAATAACCTACAAAACCTAGGAAACTCCGAATTTCCGTGGGTGTAGTTGCTTTTGGCCAATCCTTCACAACCTCTATCATTTGTGAATCAACCCTTATGCCCTTATCAGACATTATATGACCCAAAGAGTGCCACTGATTTTAGCCAAAATTCACATTTAGAAAATTTGGCATATAATTATCGATCACGAAGAACCTGTAACATTTTTCGTAAGTGATTTGCGTGGTCCTCTTCCGATCTTGAATATACCCAAATGTCATCTAAAATACTATCACAAACACATCCAAGAATGGCTTGAACACCCTATTCATCATTTTTATAAAAACTGTTGGTGCATTTATTATCCCAAATGACATAACAAGAAATTCAAAGTGACCATAGCATGTTCTGAAAGTTGTCTTGGGTATATCTTTCTCCTTCACCCTCACTTGGTGATAACGGGACCTCAAAT
Source organism: Solanum clarkiae (assembly GCA_011800125.2). Classification (NCBI taxonomy): domain Eukaryota; kingdom Viridiplantae; phylum Streptophyta; class Magnoliopsida; order Solanales; family Solanaceae; genus Solanum; species Solanum clarkiae. Next base: position 22,746,293 of record JAABOM020000096.1, on the reverse strand, counting down.
CAATTTCTGAAAAGATTTGGCACCTTGTAACTGATCAAAAAAATATCAATCCAGGGGAGGGGGTATTTGTTATTAATTGTCACCCTATTCAATTGTCGATAGTCGATATACATTCTGAAGTTGCCATCCTTTTTACGTACAAATAACACTGGTGCACCCTAAAGGGACACACTACGTCTTATAAAACCCTTCTCCAATAAGTCTTTTAACTTCTCTTTTAATTCATGCAACTCTACCGGGGCCATTCTATATGGAGGGATAGAAATAGGTTGAGTGCCTGGAAGTAGGTTAATACTAAAATCTATTTCTCGTTCTAGAGGTAAGCCTTGAAGTTCTTCAGGGAACACATCAATAAATTCATTCACTACTAGAACTGATTAAAGGGTCGGTGATTCTGCCTCCATATCCCTCACTCTAATTAAACGACATATATACCCCTTAGATATCATCTTTCTGGCCATAAAATAAGAGATAAACTTACACTTTGGTGACCGAATATTGCCTTCCGATTCAAGAACTGCCTCATTTGGAAAGTGGAAGTACACTCTCTTAGTTAAGCAATCCACGGTGGCACAGCAAGAAGCTAACCACTTTATACCCATTATAACATCAAATTCCACCATTTCTAGCTCAATAAGGCCAGCCAATGTGTCACGGTCACAAACAGTTATTACACAGTCATACCCTTCTAGCCATAATAGATTCACCGGTTGGTGTAGACACTTTAAATGGTTTAATCAATAATTTGGGTGTTCTCTTAAGCTTCCCAGCAACTAGTGGGGTAATGTGTGATAGTGTAGAACCATGGTCAATTAATGTATATACATTATGTGAAAAGAATGACAATATACTTGTGACCACATCAGGTGAAGCTTCCAAATTTTGTCGACTCCCCTGAGCATAAGTGTGATTCTGGACTTCGCTAGTGCTAGCTGCCCCTCTAACACCTCTACCATGACCCATAGGTTCTTGTTGACCCCAACATAATGGAGGAACTGACGATGATGATGCGACAGTGGACCTAGTAGATTGTGCTATATCACCCATATGCCTCCACAGACAATCTCCCATCATATGCCCTAGCGCACCACACCAATAACAAGCATCTATCCCAACATGACATATATCCAGATGACTCCTTCCACACTATTAACAAGGATGCCTTGGAGTCATTAGTTGGCCTGTCCAATATCCTTTTGTCCATATACCTTGTCCCTCACCTCGTTAACCAAACTAATTACTTCTAAAACCTTGAAATTATGGTGGAGCACTGGCTGCAAAGTAGAAGGATGATGGCCTAGGTGGTCTATTAGAAAACCTAGGCCTAATATCACCTTAGGGTGGTGTAAACTACCCCGTAGATCTGGCCCTTTTGGCCTGCCCCCTTTGCAACTCTTATGTCCTTCTTCTCTGCCTCTGGTCCTCCAATTTTTGTGCAAAAGCTTGCATCCTTGCTATGTCCATATCTTTATTCGAGGAAGTAATGGTATAGTCTCTGACCAGATACGTATCCGATCTATCCACATATCAATAAACTCTATTTGCCATAGTAGCAACTACATTAGGAGCATACTTGGATAGGGAATTGAATTGAAGGCTATACTCCCTCACACTTATATTCCCTTAGTGCAGGGTCAAGAACTGATCTACACAGGCCTCTTGGATCTCTAATGGAAAGTAATGGTCAAGAAATGCATCTTTAAACTCCTTCCAAGTAGTTGGAGGTGCATCTATACCCTTAGATTGCTTCCAAGATTTGTACCACAATAAAGACATACCCTTAAACCTATATGTCGCTGATTCGATAGCTTCTGTACCATTCACACATATAATACCTAAAGTACATTAAATCTAATCAATAAAGTCTTGAGGATCTTCGTTAGGATCTGACTAGTGAAGGATGAAGGGTCCAAATTAAGGAAATCACGTATCCTTGTGACAACTACCCTATTCACACTACCTACACCTATAACTGGACCTTCTTGTCTTTGACCTTGGCCAGCAACTATACAGGTCAATAGTTGGACTATATTTCTCAGATCCTACACAGTAGCATCCATAGGTCATTTTGGGGGAATTTCACTACTTTTGGGTTCATCGGGAACTAGAGGAGTTGGAGATGTCTGTGACGAAGGCTCCTCTTGAATCTCATTTTGTTGTCTCACCTGACTGGATATACCAACCACCACTTCTACTCCCTTTCTTTCACCCTTGTTTTGCCTGGTTTTTGGCATACTTGTTGTACAAAACAATTTAGGAGTTAGACATAATGTATCTATTACACTTGGCTCTATGACACGATCTAAAGATGAAAAGAAAGTAACAACATATTGATAAACAAGTCTCTACATAGACACGGCTTTGTAGACTCCCTTGGATGACCCGCTCTGATACCACTTCTATCATGCCCAAAGCCCCGTTAGGGCTGATTGGCAATCGTTTCTAATAAGGCCTGGGAGAACCAATCTGTATCTATATGCTCTCTATACATATTATAAGGTATTTCTACATTTAAAATGCCTTTAAGAAAGTAAACAGTAATAACAAGTCAAAATAAAATGTATATGGCTAGGCCATTGGGGCCACGGTGTCTAAAGTATGAGACATGACCGCATTTTAATTTACATAGTCTACATAGCCTCTAGATATGGAAAAGTATCTAATAAGGGTCGGAAAAGGCCCCGCCTCGACTAACTGTACAATACAAAAATATCAGCTCTAGACACAAAGCTCCGAAGCAACCTGGACCTTGGTAACAGTAGTTGGATTTCTTGTACTCCTATTGGGGAGATCTACTAGCACTTATACCTACAACATGAAATGCAGGACCCCCCGTAAAGGATGTCAGTATGAGATAATGTACTGAATATTTAAGGCAGGAAATATTGTACATGAAGTAACAACTCAAATGTCACTATGAACTGGTGTAGGATAACAGACCATCCCTTAGTTATACTGTGGCATCATGTATGTTATGTTCTTTTTGTTACTTTACCTTTAATGTATAATCTGTGCACAACATGTAGTAAAAATGACCAACTGATCAGTGATAAATGCGTTTCTATAGTCCCATATTTAATAATGCCTGAACTCTTTCTTCTGTATCGAGGATCATCGAAATAAGCAAGAATACTATTTCGACGGAAACTACGATTTACGGGGATTTCAATCGAGATACCTGAACGAGGCATTAGTTCATTCTTGAGTTCTTGAATCGAGTGTAGTTGAATGATAAATTTATTTCGATTTCCATACCTAAGATATATTTATGAAGTTTTTTCAATTTTTTTTTATTGATTGACATTAACCCTAGACCTTTGCCCCGAGAAAGAAATTAATACTTTCTACTCGAGC
>JAABOM020000096.1:22730574-22741449 GCA_011800125.2 Solanum clarkiae | reverse complement strand
ATTGATCATGCATGCCATATTGAGGTTATAAATCCACTATCTATGAATATGTAATTTGACTATATTGGCTTATGTCTTGTTGCATTGTATCCCACATACTTAGTATATTTAAACATACTAATGTATACTCTATGCCTACATGATATTACCATGTAGGGACCGGAGCTCCTTTTGATCATCCTGGCTAGTTTGGTACTTCGGAGATAAGCATTGGTAAGTCCTCAAGTCTAACACTATCTATATTACCCTTGCTATTTTGAGACTTCATTATGTTGAAAACTTGTTATTATGAGGGTGAGCTCGGAAAGTGTCTTGGCCCCCACTCATTCCAAGTTAGAGGTATTGTCAGATATTATAATATACTTATGCTATGAGCTTGACTCTCTTATGCTTTAATGACTATCGAAGACTTCCCTTAGCCCCTCTTCCCTTTTATTATATCTCTTGTTATTGTTTAGTTTGCTTTCTCGACCAAGGATGTGTGATTGATATGCTAAGAGGCTTGTTTGGGGTCCTTCAGGTTCCCATTCATCATGTCACGTCTAGGCCCTAGGCTTGGTTCATGACACAAACGATGATTCTTAAGTGTTTGGAGTAACCCACTTGACACAGTGAACTTAGTGTCGGCCGGTAATGGTGGAAACACTATAGCTCCAGTCATGTCCATGGCCATGGGACTCATTCTGTATTGATTCCATCCATAGGCATTCTCATTGAAATACCTAGGTTTTGGCCTATTCTCCAATGGTGGTGCATTGTTATCCCTATCCTCAACATCATCATTCTGATTCATGGCTTCATTAAATGCTATATTAGCATTTGCTTGACTCATTCTCTTTGCAACCCGTTGGATCTCTAAATCAATTGGAGCTAAGGGAATGCCTTGACTCCTTGTATTGGGCATACAACACCTAGTATACTCTGCAAAAGAAACTAAAACAACCAAAAACTAAAACAAAATTAAAATACAAGAGAACTAAGAAATTAACACTTGAATTATACTACTAGTGAATCCAAATCAAAGTATCATCGTATTCCCCGGCAATGGCGCCATTTTTCTTGATAAATGCTCAAGATACGCCTATATTTTAAGGTAAAAGAGATCATCAAAGTAAAAACCTAACCAAGGTAAGGTCTAATCAGACAGGGAATGTGGAACTTTAGCAACTTGGTTCACCAATAATTAATTCAAACATCAACTACTTGATTCTCTACAAAAGGGGGGGAGGTTGCGATGATTGGTAGAAAATTAAAGTAAACTAATAAAAAAGAGAGACAATCAAATTGGAGAGCAACTTGGGTAGTTGTGTTCCCCATGATTCACTTAATCTACCTAGATAACACAACTCTCAATTAGGATATTGCATGTAGCGTTCGGAGTTCGCTCCCAGAAATATAGCCATCCCTGCCCCCTCACGTCAATCCCACGAGCCTCTTATCCATTCTCATTGAACGATGGCAGGGGCCTCGGGCAATTTGCCAAAGAAAAAACTACTCGAATAAAGGGTCGAATTAAGACAGATACCGATCAAACTAAAGGTATTAAACATAACAAACTTTTTGTTCTTGGAGATAATTGCATCTTGATTGAGTTATTTATATAAGGAAAAGGAAAGTAAGTAAGGTAATGGTAATTTATGTTCTTTTAGTCTACTTCTAAAGGTAAAGGTCGAATTTCACGATGGGAAGTGATCGGTCTCCATAGTGTGCCAAACTAACCATTACCCATTGTCCAAGTTAACCTCTCCTTGGCTGGTTTCAGTTGATTAGACAAGAATATACCGTCGAATTGTATAAATAATTCCCTTTTCCAATTCATCACTACCTCGATTGGGATCATGACACTAGGCGGGATCTAATGTTGGCCACCATTAGACAATAAGCGAAATGAAGAGAAATGGCTAACACATCCAGATACCTAACTCAAGAATTGTGAATTATCCGAGTTTTCTAAGTTAGATTCTCAGGGTTCCCATAACCCCAAGTTGTGCGTTTAGCTACTCATAGCTTAGGCAAATGAATAAACAATGAATATGGAAAACATAGTTAAGTACTTACCCAAAGAGATTGAAGAACAATAAAACCCACTTTGTATTTAGAGTCACAATCTTGAAAGATGTAATGAATCCACAAGTGAATCTAATCTCCAAAATTTAGTCTCCAAGATAAACCATTATAAAATACTCTCAAATCTTGTGCTCTACGTAATCTGTGTGTAAACTCTCTCAAAATCTGTAAAAATTGCGGCTAAAAACCTAAAATATAATTCCTATGGTATTTACAAAAAGATTCCTAAATTAATCAAAAAAACTAGTCAGCGCCTGATACGAGTCGCATTTACGACTCATAACTAGGGTTGCGAGCCATAATCGGGCTTTCGTGGTCAGCCTTTTCAATCTTTGACTATGTTGATATAGAACACCATTATGAGTCGTAGTCTGTTCTATGACTCGTATTAACCACTCATAGTCTTCTGTTGTATTTCTTGGTCCAAGTTTAATCAACATGGGAAATCACAACGGGACATCCCTCTACGACTTGTAGAGGTCACTACAGGTCATAATTGGGTCTTGTGTGGCTGACCTTCAAGTTATCAGATTTTACACTTTGAGCACTAGAAGTCCCTATGGTACCACCTCTACGACTCGTAGACTGAGCTACGACTTGTAGAGGGTCTCGTATGTCCTAAAACCCAGCAAAACCTGCAAATTTTTTCCAAAATTGTACTAACCTGCTTTTCCTTCAAAACAAACACAAAAACTATAAAAGTCGCATTGAGAACACATAAAATCCTAAGTTTTAGGCATCAAATATGATGTATTTTGACAACACATCATAAGGAACTTTTCAAAATAGAGGAGTTCCTATAAGGTGAGTGTCTGGTTTCCCCTGGCAAAATTGACCACTCCTAGTGCTGTGTGGAGTGAACATCAAAATTTTAAGTCATAGCTTGCATGGTCTTATATGTCGGTTATGGTCCCTTTCCATATATGTGTGTTACGTTATACATATTTGACCATGGCATTGACTATTCATAACATATTGAACTTATATCCATGATTATGATTATGTATATTGCTTTACTATGGCTTAAGTTCTTTGTCACATTTGCACCCGCATACTTAGTATATTTCAAGTACTAAGTAATACTTTTGCCTACATGATCTAACCATGTAGGGACTAAAGCTCTTATCCATCCTCCTCCACGTGGATAGACGATTCGATTGAAGACCTCTTTTGGTGAGTTCCTCCACTTTCAGGGAAAATAGCCATTTCCTTTCATGCTTATTAAGGACTTATCTATTTATGGATATTTTATCTTTTGAGGGTGATCCCGAGAGATGCCTTGACACTCGTCTTATTTGCATTAGAGGTGTTATTGGATATTTGGATGTTTGGTTATGTATGATTATGAGCTTGGCTCTTATCTTTCTGCATTATGAGAAATTTCCCTTAGTCCCTTATTTCCCCCATTTTATGTTAAATGTTTGCTATAAAGATGAGATGAAAGTCTTAAGTCCCTAATTGCTCCCATAGTGTGAGTCATACTTATCCGCCCCTCATATTTATTTGTTGTATGATTCATGTTTATCCTATTCCCAATAACATGCCTATAGTGTGAGTGGAAAGCCCCATTTTCATTAGAAATTATGTGCTATATATTTGTTGTTCTTCTATGCTTCCTCAAAAGCAAAGATATGCTATGTATGCTTAAGAGGCTTGTTTGAGATCCCTTTGGATGCCCATTCGTCATGACACATCTAGGCCCTTATCTTGGGGCATGACAAAGGTTGGTAGAAGAGCACTAGCTATGTAAATGGTCCTCAGAAATTCGACACACCACATCAAGTAATGTCTTGTTCATGGTTTTGAAGCATGCCACAACTATGACTGGGAGGCTATGAGGCATTTTAGGAATGAGTCACATCTTCATACGATATGTTATGCTATAGATTTTAATTAAGGCTTCTTATCTCTAATGGATGATCTTTTGCTCTTCTAAACCATGCCTCAAAGACGAGTTGCACAAAGAGATCCCACTCTTGAGGATGAACTACCTCCTCCGGCTCCACAAGTTCCCCAAGGAGAGGAAGGGATTATCTATGCCCAAGTACGGAAATGTGGTCATATTATTAGCAAGGGCCACGGCCAACCAGGGAGTTCAAGCTCCTCATGTTCCTACCTCTACCTCAAGGGTGAGGTATTATATAAGAATGAATCATCCGTAGTTCTGTGGCTCCAAATTTGAAGAGGTCCCTGATGTCACCTAAGTTACACCTCCTTTTTTAGAGGATAAAGCAGTCGTTGTCAGGAAATAGAACCTAACAAAGGTTAGGGTCGAACACAAGTAAACACATAGACTCAAGAGAATTTAATGATTGCAATTCAAGTAGTTAACCAACTTACTTCCCCAAAAGGGGGGCTTTGCAATAATCTCTGAAAAATAAACTACTAAAAGAGTAAAATCGATATGGACAGAAACTAGGGTTTTGTGTTCCCTATAATTCCCCAACTCAGTATCGCCGGATAACCTAATTCTTTTTAGTGCGTAGCATTTAGGATGGTAAGTTAAGCACACCGTGCGAGTGGGCTCATATTCATAGTGTGCTGCTAACCCTTACCTATTAGTCCCAGTAAAACTTCCCCTTAACCCAGTTTTGTTTATTAGACGAGAGCACATCAATCAAATTCTGTAAATTAATCTCTTTTCCTATTCATTACTACATTGGGCCAATCAGTAACACTGGGCAGGTTCTAATGTTTGGCCACCATCAGAAAACATGCAAAATGAAAAGAGTTAATCAATACATGTACACACACTTTCCAAGAACTATGACTTATCCGATTTTACCATGTTAGTTCTTCATGGTTCCTGCAATCCTAGTTGTGCTTAGCTACTTATGCTATGTGTAGATGCAATAATCATGAACTGGAAGAAAATAATTAAACACTTACACAATATAATAAGAACAAGCCAATCCAACTTCAATGAGAATCACAAGATTAAAGATGAAATTAAATCATAAACGTTTTTAAAAACTCACTAATGTAATCTCACTATTTTCTCTCTCTAATTACTAAGTTCTCTAAGTAATGTCCGAAAACTTAAGAAAAATAACCCAAAAACCTATTTATAATAAGTGAAATACTTGTCCTAAACGAATAGGATAATTGTTGGCACACCTTACGAAAGGGGTTTACAGAAGTATTGCATTCCATGGACAATAATCGGGGTCTCGTATGAAGCATTGGAAATTTGGACTTCATGTTTACGACACCCCTCTACGACTCTTAAAATATTTATGACCCTTAAGGGGGTTTCGTCTGATAAATCTTCAGAAAGTCGCAATCTTTGATCCTTAGGGCATAAACCATCTTCTATGACTCATATATTAATGTCTCTCAAGTTACACCTCCTTTTTAGAGGATAAAGTGGTCGTTGTCAAGATATAAAACATAACCAAGGTTAGGGTCAAACCCACAGGGAATACGTAGACTCAAGACAAATTCACCAATAAGCAATTCAAGTAGTTAAACCAACTCAATTCCCCAAATATGAGGTTTGCAATGATCAATAAGAAAGTAAACTAAACTAACTATCACGAGAGGCAATTAATAATAGAGAGAAACTAGGGTATTGTGTTCCCCATGATTCCCTTAGTATCACCGGATAACCCAATTCTTGTCTAGTGTATAATATGCATGACGGTAATTTAAGTTCACCAAGCCCTTTGGCAAATGCCAGAGGCAAATTTCACTATCCGACTTGGCCCATCTCCATAGTGTTCAATACTAACCATTACTTATAAGTCCTAGTAAAACCTCCCCTTAGCCCATTTCAGTTGATTAGACGAGAAAACATCAATCGGATCCTGTTGATCAATCTTTTTTCCTATTCATTACTACCTTGGTCTAGTCAGTAACACCAGGCGTGTTGGCCACCATTAGAAAATATGCAAAACAAAGAGAATTGATTAATAGATGCATATACCCATTCCGAGAATTGTAAATTACCCGGGTTTACTTAGCTAGTTCTTTATGGTTATCACAACCCTAGTTGTGGATTTAGATACTCATGTTATGGGTGGATGAAGAAATTATACATTGAGATAACATAATTAAACACTTACCCAATTGAATTAAGATCAAGCAAATCCAAGAAGAATGAGAATCACAAGCTTCAAGATCAAATTTACCCACAAGTGTTTTCTCACAATCTTCTCTCTCAAATATTGGGTTCTCCAACTTCAAACCCTAAAAGTAATGAATAATGACATCCTCCCTTTGGGAAAATAACCTAAAAGTGATTTTTATAGTAATTATAATTAAGTCCTAAATAAAATAGAAAAATTGGTCGGCAAACTTCACGAAAGGTCACTACGACTCATAGTGTGATTTACGACTCGTAGTCGGAGTCTCGTAATCAACTCCTGGGATTTTGGACTTCTCTTCTATAACACTAGTTTATGATGCATAAAGTAATTTATGACTCGTAGTAAAGGTTCGTAGGCTTCAACTGCATCAAATTGTCCTTCACTGGAAATCTTCACGAAACCCATGAATACGACTCGTAGAATGCTTCGTATGCCTGTCTCCTTGAGCTAATCTTTAGAATTCATCCTTCGTTAGAATTTGTAACAAAACTGCCTTTACGACTCGTAGAATGCTCTGTGGTCCATAGAGGGTTTCATAAATCATCAAAACCCAGCAATCTTCTGCAACTTTGCCCCAAATCATGGCCAACTTATATTCTTGCAAATCTAAACACAAATACACATAAAATCCACAAATATCGTATTGAGAGCAAACAAAATTCTAAGTTTTAAGCATCAAATGTCATTATTTTGTTAGCACATCAACACCCTCAACTTAAAATTATTGTTTCTCCTCAAGCAACGACTCAATCTATATAGAAAAAACAGTAACACACATAACTCAACTCAATAGCATATATCAGATACATCTCAATTTCAGATACCCACACCAGCTTTTTAAGATAAGATCAGGTAGCTATTTAGCAAACCAATGCAAACTGGCATATGTGACAACATAACAATGACAAGCAAGGGGCTACCAACAACCCACAATCACTAAACAAGTCAAATGCTAGCAATGCAATGCAAGTTCCCTAATAGAAAGAAGTCCCATTTTTGACACTCAACGATGATTTCAAATTTAACCATGGGATTGTGCAAAAACACTCTCTCACAAAAGATATTCATGCATAATGACTAATACCATTGGTTTGCCCCTATTATTATGACACAGACCTTCAACTAACTGGACTAGGATCACTTTATGACTTTCTAGTCTTGTAACGTAGGCTCAGAGGGCTTTGGTATGCCATTTTAGGAAAATAGTGACTAATGGCCCTTCTTGAAATTGCATTTTTCTACACTCTTGCCCCACCAACTCTGTCAGTGTCATGACCCAAGCCTAGGACCTAGACGTGACACGGAGCAAGGGAAACCCGAAGGGACCCCAAGCAAGGCTCTTAGAATATCATTACACATCCTTGGTCGCGAAGCAATAAAACAAGCATCAAGAATAAAAATTGGGGAAACCGGGCCTAAAGGAAAGCACTTCCATATCATAGACATCACGAACAATAGAGTCAAGGCTCTTAGCATAGATACATAGAATGTCCAACAAGCACCTCCAATACATAGATAAGAGTGGGGGACAAAACAAAGTAACTGGGCTCACCCTTATAGTAAAATAGAACTAAGAAAGAGTGTCTCAACACGTAATAAGAGAACATAGACTAAGCTCCCCGAATGGAGGACTCACCAACTAGATTGAATAGCACCAAACTAGCCATATGGAGGAGGAGGATGATCAACTTGGGCACCAGTTCCTACATGGTGACATCATGTAGGCATAGAGTATATGTTAGTACGTTTGAATGTACTAAGCAAGTAGGCTATAATGCAAACAAGAATTAAGCATCATAATCAAAATGCATAACAATAAGCATACTATAATAATATGACATGAATAATCAGTGCATAAGTAAAAATGCTTAAGTAACTCATGCTCATATAGAATATCATATGTGTAGAAGAAACCAAGCTATAATTTCAAATGTACAACCCTTTGGTAGGTTAGTGATGATATCGCCCTATCACTTAGGTGGATGAGTACGAACCCTCATCTAAGTTGGTGATAATGTCACCCCATCACCAAGGTGGAGAAGTACAAACCCTTCCCTTGGTGGATGAGGACAAACCCCCATATAGGTTAGTGATGATGTCGCCCCTTCACCAGGTGGAAAAGTACAAACCCTTCCCTAGGTTGATGAGTACAGAACCCCATCTAGGTTATCCGGGTTCTTAGTCCCCCCCCCCCCGGATGGGGCATGCTCTAATGCAACTCTGTACATAGAACTTATCATATACATAAGCTCATTTCATCATCATATAATCAATCGTATCATATCTCATGCTTTGGAGCTTCAACTCCTCAAGAAACCACATCCAAACATTTTATCAAACACTTAGAGGGTGTGTAATGCTTGTATAAAACATGAAATATAGATGTGAAATCATGCAAGAAAATCCATTGTAAGACCATCAATCAACATCTTGCAACACCGTCAAGAAATATACATCAAAATCCCTTCTCAAATCTTGCAATAGATCAAAGATTTATAGCTCAAAACATAGAAAAACAGTCACAATTTCACATAGCTTTAACATAGTGTGCTATTATTTTCATCATAATCAAGACCCATTTGTAAATCAACTTTAAATCATGCAATTTGAGTCAAAGAAGGCTTGGGTACCATGGGTGAAAGGAACGCACGAAAGAAACTCACATACCTTAGCTTAGAGATGAACTTGGTGAAGATTGGAGATGGATTCTTGAAGCTTGAAGAAGAAACTTAAAGGAAAACCTTAGCTTGGGATGAGGGTTTGGGACTTGAGTTTGGGGAGTGAAAATATGACTAAGTATTTGAGTCAGTATTGGGGAATGTTTTGGATGATATGAGGGTGAAATTTGGCTTAATATAGGTAAAAATACATTTGGGAACACTTAGGCCCAAGACTTAGAAATCTTGGATCGAGCAAACAAAATAGTCTCAAAGTAACATAGAGGTGCGTTGCGTAGGCGACGCGAAAACCTCTTTGGAAATCGACATTTGGGAATTTCAAATTTTGATACAGTTTCTCTAAAATCGGGGTTAGACCCTTCTCCCCCTAATTTTGACCCCCTGAAAAAGAATATGAAGTCGGATTTTTGAAATAATAAACGTATTTTGAGATATATGGAATTTAAAATTTTGGGCATTCCGAGGCACATTTTCGGGCACTTTTTGGGGTCGTCTCAATATCGCCCCCTTGGGAACATTCGTCCCCGAAAGTAAAAGAGATGTACAAGACAATAATGACCATGAACAAAACCAGCCCCAGCAAGAATGCAACATCACATCTATAACACTATTTTAAAAATCTCAATATAAGTGTAAAATCTTGATAACTTGTCAACTTAAACATGAATGCATATGAATAACATAGAGGCTGAAACATAAGACTTGAAATCATATAGGGGACTTAGAACTAGTACCTTAGGCTTGGGTGCACTGGAAAAGATAAGTATACCACTTTTGCATGTCCGCTTCGGCCTCCCAAGTAGCACTTTCGATTTGTTGGTTCCTCCAAAGAACCTTAACAGATGCTACCTCGTTGTTTCTTAATATCTTCACCTGCCTATCTAAGATCTGAACCAGAACCTCCACATAATTTAAGTTATTTTCAACAACACCCACAACATCAAGAGGAATAACAGCATTAGGAGCACCAACACATTTCCTCAACATAGAGACATGAAACACCGGATGAACCAAATTCATTTCACTAGGAAACTTCAACTCATAAGCTACCATGCCAACCCTCTTTATTGCCTCATAAGAACCAACATACCTTGGACTCAACTTCCCTTTTTTACAAAAAGAGGACCACACCTTTCATTGGAAAAACCTTCAAATAAACCTAATCACCCATTTTGAATTAAAGGTCTCTTCTTCTCACATCAGCATAAGATGTTTGACGACTTTGGTTGTTCTCAACCTCTCCCTAATCATTCTACCCTTTCAAGAGCCTCCATAACTAGATCAGGTCCCAAAAAATCCATCTCTCCAACCTCAAACCAACTAACCAATGATCTACAACGTCTCCCATAAAAAGCCTCAAAAGGAGCCATACCGATGCTAGAGTGATAGCTATTTTTTTAGGCAAACTCAATCAAAAGGAGATGATCATCCCAAATACCCCTCAACTCCAATACACATGCCCTAAGCATATCTTCAATGGCTTGTATTGTCCTTTCGGCTTGGCCATCCGTTTGAGGGTGGAAGATCGTACTAAGGTAAACTTTTGTACCAAGACCCCTTTGAAAAGACCACCAAAAGTGTGAAGATAATTTTGAAGCATGATCTGATATGATGGAAAAAGGAACCCTATGCAAGCTCACTATCTCATGGATGTATAATCTTGCATACTCTTCATCCCCATATATGGTCTTAACTGGTAGAAGGTGAGTCAATTTCGTGATCCTATCAACCACTAGACAAATGGAATCAAAACCTTTTCTAGTCTTAGGAAACCCAACCACAAAATCCATATTAATCACCTCCCACTTCCAAGTGAGAATCTCTATGTCTTGGGTTAGGCCACCCAGCATTTGATGTTCAGCTTTGACTTATTGACAACTATGGCAATCGAAAACAAATTTGGCAATGTCCCTCTTTATGCCTCCCTACCAATACACATCTGTCAAGTCTCTATACATTTTGGTAGAACCAGGGTGGATAGAATAAGAAGAATTATGGGCCTCATCAAGAATCTTCTCCCTCAAACCATCAACACAAGGCAC
>JAABOM020000096.1:22708137-22719367 GCA_011800125.2 Solanum clarkiae | reverse complement strand
TATATATCAGTAGGCTTCCTAATAATTTAGCAAAAATAAACTTTTTATCGTATATTTTTTTGAGTTATTTAGATGAAAAATGAGTGAAAATTATATTTATAATACAATTTTTCATTGATTCTGGGAGTGATACATCACATTTGGAGGCTAGAAATTGGAGATTATACAAAGGAATAAGTATACAAAGAAGTGATATAGTAGAGTAGGTAAAACGAAAAATCGTAAACAGAATAGAGTTTTTTAAGCATTTGAGGCGTGCTTATAAAAGTAGGATCTTTTTGGCAAAATTTTATAGATAGTTAATTATTTTTCTTTTTCTTGATGCTTGAAGATCATCAGTAACTGTGATAGACGAGGTGCTTTTCGATTATTGTTCTTGATTGTGAATGATAATTCACGATGTTACATAAAAAATATAAATTTTTATTTATTCGTAATGAATTAACCATCTATTTCAAGTAATGAGTACAAATTCCACTTTATTTAACTAAGAATGTGATATTATATGCTTGAAATAGTTCCTCGTAAAATGACAAGATCGTTAATTACAATTATATAGATATTTTTTGCTAATGTTTCTCTATCACCACATGATTAATTACTTGCCAGGTTACACCTCCAAACTTTAAAGAATAAATTTGCAGCTCAAAATACTCTGTTTCTTAATAAAATATTTAACTTACACATTAACAATACATGTTTATTTTTCTCTCACTTAAAAACTGGTACAAATGATTGTATGTAATATTTGTGAAATCCATTGCCTAAATAATATTAAAAGTTTGCACTAATTAATTACTAATATGGACCAAAAAAAAGTTTTGAGCGTCAGACAACATTACTTAATGACACGTGAAGATGGTGGAAAAGTGAGATTTAGGTAGTGGAACAAGGAGGCAGATTAGCGGACAAAGAATTTTTTGAGCTGCTTTGACCTAAACTGTGCTGCTTTTATTCTTTCATTAAAAAATATATATTTTTAATTTTTTTAAAATTCAATAATCACATTAATTTAAATTTACATCGAATAAATCTAGCATCATTTAAGTCATTATATATGTGGGACTTTGTGTCTCAATACCCCCTCACGCCCGATGTTTAGCATTTGGTACAGGCGTTGCTCTGATATCATGTTGAATTAAAGTAGGTCTTAGGCGTAACTCACACCCCAAAAGCTAGCTCAAAGGGAGGAGGATTGCGTAAGCCTTAGAAGGAGATCACCCATCCCATTAACCACCAATGTGGGACTTTATGTCTCGACAACTTTAGAGCAAAAGGCAAACACGTGGAGGTTCTTCATGTAGAAGGTCATCAGAAACTTAATACTATAATATAATGACTTTGAATTCAAAATCCAAGCTAGACTTGATGTTTATGAATTTGAGATTAAAATTTTTTAAAATTAGTAGATTTTGAATTTTTAATTTATACTTGTTCAATAATTTTTTTTAATACTATTGAGATCAAAGTTAGTGGATTTAGTGAACCCATGTAACCAAAAGTGTGTTCTTTTTCAATTTAATTATTTTCTGTCATTATTATGTTTATAGTTTCTTTAATCGTATGTCTTTACTCAAGTATTATGATACGTAGTATTTTAATATTGATAACTGCCTTATTGTTACTGTTAACTGTTCAGTTAACAATTAAGTGAGCAATCAAGAAGACTCTTTTAAATGTCAGATTAAACAGAAAAAAAAAATGAAGTGAGTAAAGCATTAGCTGGCAAACTACAAGGCATTGTGCATCACGTATATATACACTACCAATATATAATATTTGAAAAATGACACACCAAGGGAAAAAAAGAAGGGGGAGTGGGGGTGGGTTGGGGTTCCCCCTCATGCCCACACACGTGTACAAATATATATGTGTGTATATAGTGGATTATTCCATAAAATGCATAGTTATATAGAATTGGGACGGAGCTACATTCACCGAAGAGTAGTCAGATAAACATCCTTTGTTAGAAAACTTTTTCAAATATATAGTTTAAGTGTAAATATTTTGATATATATCAATTATTGAACATCCTTGATATAAAAATCACCTACTCATATTATAAAAGTACGAACACCCTTGACCAAAATGTTGAATCCGCTACTAATATAAAATAAAAAATGGCCAATTGAATACCATTTATTAAAAAAATATATTTCAGTTATCTAGAATAAAAAATGGTCAATTGAATATTAATTATCGAAAAGTTATACTTCATATAAAGAAAATTATATTGTATAAATTTCTGATTTCGCGATTGATAGATGAAGTAGTCTAGACTAGTCCATAAACAAAAAGCAAGGACAAAATTACAAGAAAATTACTATGCGAATAGACTGAATTTGTAGTTTTGCTCAAGGATGATGTTTACAGCAAATAAGGTCGATGAGAAGTTCTTTTCAACTTATGATGATTAAGTTGCTTGAAATGGTTAAATGAAAAATAAAATGGCAACACTATGTTTGGTTTTAATCTGTATTAATTACTTGTAATGATTTTTTTCTATGATAATATATATTTCGTCTATGCATCATACTAAAAATAAGTGTTCAATTATATTTATTCAATTTCATCGGGCATTGCACATGATATCAGACGTAGTCAATTTAAAAACTTTTTTTTTTTTTGGTTATTCCTTCAAAAATATATAAATTCAGTTGAAGTACTAAAATTAATTAAAAATTTCTGAAAATAAGGAATAAAATCTCTGTACATTTATTCTTTTCAAAATCTCAGTAATGGATTCATACCGGATATGTTAGTACTTCTTGTTGGTGGTGGTCTCCATATTGTAGGATGAATATTATAAACTTATAATTATAATTTATAAATAATAAAAATATGGTCCACATTTACTTTAGTGGTTGAAAGCAATCCAACTCCATTTTTGTTCCCCATAGGTAATGAACATTTGTCAAACATTATTCTTAATAAATTATGCAAATTTTCTTATTTAATTATTTAACTCCATGATGTCAAACATTTTATTCTGCCTCCATTGCAATATTTTATAAAAATAGATATTAGTTTATAAACACTGATAAAATGTGTAATTGATATAGTAGGTAGCTTTCATGTTATTTTAACATCACTTTTACCAAAAAAAAAAAACTTTTAAAAAATTATTTGTAAATATCTTTTGAATGACACCATATCTTTTATCCATTTTATATGTGTTAAAAATGGTAAAATATAGTTTTTGGCAAAGTGGGGACCTTTACAGGTCTGAAATCTGATCTCTGAATGCACTCTAATTTGGCCATGGGGCAAACTGCAAAAAATTCACATGAGATTCTTTGCGCCTCAATTTTAAGTAAAGAGTCTTTTTCCCCTAGGTGTATTTTAAAAAAAAAAAAAAAAAATATTGGTTTGTCTTTAGTTAACAAATAATAGGAGTATTATGTCAATTTTTTGTCTATTCTTACTTGTTCAGTATTGTCTTGACATTTCTTTTAAGAATTTTATATATAAAATAATAATTTTACTATATCATTATTTAAATATAATAAATTCATCGCACTGATAAATACATTAAAAATAACCATAGCTAATAATAAGAATAAATTAGGAATAGCTTTAATTTTAATATTTAGAACTAGTCAAAAGTTAATGTCAATAATCAAGATATGTTTTATATTAACAACACAAATTATATACTCTCTCAGATCCTTTTTAAAGTTGTCATGTTATTTGTGTTTAATTAATTATTGATTTATTGTATGTCTTGATCTTTAATTCAAAATAGTTGAAGAGGCTAATAGTGAATTGATTGATGTTCCAGTTGGGTATGGGCCAAACTTGGGCTCACTACTATTAGGCCTATATTACTTGCCTGTGAATTTGAATATAACAAATATTGTTCAAGCCGTTTGAATATTCTTTCATGGAAAAGTTACGTGGATAAGTAATATATACTAGTTAATTAGCTAATATAGTATTAATTTAAATTAATTACAAATCATGTCAAATATCTATCTGTAATTGCAGTTTGAATTTTGTATAATCTGTGTGATTTATACAAACGTTGTGCCCGATTATACAAAAGTTGCGAATCAAATCATATAGCGAAATATACAAACATTGTGAATTGTATAGTGATTATACAAATGTGCACACGAATTCTACAACAAAATATATAAATGCTATACAATAATTGTGAATTGTATAGCGAATTATACAAACGTATACAAATATTGCGCGAATTATACAAACACCGCTATAACTATTGTTACGAAATAGAATTATCCAAATTATAGTTATGAGAATAATTAAGATATTTTTGAGTGGTTATATGCGAAAATTCCTCGATTTCTTATTTATGGATTTAATCTTTTTGAGTTAAAAAATAAAGTCATATAAAGGTCATCCAAAACAAAAGACAAATATGTTGAGATGGCCGAGTTGGTCTAAGGCGCCAGATTAAGGTTCTGGTCCGAAAGGGCGTGGGTTCGAATCCCACTCTCAACATACACAACCCTTTTTACCCTAATTTTTGTTTTGCAAATCATTTGTGTTGGATTTTTAAATATAAAAATCAAACCAATAAAACTCGGATTTTTCAACCTCGGATTTTTGAGTTTTCCGAGGTTCTTCAAATTTCTTTAGATTTTTAGAGTCTTTTTTTTTCGAAATTCTTGTGTTTTTGAGGGTTTTTTTCTAATTTTTTGATAAAATATTTATAAAAATATATAATTAACATACAAAATATCTAAGATTTTTTTAAAGAAAAATACAAAATATGATATTAGTGAAGACACAAAAATATTCAATAAAAAATAATAAGGAGATCGCATAAATAAATATTACAAATAAATAAGTCATAATGAAAATGATCATAATTTTAAAGTACCAAATCATACTAATAAATCATAATGAAAATATAATAACTTTTAAGTATTAATTCATGCTACAATAAGTGTAATGAGACTTATTGATTACACGAGCAAAGAAAAATTAAAATTAGTTTATGTATTTTAATTATCTAACTCAATGTAAAACTAAAGACCAATATTTATTATTATTTTCATTCTTAGTGTTGGATTTTTTATTTTTTTGCAAGTATTAGAATTGATTTGGACTTTGATTTGAGCTTTAGAGTTACTAATAAGGAAAACTTACCTAAATATACTATATTTAAAAATTATTTACCATTTATAGTGATATACCTAATCTTAATACAAGTATAACTCACTTTAAATATATAATTTAGGTTTTCTTTTATCAAAATAAGTCTAATACATTTTAAGACATTTGCAATACATCTATATTGCATGTAAATTCATTTTCATACATAGTATAATACATGATGCATCTATATAATATGCATAATTTATATGTGTAGACTGCAGTGCTGAATGGAAAAGTAACGATGTGTTTATAATAGCCTAGTAAAAGTTGTATTTGTTTATATATGCATATGACATTTCACATATCTCATATCATTCGAGTCAGTATGTAAGCTAACAGTGACAGTACATTTTTTATCATTTGGGGTAGGCTGTCGAAAAGAATACTACTATAATGAATTTTTTACAGACATTATTTATTAGAAAAATAGAATAATTGAATTTATAACAAGTTTAAAAGTACGAATTTTAATTTAACTCGATAGATTTGAATATTTGTGATTAAATATACTTGTTAGAGAAATAAATAAAAGTAAATGTACACGTAAATAAAGCCATATGGAATTATAGATTTTTCTTGATGGGTGTTTGCGTTAAACCCGATGAAGTAAACATATAAGCACTCTATATGAAGTAAAGACTTAATGAAATATCAAAAGTTTGAAGAACAAGAATAATAGTATGTTGTTTTCGTATTGTTTTGTACCCAATGCCTTACAACTATGTCCAAACTACTTTTTATAAATTACAAAATGAATATATTAACTAATTAAAAAGTTATAATCGAGCTCTAAAGTAGTATAACCAAGTGTCAGTTAATATTTCTTTAGTTACAAACAGAATATTATACGATCATAACTCGTGTATTCTTTTTCTTATCCTTATTGCTATATCATCAGAACATGAGTCCTTCCATATCTTTGAACCACGATTTTTTGATTTATTTCAAGAATGATCATTCTATGACTCCAGAGGCTAATCAACATCGATCTTTACCTAATTTTCTTTCGAGATCAATTCATTCAATCAAAACAATTTCCTTGAACATCATTTATTGGTGTCACGTGTACAAGTTATTTTTTAAGTTCAATACGAACATAATTATATTAAGGACTAATACTAAAGGATAGATGTAGAGCTGATGTTCCGCTTAACTTAATTAAACAGCAAGTTTAGCGAACTTAATTAATGCACTTTAATTTATCTATAAAGTGTAAATCAGCATCTGATTCATGTTCCATGGACAAAGGATAAAAGTACCCTTTATATTCCCCTCTTTGCTTTTTTTGCACAAGTATTGGATACTAATTATGTAGACGTTTGGATGTAATTTCAAGTTATGATTCCAAATTAAGTAGAATTTTATTTGATCTTAAAAGATTGTTCGTACCATTTCAAATTTAAACTCCAAATCGCATGGCAAATGATCCTAATATTTCTGAAGCACGTAACACATACACAAAAAGGGCAAGCTCGGTGTACTAAAGCTTTCGCTATGCGCAGGATCCGGAAAAACATTCGTCTAATTAAGAAAATTATGAACTTTCATACGTTTTTTTATACCAAGTATGAAAAGAATCTCAGAAAAATTTAGAATTTTTTCATGATCGAGATATCCCTGATGGACCTCTGTCTTATTTTATATGACATCCTTTTCTTTTTAATGTCATCCCAAATATAGAATGTCTTTTTACTAGAATTGAAAAGAATTTAACTATAGGGGTTATCTGGAAACAGTCGCTTTATGTTTTTAAACATAGGGGTTAGGCTGCGTACATCCGACCCCCGCTCACCCCGTAATGAGCGGGAGCCTTTTGAGGCACTGGGGTATGTTGTTGTTGTTGAAAAGAATTTAACTATAAAATTCTGATTTTCCCTTAATGAAATGATTTTTAACCACACAAATATCCATGAATAATTCGTGTTAAGTCAAATGATGTCACATAAAATGAGATAAGAGAAGTATATGCTGTTACTATTTGTACAAAATTCAGATAATACGTTGACACTGCTTGCTCAAAATTCTGCGACATTTCTAGAGTTTTATTACGAATTCACAGTATTGAGCATTTTGTTTCCAGAAATTGAATCATCGCTGATGCAAAATAGCTGCACCTAACTTATGGCCTCTACATAAATATTTGATCATCAAATCAAATTCTATGTCACTTCCCAACTGCCTTGAGTAAATTCCTATAATAAAGTCATGCATGCTCTATATTAGCTGCTACCCTCACATAAATAATTTGAAGCTATGAATGGTTAGGAAATTTCTCTTTATACTTCCCCATACTTTATATCTCATCATCAACCTAGCTACTTCCTCTCCCTCAAATTATTTATCCTAATTTCTAGAAATAGTTATGACTTTTTTTACGAACAACAACAACATTATCCCAATGTCTCAAAGGTTTCCGCCCATTGTGGGGTAAGGAGGGGTCGAATTTACGCAGCCTGATCCCTATGTTTAAAAACATAACACGACTGTTTTCGGATGACCCATGATGAGCGTCGAAAGTTGCATTGCCTAAAAATAGAATGTTAACTTTAAAATAGTCATTTTATCCTTAATAGGATGATCTAATAAAGTCATATAAACATCTATAATATTTAAACCAAAAGTTTTAAACACTTGTCTTTCTTTATTAAATTTCACATCAAGGCAGATAATATCGCATAAATTAACGATGGACAAACTAAATCTTGAACTAATTACTCCCGTTGTTCATTTTTATTTATCTAGAATTTCAAAAAATACATTTTCATTTTTACTTGTCACTTCTGACATATTTTTTCATGTTTTATTTTTAATATTAATTACTTATCCCAAATTATTTTTCAGAATCTGATATTAAACATTAATTAATAGAAATAGTATGGTAAAATAATCATGCATGTCAATTATAATTTTATTAGTATGTGTCTCAAGTCCAAATAGACAGGTTAAAATGAACAAAGTACTGTGTTTCTTTTTCTCATTTTTCCATCAATGTTTTTGAGAACTCCAAACATCTCAAAATGATACATAAATATTTAACGAAAAGATATTATATTTTCAACATAAATACATATATAATTATTAAAAACTCTTTTTTAAAGAGAATATTAAAAAAATATGATAAATTATTTTCTAGAGAATAGTTATTACGCTTCTCCCCCACACCCAACTTCCCCTTTGTCCACTCTGTGAAGCTACTTACAAACAACCACATCCCATTAATGTTTTTAAACCACTTTCTCATTCTTTCTACTCTCATCGATCCTTTTCTTTTTTTTTTTCTTCTAACCTAGCCGTAAGATTAATTTTTCATTTCACAATCAGTGTAATAAGCGATAGAGAACTGGTCACAGAATTTTTTTTATTCACCAGAGGTTAAAATCAAACCTCCAACCTCTTACTTAAAGGGTAAGATGCTGAACTACCACACTAACCCTTGTGATTTACTCTCATCGATCCTAATACCAGTACCGTTGCAAGTATTTATCACTAAGAAAATAAGAAGAGAAATGAAATATTTTCGTCCAATTTCACCCTTAATGCTTCATTACTATGTTATTCAAGGAAGAAATTAATGAGGGTAATTAATTTAATCAACTACCATGTAAGTAATGTCACTCCTTTTTTCCTATTTTAATAGAATTTATGAGATAATATACATATATATTTAAGAAAAACTCAAAGATAAAATTTATATCATATTTTCATTATTTTCCTTTACAAAATAATAAATATATACTAAAATTTATTTTTTAGAAAATATAAAAATTCAATAATGAAAAGACAAATATGAAAAAAGATTCAAATATTTCCCAAACTTTTAACAATCCAAATATTTTAAACATTGAAAAATTTTCAAAAATTAAATTAATTTGAAATGGAAAAAGTATCAATACTCCTCCGTGAAGCAATTGATATTCATTAAACAAGATTTATAGACACAATTAAAATCACATTTTTCACTATATTGCTCTTTTATTTATTTCTTATGTAATTTATATCCTAAAAAATATAAAACTTCAAAAATTATTTTTAACTTTGAACAACTTAATTATTTTGAATGAAAAAAAAAAACTAAAAATCATGTGGAATAGAGAAAAACATGTGAAAATTAGATTAAAGTCGTAATTACTTTTTCCATTTGCTTTTAATAGTACTTTATTTAAAAGTATGTAAGTTCCTGTCCAGTAAAATAAGTACAAGAATAATAACATATTCAGTAAAATTTCACAAATAGAGTCTGAAAAGAGTAAAATATATGCAGACCTTACCACTACCTCCTAGAAGTAGAGAGATTGTTTCCTGAAAACTCTCGTCTCAAAAATCTATAAACAGAATAAACTAGACATAACAAAAAGGAAGAAAAGGGGAATAGAAAGGACGATTAATAACGGAAAGCACATAACAATATGTAAATACTATAAATTTAACACATATACGACTGATAATGACAACACATGATATAAAACATGACTACTTCTGCTACTCTACTGTACCTCAAGGTGAGACATCTACCTAACCCAGTAAAATACGTAAAAAAGTTAAAAAGTGAAAGGATGGAGTAACTAAGAGCCCACAAATACAAGTTGAGATTTTTGGGATGAAACAAATAAAATCAAAGCCCACATTTGTATTGCCAAACATAGAACTTTGAGAAAGAAAAGAGCACCAATAAAGAAAATTAGGTAGGAGGATTATTATTATTTAATGCTATCTAGCTAGGCCTTTAATTTATTGACAACACCAGCTAGCTTATATTAATTATATGATTAATTATTATACATCAAGGGTGATTATGGTGCTGAGTGTAGATGTAATCAAGATGAGCTTCTGCAACTACCCTTCTCTTCATGCATTCTCCATCTTCTTCTTCACATTCCTCCAACCCCATCAGATTCTACATATCAAGAAAAAAATAAAAACAGAAATAATCAAAGAACTAAACTTTTTTTTTTGTTAATATAATGGACCCTACTAAGTAAAGCCCAATCCACAACTTTAGAAGTTAGTAACTCAAAACGGACAATATCACATCATAAATTTGTATCTATATAAGATGATGAAATAAAAAATAAACCTTGAATCAAACTTAAGCTCGATGCAAAGATTAAAATCATGTAATAAAAGATAGAAATTAGAAGTTTACATTTAGGCTATCGTCAATTTCCATGTGGTCAACTGAATATAACTGAAGGTTGACTTTCCCATGCTCTTTCACTGCAAGGACACCAAACTTATAGCTAAAACAAACAACAATCTCGCGAGGACAAAAATATACGCATATCTTATTACTGTGAACACTATTTCATAGAAATAATTTTTTTTAAAAAAGGGTATAAACTTAAAGATTAAATATACATTCTAGACAAGAGAAATTGCTCAAATAATAAACGATCGACCTTGAATTCTAAAATTATGAATTCGAGTCATCAAAGGATAAGGATTCAGCCAGTTAATTAATTAAATTACCTTCACTTGTTGTTGAGGATGCAGCTGGTGAAAGGAAAACAAAGAGGAAGATAAATATAATAAATAAAATAAAACATGATAATTGCTTCATGATTATGAGTGTAAGCGCTACTACTGATTCAGAGATTTGTTAATCTTTAAGTTATTTCAGAGGAAGTGAAAGAAGAAAGATATAATTAGTTGGGGGGTTGTGGAGAGGAAACGTGTCTTGTATATATAACATGCAAAAAGGTGAACTATAAATATTAATCCATTTTGCAATCACAGAAATAAAAACTTTTTATATTTCCTAATATAATATAAGATAATAATCTTGGTCCCACCTACCCATCATCTACCCTTTTTTACTTTACATGAATTCTCATGTGACCAACACTCAACTCTTATATGTACAACACTTTAAAAAGTTTCTCACATTAGTAAGAAGTAAAATTTAATAATATATTCCTTTGGCTTTTTTAATCGACACATTTTAATTAAATTTTCAAATTAAATCACTATGCAATAGTGCAAGCTATATTAAAAATACTATGCAATATTATTTTTTTATATTAATATGATAAAATAATATATTTCAAAATATATACTCCCTCTATCTCTAGTTAATTAAATTTTTAAGATATTTTTCAATGTTCAA
>JAABOM020000096.1:22632428-22681283 GCA_011800125.2 Solanum clarkiae | reverse complement strand
TAAACATTTCGAAATATATTAATTAATTAATTATAATGAAGTCAGTATGGCAACTAGAACTAAAAATGCCAAATAAATTAATTATTTTTCTCCTTAAATAGTTGTTAAGTCATGTCAAATATTGGGTTTGCAAATTATAAAATACTGGTCTTCTGTTTCTTGTTACTTCACCACAAAACATGCTTCATTTAAGATGGCTTAATTTGCTCACAAGTAAATATAACTACCAAATTAAATATAATTAAGCTAATTCTTGTTAATTAAACAATTATGCTACTTGTTGGTTCTGCCATAAAAAGATTTTGGAATTTAGTACGTGCAATTTTGTTGATTTTTCATTTTTGAGATAGTTGTTTAGTAAATGACTCTCTTTATTTTTCTAGTAATTTATGAACTTTATAGATCACACGCTAAAGATTTTTTTTGAGCAAACTTAAAAGAAAATATTAGATCACGCATGATCTTAAATCTTGTAAGTTACTTCAAACGTATAATATGTTTTGTCTAGGGTTGACTAGTATATTAGCAAAACCTCTTAGACTTGAAATGAATATATTATCTTGAAGATAAATTTTAAAAGGTTATATTTGCATATATAATTTTAATAAAATAATAACAAAATTTAAACAACTGGCTTAAAAAAGGGATAATATTTTCACAAATCAACCGATCAATAAGCACATGTAATTTCCAAAATTACTTAAAGATTAAAGTAGATAATACCCATGTAATTGATTAATTAAATTAAAATAACACTAGTAATATTTTTCTTGGGGTGTGAGAGAATATCTCGATATGCTGTAAGGTAAAAAGTGAAGGAATTTCTTTTAGTATATGATCTCCATCATTCTATCGATTAATTTTTCATTATTGCCTCCACGTTGTACAGTCGTTTAATTTTCTACCTTACACAAATGGAGTGATTAGGACAAAACAAACACCTTTTTTGTCTCTCTTATTACTATAATAAAATAAAATAATAAATACTATTTTTTGATTTAAAAAATAATGTCCTAAATTGATTTGAGACAGAGTTTGAAAAAATAAGAAAGATTTTTCAATTTTTTAATTTTAGTTTAAAGTTATATCAAATGTACCAAAATGTTCTTTAATCTTATGATCTTGAACATATCACATACAAAATTTAACTTAAAGTATTGCCAAAAAGGTTATTCTTTTTCAAAACTATTAAAAAGAAGAATATATCACTCTTTCTTAAAAAGAAAAAAATATTATTTACTGTTTATTTTTTAAAAAGCACTCCCTTTTTACTTTTACTTATCATATTTGATGAACCGGATACCTTCATTTGAAAAAATAATAATATACATGACTATTTTATTGTATTATCCGTCTATTTTACTATCCCTATTAATTGATGTTCAGTATTAGGTCTTGAAAAATAATTTGGATAACAAATAATTTATGTTAAGAGTATAATATGGAAAAAAAATAATGATCCTTTCTTGATATGTTAAAAGTGATAAATAAAAATAAAAATTTATTTTTAAAATAGTGCTAACAAATTATACAAATATCTTATTTTTATATCAAAAAATCATTATAAAAATTAATTTTAAAATTCATGAAACTCAAATTTTGACTCTACCTCGTCAAAATCTATCATTTTTGTTAGGATTCCACTATGAGAAGAAAGTCTACAAGTGGCCGTGTTTAACCACGAAGAAAGTTAATCAGTTAAATAATTAAATTGGGCTTTCATAAAAGTAAACCATGTGCACTCAACAATAATGACTTTAATTTTCTAACACATGGAGTTTATTGACATTGACAAATGTTTAAAGTGTTTGGCTGCCTAACAAAATGGGATTGTAATTGGAAATAAATTAGTTAAATGATAGTAATAGTATAGTCCTGTTTACTTTCTCACCAAAACTGAGAGGACTATCTTGTTGAAACAACACCTTTTTTTTTTTCTCATTCGATTTCGAAGTTCGTGAAGTCTCGACTAAATTCGAATAGCACATTGCATGGTTCATTTGGGGATAGTGCTCCCAATATAATTTTTTCTATTTGTAGGGATCGAATCTAAGACCTCTGGTTAAGGGTGAAACACTCCTATCAATACATCACAACTAAAGTTAGTGTTTGAAACAAAACCTAACCAAAAAAAGGGTAGTTGTTAGAGGAAGATCCAAGGAATATTAATAGACTATATACAATGGACAGCTAAAAAATGTGGACCATATGACAACTGATTTAATAACTGAATTTGACTTTTATCATGAATTGACTGTTAGAAGAAGGATTATACGAATATTATTATAACTATAGTTATAAAAAGTAATTATTTAAATTATAGCTATGAAGTATAATTAAAATATTTTTAAATGGTTATATGTGAAAATTTCTTTGATTTTATTTTTTTCTTGCTCCACTTTAAAATTTATTCTTGTAAGGCATTTTCCTTTTTAGTCGATTTCTTTATGTTGTATATTTTGAATTTCTATTATATGACTTTGTATTAATAGATTTATCGAACAATTGCAGATCCAATGATAAAAAAATAACAATCTTTTCAATATGATTAAGACAATACATACTTTCCCAGACCCAATTTTTTTTTTTAAATGAAATTTCACATTTTGTATTCACTTTTCAATTGGATGAAACTTTATGATGCCTTTCTTCATCACTTCTTTTTTCTTTTTCCCTACTGTTTGGAGGTGGAATGTGCTCAGAGGTAAATTTAGTATTTAAATTGCGAATTTAGTATATAAATTGCGAATTCAATCAAACACAGTAATTTAGTTTAAAATTTTATATGTATCTCAAAACATATATTGAATATGGATGGAAAATTAATTTAGAATTTAATATTTAAATAAACTAAATCATGAGCTCATAAACTTCAAATCACGACTTTACTTTTGGATGGGCCACATTAGTCAGTTAAGTAACTAACTACTTGTTCTTGTTCTTTTGCAGAAGTATTCCCAGTTAGGGTTTTGTTAGAATCAAATCTTTAGTCCTAAACCATGTCGTTTGGACCTTGGATCGTTTGGTGTGAGGTATAAGTTATAATAATTTTGGGATAAAATATAAGATTATTTTATTCCAGATTTAGTTAAAGGTATAAGATAATCCTTAGACTATTTATCTCACAATTTTTGCCTTATTGATAGGATAAGTTATCACATATATATGATGGAATAACTTATCGCATGCTAACTTATCCCGAGATTAATTATCCTGAGATAACATGTTGCCAACCAAATTGAAAACGGCCAAATACACACCTATAATTCGAAATAATTTAAATATATCTTTCGTTTGAGATTCATTCAGTTACATTTCTATCTTCATATTCGAGTATAAATTTACCTTTAATTTTGGTGAAAAAAATACATAGCAAAATAAATAACTCATTCTCAATTTTAAATATTCACCTGATAATACAACTAATACCCAACCCACGGAGTATATTTGACCCTTTTCTATTTAACATATTTTAAATTTGTTAAAGCTTTCATTTTGGTTAAGAATTTCTTCAACTTTCTCTAACGGTTGGTGTTAATTCACTCTCTTTTAATTTTAGGTAATTATTTATTGTAGCTTTT
This sequence comes from Solanum clarkiae, assembly GCA_011800125.2. Classification (NCBI taxonomy): domain Eukaryota; kingdom Viridiplantae; phylum Streptophyta; class Magnoliopsida; order Solanales; family Solanaceae; genus Solanum; species Solanum clarkiae. The sequence continues at coordinate 22,677,702 of JAABOM020000096.1, read as the reverse complement.
TTTCTTCTGATATATATTGACTGGACAGTGATGCAAAAGCAGTGGATTAAAAAATTAAATAGATTCATGAGGGTTACGAAAAAAGAAAGAATTTAATGGTCCTTCTCCCACCTGCAACAGCAATGCACTATAAAGATGAAGATAAAAATTTAAAAATAAAAACAGTTACAGTAAATGCAAATGAAAAAAATAAATAAAAAAGAGATCAATTCTTATTTATAAATAGAAAAATTACGTGGATAAATAAATATATATTAATTAATTAACTAACATAATTATAGTTTAAATAAATTATCGTTCATAACAAACATCTAGCTATAATTACGATTTAAATTTTATATAATTCGTATAATTTATACAAATATTGTGCGCATATAAAATTATTGAAGTTCAGTGGAAAATGACCTTCATCTAGATTGGTTGATGTTTGATTAGTCTACTTGACTTTAACCATTGAAGCTTTCTGGACAAAACCTAATCATTAGACTTTGTCGTGTTCAAGAAATTCACTCTTATTTATTGTCTATAGTCAAAATTCAAAAAAGAAAGAAGTTTATAATCTTGTTATGTATACCCTAAGAATAATTCAACGATCCTCCAAATTCTTAGTATGCAAACAGTTGATAGTCAAAAAACTGAAAAAAACTGACAATTTATTGCTTTAGAATCAAATCGTTTATGTGTGTATTTATTGGTTTGGTATAAATATTATACGCAGGTGATTTTATTTTTTAAGTTATTTTTATTTACTTATTTTGGACTTTTCATGTTCTTAAAAAATTAATGATTGATATAAATATTTTACTATAAATTTATATTAATTGGTGTATAACTTATATTTGAAAATAATTTAATGAATTAGTAATTAATATCGAGAATAAAATATAAAAAAAATTTAATTTTTTATATCTCAAAATTTTAATAAAAATGAATCTAGTTTGAAATGCTGAACAAGTTAAAGTGAATGAAGAAAATAGTATTTAAGGATGATCAAGATTTAATATACATCGTATAAAAAGAAACTATTAGTCTATATATTTTACATATTTGTTGGAATCGAATAACAGTGTGTTTTGACTCATTTAACAACTACAACACTATAATCCCATTCGTCCCTTTTTTAGCGGTCACAATTTTCATTTTTAGAATCAAACTATATAAATTTTGATCAAACATTTTAACATGTACTTTTTTATCATATTGATTTGAAAAAAGTTACAATCGATAATATTTTTGTTATATTTTCTGAATATCTAAATTTTTATTTTAAAAGAATCAAATTAATTTAATCTAATTTAACTTTGAAAATTATTCAAATTAATCATTGAAAAATGCAACATGATAATTAAAACGATACAGAGGGTATAAATTCTATTGTCTTATTGTATGGGAGAGGAACATCTTTAATTTATAAAGATTAAAAAACTTAACTTTTTTTCCTATAAGAAAAAGGGTTACCAAAAATGAAAATTCAACATGTTATATTCTTTGATCCTTCTTTAAAGAAAAAAGGAAGGTAAAATTCAAATATGAAAAAAGAATCCAAACAAATCTTAACAGATTTTATGAATATAATTTTTTGATGAGATGTATTTTACTGAAGTATAAATATATATTAGTCCATCATTAATTTAATCCTAAAATAAAATTACAAGAGAGTTGACTACTAATCTTCCATCTTAATTACTCCACTACTGATCTAATCTATGGTCCTTAAATTAAATTAATTTTACGTTAGTAATACTGGCAAAAGAGAATAGTAAATAATTAATTTTGTCTTAGATTGCAAATTTTAAGGTGAGAGAGAGAAACAAAGAATCATATTTAATACTCCTTAGCTTACATGGGTTGTCAGATTTATAGTTTTCCAATTTTAATAAAATTCCAAAAACAAGTCCTTCCAAATCTCTCTTTTATTTCTTTGTAGCAATAAAAGGTAAAAGCCATATTCCCCTTGAGAGAAGAAAATGAGAGATTTTGCTTCTTGTTTCAATGAATATGCTGTACAAGTTTCTGATACTTCTTGTTCTAGTTACTCAAACTCTGCTTGTATCCCTCCTTCTTTGATTCCTTCAGTACAAAACACAGTCAATTGTTTGTACAAAGTCAATTTGTCTGATAAAAAACAAGTCTTGATCACAATTTCATGGTGCAAAACAAATGTAACACAAGGCCTAAGTGTGCACTTTGGTGATGATCCATTAAACATGTTCAAACTCAACACGAATTCGCGTCTTTTTAGAAAGAAAAAGGGGAGCAAATCAATGGATTTTGATCAATTTAAGGTTGAAATCATTTGGGATTTGTGTGCAGCTAGGTACTTAACTGGACCTGAACCAGTTGATGGATACTATGTACTTGTCTTAGTTGATTCACAACTTGGCCTAATTCTTGGTGACATGGCTGAAGAAGCATCATTAAGGAAGTTGAAAAATGGAACACCAATGGCCAAATTTTCATTGGTATCAAGACAAGAACACTTTTCTGGAAACACCCTTTATTCAACAAAGGCTCAATTTTGTGAGAGTGGTAACATTCATGATGTTTTAATCCGTTGTAACGGCGAAAATGAAGGCGTAAAGCATCCTGTTTTGTCAGTTTATATTGATAAGAAGATGGTGATTAGAGTAAAAAGGTTGCAATGGAACTTCAGGGGAAATCAGAGTATTTTTTTGGATGGATTGCTTGTTGATCTAATGTGGGATGTTCATGATTGGTTCTTTAATCCAGCTTCTGGTATTGCACTGTTTCTGTTTAGGACAAGAAGTGGAATGGATACTAGATTGTGGCTGGATGATAAAGACAAATTGCTCATCAAAGATCAAGAAAAAGTTGAATTCTCATTGTTGATCTATGCCTCTAAGACCATATAAATCAAAGGTTCTGTTTTTCTTTTTTTTCCCCATCTTTTTAATGTTAATTTTTCCTTTAAACCTTCATCCCTCATGAAAGGAATTAGAGGAAAAAGTTTGATCTTTGATACAACTTGAACAAGTTTTCTTTCAGATTTGACATTGTATATTGGACTTTTGTGGTTCTTGAGTTATAAGAAATATAACCAGATTCGTTTCGTTTATTTAACCTTCGAATTATAAACTCTTGTAACCTATCTTAACTTCACAAGCAGTAGAAGAAGAGAAGCCTAAATCTCATTGTACTTTGTAGATTTGGAAGATTTGTACTTGTGTTTATTTGTTCGACTAATTTGGATTTGCACTAAGCCTGGAGAGTCTTCTTCATGTTCATATAAGTTTAATAATTTTCTTTGTTTAATTAACCTAACAAATATTTTTCAAGAAATAAAGGTTCAATATTTGAGAGCCACGTTAAGGGAATCAAAATAAGATGATAATACAACACATGTTTGAGTTGGGTGAGTTTCTTCCCTAGCCATAAGGCAATCAAAATGAGCTTGCCAGGTAGGTTCAAACAGATTGGATGCTATCTTTATTTGGGTCTTTAATGATAACCACATTCATGTAGGCCCTTTTACCTCTTCTTTTTAATTGGATCTCTCATTACTCATTGTTCTACTTTTTACTTTTAGTCTACTGCTAGGCATGATATTGCCCAGCAAGAAACATGGCATATGTAGCCATAGTCTTAACTATAACCAAGTCCCTGGGGAATATATTTATTGGTTTACCTAAGTACTAGTTACTTCATAAAAAATTGTTGATGTTGAGGTAAATAATTACTATTAAGAATCAAATTCATTAAGTTTAAATTTTGGATTTCATTTGCCCTCCATCGATCCTCGATAAGGGCGTGGAGAGGAGGATGGCTGGCTCTAAGGCACTCATCTAATTGGAAAAAGGCTGTTGGTAGTCAAGGCAACTGAACCATGCCCGGTGCACTCATCTAAGGCACTTATTTAATTGGAAAAAGGTTCCTGCTAGTCGAGGCAATTGAACAATAGGGCCAAAAAAAAAGGACAAGTTCGGTGCACTAAAACTCTCGTTATGCGCAGGGACCGGGGAATGGTCCAACCATAAGGGTCTATTATCCACAGTCTTACCTTGCATTTCTGCCAGAGGCTGTTTCCGAAGCTTGAACCTGTAATCTCCTAGTCATATGGCAACAATTTTATCATTTACTCCAAGACTCCCCTTCTCAAGCCAACTGAACTTAAAAGATGAAAATCGTGTCAACACTTAACGATGTGACTTAGTGATCAATAAAAGTCAATGCTCAAATTCCAATAGATATAAAATTGATGATTTCTTTTTATATGAGTCACTCGATATTCGTATTATCAGAAAATAATAAGCACTTAGAGAAATAGTCGAGATGAACCCAATTGATATAACCATGAACGTGACTGTTATTAAACGAATGAGCAAGTAGTCCATTTGGAAAATTAGTATACAACTTCAAGTTGAGACAAGGGAACTAGGAGGAAAGTGGACCAAATCCAAAATGGGACACTTATAGTTAAATCACAACTTATGAACTCATAAGAAAGGTACAACACTAAAACAATCTATTCATCATGAACCCACCTCCAAATTTGCACCTATGAAATTTGATCCTATTAAATGAATAATAAAGACATTTAATTTTCAAAATTAGTACTAAAAGGAATTAAATATAGGGCTGGTGGGGGTTGCTTAACTGTTTTAGATAAAATAATTTCACAATTTTATTTTCTTTAATTGTCATAATTAATATTGTTGTCCTAGTTCCTTTCTATTATTTCTGCAGTGGGATTTGTTTTCTAAAATGATAGTGTGTACTAGGAATCTAGCTGTGCCATACATCAGCATTTGGATAAGACACTAGAGATATTTTTTTTTATAAATAATAAACCAACGGGAAAATGACAAAAGAGAAGAAAATAAATATGCATTGTCTTAAATGAGACATGATTTTAATTTTTAAAAATTCTATCATATATATAAAAAAATATATGGGAATTAATATCTGTGAATAGTGAGTACCAACTACACATATTAATGTAAAAATATGTGAATTGAGGTTGTGTTGTACTTTTCATTCAGCTATTCATTACTCAAAAAAGTGAAACAAGAATTTTTTTACAAAAATTATTAGGAAAAATTACCTACTTACGTTATTATTTCTATGTCCAGTGTGTCATACTTTAAATGTCACCTGTTGATATTTAAAAACTCTAATTTGTTAGTAATTTTTATATTTGGAACTAAATTAATATATCTGAATTCCCATGTTTTTAAGAGATTTTTATAAATTGAAAAAGAATAAAAAAAATAATAATTAACTCTTTACACTATGTAATTTAGGGAAATTACACAAATTATTATAGGAGTAGGAAATTAAGGATTGTCGCATTTTTAAAAGTTTGACTAAGTAAATCTAATACTACTTGGGAACTTTTAGCCAACCAATCTTTTCAACCAACATTATGAAATTAAGGATTATAAACTTGGTAAACACAACCAAGAGAACCTTTTGAGTCAATGATACAGACAGAAGAGGGAAAATATTGTTTAAGATTTGTTAGGGGTTGCGTGAACGCAAGCCACCTATACTACGAATTATGACATAGACTTGATCACTTGAACAATTATGTATAGCAAAGTTTTTATTCGAGTGATATGCTTTTAACGTACAAAATTTTTCTATTTTAGGGGCTTGAATTCAAACTGATTTGTAAAAGACATATTATTATTGCTTGGGAAGAAATGTTTACCCAAAAAAATGAAAGCTAAAATGACTTAGCAAGGATAACCATAAATAATTTATTTGACTTCTGCACAGACTATCGAAATTTTATTATAAATTACATGCCATAATTTTAAAACAAATTATTCACAAGTTCTAATGAATTATGGATGAATGGAGAACTTGAATTGCATAATAAATTGTGATGACTTTGTTTTAAGTTATGTTATAAGTTTGGAAGAAATTATTTTCTAGTTTTGAAGATTCGTCAATGGGGTTGATAGATGGAACAAGTCTTCTTTCCATGCATAAGTTGTGAGGATTTTCGTCTCAAGCTAGTTGTCATTTTTTAAAAGTTAAATTGATTAATTTTTAAATTTGAATTAAATTAACTGAATTTAATATTTTGAAATAAATTTAGATGTTAAAAAATTTATAAAAAATATTATATTAATTATAACTTTTTTCGTAGACCTTAAATAATCAGTAGTAGTTTTTAGTTTTATTTTTTTAAAAAAAGAAAAGCATATGTAGGAGTGAGTGAAAATTAAGGGTGTCTATAGTTGTAAACTTTTAAAATTGTGGTCAAAAGTTAAATAGTTGCAAGTTCAATTGGACCGGAATCTTCTAGGGTTTAGCCTGGATTCAAGTAATTGATTTTCTTCATCGACGCTTCCTTGTTCATCGCCTTCAGCTTTCTCTCCGCGCTTTCCAAGTGAGTCCACCTTCAAACCCTAGTATGGTTCTATGTTTTCTTAATCTGATTAGGGTTTCATTCTGACACGTTGATTCATAATCAATTTCCTGTTTATTCTGAAATTTTTTATTTTTAGTATGATTTGGCTGTTTATGATATACCATCATTTGCTGTGGAGTAGACTGATTGGATTTTGGATCCGTTTCTCAATTTGTTTATGTGTGTTTAAAAGTCGATCTGTTTATTTGATGGTTGTAAAGGTTCTCTCGCTGTTGGTATACTAAGATAGAATAGTTTTCTTTATATTTTTATCTGGACTGGGTTCATGTTTGCTTAGTTTGTTAGGTCAGCTCCAAAATGATAAGCCGCTTTTGATTTTATAAAGATCATAATTACATGGGCTGAGTCAGTTGGTGAAATGCCTCAACGTGCAATTCTAGTTATGTTTGGGGTAATTAAGAACCACAATTGATCCATAGGGTTCGTTGGAAAAATGATTGTTAGGTTTCTCTTTTTGCTCATGTTATTATCCATAGGAGCCACTTTTTCCAAGTCTTTCGGACTACTAGCTAGCTGTTGGAATAACTCAATTCCTTGTTACCGCTAGGATGATGGATAAGGTTGCTCAGGTGTAACATTCATGAGGAACAAGTGAAAACGGAATGTCTATGTTTGCTTTACTTAAGCTACAAATGTAAAAGAGTAAGTGATCAACAGTACAGTCTGGTGGAAGGGTTATGTCTTTGCTGTTAAGTGAAGCCGTGCTTATTACAACAAAAGGGAATCTTTCTTTTTTAGTTAAGTCTGCGCATGAATGATCCAGTTGCCACCTATTTGGTGCAAAATTCACTTGAATCACGGAGCTAATTGGTTTGTTCATTGAGACATGGTTGTCAGTTGCACTTTTCATATGTGTAATCATATAGTCTTTAATATTAACATGAGTGACAACACCATCCTGTTTTTTTTTCCTGATTTAACTATGCCAGGCATATCTGATCAGATCATTCATTTGTTTTTCCATCTCAGTCCACTTAATCCGAGAAAGTCATATTAGTTAAGTTGAAGTTTGAAGGTGCAAGCCATGGATGTCATATGATCAGCACATTTTTGTTTTCTTTTTGAATAGTTAATCTTAGAGTCTTGTTTTCCGTTTCACTGGATCCATTGAAGTTGATTCTACTACAAACCATCTCAAATCTCAACCTTACTGGTTGACGTAGCATCTATATTTTCTTTTTGTTCTTCTTCTTCTTCATGAGTTACAGTTACCATAGGAACTTTCCAAGATTCATTTGAGAAAACAGAGAACTCCCACCCAAAATGGAGATCTCACAGGGTATACCATCACTGCCAGTTCGTTTTGGTTCTTGGGGGAGGGGACATATTTTTCAGTTATGCTATCTGTTAGTTTTCATGCTGCTTTAGAGATATGAATATATCAACATATTTTTAGGAGGCAAAATCCAGTTGCTTGCTATAGATAAGAGTCCTCAATTCCATGCCTGGAACATCCAGAAGAATATGGCTCTGCTTCTTTGTTGTACTGGAGACCTTTATTTTGTAGATGCCTTCATGCATTTTATTCAAACGATTGGATGTTCTGCTAGTGCCTTTGACCATATGCATTTCCTGCGGTTCTAAATATTATTTTGTGCTGATGGACTCCACTTCTTATCTATCTGGTTTCTCGACTATGAGTTCAATTGACACCTCCTTTCTAGAGTAAATTATTTTATGCAAAGCTTGTTTAGTTATTTAAGCATCCATGAAAGATTCACTTATATCATAGTGGTGCCACAAATACGTTACAACATCAAAAAAATTCTGTTGCGATGGTAAAATAAGTAAAGGAAATCATACGAGTGTGCTTGTAAGAAAAAAGGAAAGGGAATGTGTTGGACCACACAGTTGGATATTAACCATCCTAACTGATGCAGGTTAAACGGATTCATTTTGTCATGAGATTGTAAATTTACAATTTACTGAATAACACAGGATGTCAGAAGAAGCACCTTTCTATCCCAGAGAAAAGCTTATTGAGAAGCAAAAGTTTTACCAAAGCGTCCACAAGCACACATACTTGAAAGGTCGTTATGACAAGATCACCTCAGTGGCCATTCCAGCTGCTTTGGCAGCTTCTGCTTTGTTTATGATTGTGAGTTTCTTTGAAATTTCTAGATTGCTTTATCTGCTGTCTTGAATCAACCATAACTGTATCCTGGATGATGTTTCAGGGGAGAGGGATCTACAACATGTCTCATGGCATAGGGAAGAAGGAATAAAATGGTGGCTTCTGCTCGACCATTGCACCTATGGCGCCTGAAGTTTGAAAGGAGCAGACCTGTTTGTTCTTTTGGGGATTTTTAATTCTCAGTAGCTAATACTAGTCACTTGGACTCAGACATAGAGCATACCGATGTATGAGATATGCTATCAGTACTCTGCAGCATAACACATTTGCTCATCTGTTTTGGATTCTGCATATTTGTATTAGACGTTGTTTATGTGGAAATAAGCATGTCAATTACTGCACATCTCATTTGTCTTTTTAACACAAGAAGGTATATCAAATGAGAAATTCCTTTTAACCCATGTAAGGTGTTACAGAAATATGGTATTTGGGTTCTTTTCATTGATGGCAAGTTCTGGATTCTACAGTATGCTATATATACTACTTACATGGATCAGAGAAATCCTCTTAAAAAAGAGGAAAACAGAAGGAAAAGAAGAAAAACAAAACCTATCCATTCTCAGGTCTGGCATAGCTAAAACATCTCAAACTCAATATCCTCTCCTATACTTTTGAACTCTTTTTGAGACTTGGCAATCTCCTTGGTCTGTTGGTTGGTGTCAGGGATTATATTTCCCAATTCACAGAATCTAGGCAGTTCTGGAGGTGTTTCGCATCGTATTAGCGCCCAGTTCAGTCCCTCGAAGAAAGGGTGCTGTTTTATCTCTGCAGCCCCTTTCTCAGCTCCCAACCTATTCTCCGGTTCCTTTTGCAATAACCGTCTGATCAAATCTCTGGCACTAGAGCTAACCACAGGATATGCAGGGAACTTGAGACACTGAGAAACCACATTTGCTAATGTATCATCATTTGCTGGTCCTTTGAAAGGTGTCCTTCCATATAACAGTTCATATAGAAAGATACCAAAGGTCCACCAATCAACTGCACTGCCATGACCTTCTCCTTTGATAATCTCTGGAGCCAGGTACTCATGGGTGCCCACGAATGAGTTGGATCGGGCATCAGTTGGCTCCACTACGAGCTGTGGCAAAGGTGTGACTTGTGCAGCTATGTCAGCCTTTAGCTTACGTGTCTTTGCTGCTGCAGATAAAAATCTAGGGGTGAAGCAGGATACTTGCCAGGATGGATGTAGGCAGAAGGGGTCTATGCAGCTAGATTCCGAGCATGGACTAGATGTCTTTGGGGGCTTAATCACAGGAGAATATGATTTAACCAACATAGGATTAACAACACACCTAAGAGACAAATCAAAATCGGACAGCATGATGTGACCATCTTCTCGAACCAAGACATTCTCTGGTTTCAAGTCTCGGTAGATGACTCCAAGCATGTGAAGGTATTCCAAAGAAAGAAGAACTTCAGCTACATAAAATCTGTAGAGAATAAGAACAACAGAATAATGTCAAGATCACATAGAAAACCATTGAAACTGCGCGAGATTAAAAACACAAACTACACTTCCATCACCAGACTTGTTCAACGAAGTAACTTATAGAGCACAAGATATTTACTTGAACACAAGTATATTAGAAAGTTATTCAGTAAAATTTGAAAGAGTAGGCTCAACATGTTAGGTGTCACCTGAGATACTCAACTTTAAGTAAACGAATGATAGTAAATTGGAAGAAGAATATTATTCAACTATTACATGCTAAATCCGCTTGTATCTTTTATTTTTATTTTGATAAGGAACTCCAACGTGCTAATCTGCTATGAATCAAAACCAATTAGAGAAGTTCTCTAGCTTTTTCCTGTTTCTCATACACAAAGTGACTTATAAAATTGTTGAATAAAACAAGTTATATCATAAAGCAAGCTAATTTTTATCAGCAAATGACAAGTAAATAATGCAAAAGAAAGTCTAGTAAAATATTTTAGATAGATATCTCTAAAGTCTTAACGTAAGGGCTTCAAGGCATGCATAGCTTCATCAGCCGGATAGCAATCATGAAAAAAAGAGTGACCACAGCGTATATGTGCCCACCTTTTGCAGATTTTTCCGCTTTCTCTCTTGGAATCCAGATTAAGAATAGACATAAAAAGAAATAGTTTCAGGAAGGAAGTAAACTATATATTATAAGTAACCTGGCTGCTTGTTCAGAGAAATTCTTGTTGGCTTGCTTTTGTCGGAGTACATGCAGATCACCGCCTGGACAATACTCCATCACTAAACATGAATATTTTTCATTGGTAATATGGGCATAGAGTGTAGGGAGAAAAGGATGATCCAGTATTTGCAGTATTTCTTTTTCAGTCTGCGCTCTTGTCATCTTCCTCCTGCTGGCCAGAAAGTCATTGTCCATAACTTTCACAGCAAATAGGCAGTTTGTGCCCATTAGCTCAGACAGATAAACAGTCCCAATGTCCCCCCCACCAAGTTTTTTAAGCATCTTAAATTGCTTCAAACTAATATTTCCATGTTGCTTCTGAACACAACGAATGGCTTTCCATCTCAAATCTTTGGACATATGAGGCCGATATCCACTGCGGCTAGACCCACTGCGATAGCTTTCTTCACTAAGGCTTGTGGTGCTGCTGTAATCCCCAATGCTACTCTTTGAACTTTGAGATATCTCCCCCTTTTCTCTTGATAATGATCTTTCATCACCTTTTTTAACTATACTTCTTGTTCTATTACAACTGCTTGAGCTGAGACCAGGTTTAGTAACACTTGATTCCAGAGTAGACGAGCTAACTTCTATACTATTTTCACCACATGATTCTGAAGATTCCTTATCCTCTTCTTTCTGATCATTCCTCGGTACATTTTCAGGTGTCTGACAAGGAATCTCACTTATACTACAGCTCAAATAATTGTCGATTCCACCATTGGATTGCTTGGAACTGCTGGTAAGAGCAGAAATGACATTCTTCTTAACAAATGTTCTGCTTCTGGAAAATGGTCTCATCAAACTTGGGCTGCTAGAAGTAGGTCTGGTGACTTTATTTCCAGTAATAGAAGTAGATGAGCAAGAGACGAGATCAGAATCCAGTGCCGGCTCTCTGTCTGATGGGATTGCAGTTGGTGGAGCTTCAACTGAGGTAGAAACTGTGTGGGTTTCCACTTTATTAGCAGAAGTGGCAGTTGAAGAATGTGGTAGTTCCAAAAGTAATTTCCGCTCAGACACTTCTTTCAAGTAACCAGGACCAGTATCAGTAGAGTGAGGACATGCCTCGTTTCCATCTGAAATATCACTTATTTCTGTACCGTGTTCCATTGCATCTTTAGAAAGATGGCAAGAACAAGAAGCATAAGTAGATTTTTCTTTAGTGGGTAAGCATTCATATTCAGCGATATTATCAGAAGTATTTGACATACTGCTATCCGGGATGAGGGATATCTCCACTAAATTCCCTACACCTTCATTGACAGTATGTTCAGGGCCACTAGACTGAACAACAACAGGCCTGAAAAGGTTTTTGACAGCCCCTGTCTCTGAGACACCCGACAGCCTGGATGCTTTTGATGTACGCTTCTTCACAGCAGCAAGCTCTGATGCCTGAGAGATGCTTAATCCTCTGAAGGCCTGCTTCAAACTTACAGGCTCAGAATTATCAAAACCTGATGCTCGAGAGGGGCTAGATCGCATTGGTCTCTTCATCGCGCTTTTGTTGAATGCATCTTTGATGCCCTTTTCTGATTTACTCACACCTCTACGGGAAGTCCTAATTTCTATAGCTTCAAACAGTTTGTTAATATCATCCTTCATACAATATTGTTTATCGGTAGCAGGATTTAAGTCCTCTGTTGACTCGGTAATTTCACTAGTACCAGTTAACCCGCCCATTGCTTCTAGAAGCATATCTAAGAAGACAGGAAAAAACTAGTCCAATGTGGCCACCGAAAGTCTATATAACCCCTCTCAGACAAAGCACTACGGAGAGAAAGAAGCACAAAAGAGTGCATCAAAAGACCTCCAAAATGGTTTTGATCATATTGATAACTGCCTCTTTACTACATTCAATATGCAGCAGCATTTCTTTTCTGCTACAAACGAAAAAAGTTAGGCAAATTACAGATGAATAATTAAATTCATAAGAAAAAATGAGTCATTTAAATCCAAATATAGGATTTATAACATCCACATGTTATGTCCTTGCTAATGCTTCTGTTTTAATTACTGCAGTTAGGAGTTGAAGATAAAGGACTATGCGCACAGTCCTCTAAATTATGAACCCGCCGTTAAAATTCATGCCATTGTACACCTATCTATAGCATCTACAGCCAGTTGTCCATATGTTCTTTAAAGACAACCAACTGAAAATTACATCTGTGTAGAGTTTGGTACTACTTTAGACAACCACCATTAATGGTGAGTTTAAAAACAATAAGTATCCAACATATCTTTAACTTTCTTGCTCACTCATTAATTCTCAAAGCTGTTAACTCATATAACTACATTTTTCTATTTCATCATAAGTTCTCTACCTCCCAAGGTAGAGGTAAGGTCCACGTAGACACTACTCACCACAGACCCCACTCATGGAATTACACTAGGTGGTCGTTGCTGTATCATAAGTTCTAGATTACATTAACTGTGTTTATGCATACACTTCCTTTATAGAGCCCAACAGTTTCAAACCAAAATCCACCAAATCAAGCTAAACTGATCTAAATATTCAGTTGAAAAATCCAATGTGATACACATAATTATCAGCTTATCTAAGTTTTAACAAAATGAGATACAAGAAATAGCATTAGAAGCAAAAAGGCAACCCAGAAATAAAAAAGTTAAAACCTTTCCATCTTTAACAGGGATCAAGAAACAATAAATCTTCCATCTTTATGAAAAGAAAACTGAACAAACTGAGCCAACAAAAGCAAATAGGATCTCCTTTTTATTTCAATCAAGAGCAGAAGAAACAAAAGCCAGAAAGGAACATCAGCTTTAAGACTAGTGCAAACATTTTAAAAAAGTAAGAAATACAATATATGTATAAAGCTTTTACCTTTAAACAACATATAAGGAAAATTGAAAGAGATAAAGCAACCACCTGAAGGGAAAGCTAAATCTGCATTGGCCAAAGAAGAAGATGAAGGGTAATTTGGGGGTGTATCGGCGTGTGAGAGAGAAGAGTGAATGCCAAGAATGAGAAAGTTGAAAACTTTGAAGGAAAAAGAAGAAACCCCATAAGTGATTACTACTTTTAAAGGGGTTTAGAGTGAGAGAGAGAATAAGGGGAAAAGGGTGAAATTGAATGAGAAAATTGGAAGAATTGGGAAAATCACACTGTTGTTTTCCTCTGTATATTTTGTCTTTGTCCCTCTCTGTATATCTTCCTATGTTTGGGGAACTTCAAATTGGCGGAAAACAGGAAAAGCTTACACTGCAGAGACCAACAAGACCTTACTACTTTTGGAGCTCATACCAAATCCCAATTAAAGACAAGTGTTTATGTAAATTGCCTAATTAGTAAAATAAAATTGGAATTTTAGTATAAATTGATTTCTTTTGTTTGAGGTTTTTCTCAGTCATTGTTGTATATTCAAATTGAAGCTTCGCTATATCTAAATTCATGCCGCATAGAATAGGACTCTATTTGGGGAAAATACTACCTATCAAGCATTTGTTCATTCGAGACCTCTGATTAAAAAATAAAATCATGTCATTAGTCAATTTAATCAGCTATAACATCAGTGATTTGCCCCCTTTTTGATCAAGTTGTTTGCTCATCTACTTTTGCTTTTGTTTCTGAATTATGTTATCTTATAGAACTTAGGTTGGAGGTCATATTGTGACTTGATTAAGGACAAATACGAAATGAATTGATACCGATATGAGATGAATAATTTTAAATATAATAAAGGATAAATTTAAATTTGTATATATTTTATTCTTTTTTTCCTAAATCAAATTTAGAAAAATTATAAAAGGTCGACCTATCAAGCAAGTTATTATTAGTATGAATAAGTTGTTGGAAATTGTTTAACAGCATTAGAGTCAGAAAATGTATAATTAATTCTTCCAATTCAAAACACTTTTTGTTCTTATTAAAAATATTTATAATTTTAGAAGTTTAATTATTTTTAAATTTTATTCTTAATAATATTAATTATTCTTGAAAACTATTAATACCTTAATTGTGACACATAAATTAAGTAAATATTCAACAAAAATATATTATATATAAGACATAAATAAAAGTAAAATAATTAAATACTTCTCCAAATTACAATAATACTTTTTAAAGGTTTTGAGGAGGGGTGAGCTGGGGGTGGGGGACATTTGAACCAGGGAACATAAAGAGGTTGACAGAATAATGTGTTTTTGACTGTTTAATCTTTTAATTTACCTTTTTAATTAAAATTATGATATTTTTTTTTTAGTTACTATTTTCATTTTTTGAGAAAAAGTTGAGCTGGAATTTGATCATTTCTCCTCCATTTCAATTTCAAAGTTGGAATAGACTTGCGTCTACTTTAGATAAAAATATTCAAATATTTATCTTCCCTTTGGTTACAGAAATTAGGGATTATCCCAATATAAATTTGAGATTAAATTTGCTTAATATTTATTATAAATATTAAATAAAATCCAGATCTAGTTTATGATAGTATAATTAATTATCTATCACATATAAAAGATGAAAACTGTACTTTTATTAAGCTATTCTCTTGAAATAACTTTATTTTACACCAAATAATTAAGAATCGATTAAATTGTATTTAACTGTACATAAATATTATATTTGTCTTTGTATTACTGAGATAGTCGTGTCTGATCTTTACTTTTAATTGAATGTTTGAAATTTCAACTTTAACAATAACAATAATAATATACCAATGTAATCCCTCAAATGGAGTTTGAAGAAGATAAAATGTACGCAGATCCTTGTCTCAAAAAATATCAGGCCTCAAAAGTAAAATATACTAGACAAGAAAGAAAAAACGCCTAAAGTGAAAAATAAATGATAATATATAAATACAATAAAGTAACAAATATAAGACATACAATAACAACTCAAGATATAAAAATACGACTAATCCTATTAATCTACTATAACACGAGGCCAAACATCGTCCTACCTCTACCAGCCTATTAATCTTCTACCCGAATATGAAACATTCAATCTTTTCTATCCAAGGTCATGTTCTCCATGATATGAAGTTGCGTCATATCTTATTTAATCACCTGCCTCGATACTAGATTTATCAAAATGTTAAATTTTGAATAGTATAAAATGGATAGAGAAAAAAGTGAATATCAAATTAAAACATTCAAATCTCTAGGTAGGGGTATGAATTTAATTTTGGAAGGACAGTTGTGTACAATATGGGACCAAAAACTAAAACCATAGTTCATTTGACAACTTGCAACAAAATAAATTTGATCCTATATCTTAATTAATGTTTCACTCAGCAGAAACATAATGCAGATTTCTAATTGATAAATATGTGTACGAAAGATACATATTTTATTATTATTGATTTTTGGTAAAAATGAATGTGAATAATTTTTTATTTTAATAAATTGTGTTTAATTGATAAATTGAGGTGAGATAGTGGAGAATACATATTATTAATTAGGCACAATATACAAATATACAAATATGACCGTAAACTTGGCGCAAAATTATAAGTTGAAACTCAAACTTTCAACTTGCACAAATAGGCACTCCAACTTGTCAATTCCTGAATAATTAGACACAAGGTTCAAGCAGCATAAGCGCGTGAGTTACACTCGCGCTGACGTGTTTTTTCCGTCCAATGCTGCGATGCCACGTTCGTCCATGCAAGCAAAAGCTCTACACATCGTATTCCGATTTTACACGTGGCATTCCTAAAAAAAATAAAATAATAAAACAATTTTCACAAAGAAGAAGAAGAAAGTGTATGTTAATTTGAAAATAAATAGTATATATATATATATATATATATAAAGAAATGTAGTAGAGGTAAAAGGGTCAAATTACGTTTTTTTACTGTTGCAACGTTCAAAAATGCCCCACCCACGCGCCTAATTTTCGTGTTAGACATGCGCAGTGTCATGTCAGCGATCAATGTCTAATTGTTCAGGAATTGGCAAGTTGGAGTGTCTATTTGTGCAAGTTGAAAGTTTGAGTTCCAACTTATAATTTCGCGCCAAATTTAGGATCAAATTTGTGTATTGTGCCTATTAATTAACATGACGGGTTAATAAAATTGTGATAGTATGTAATAATTAAATATGAGATGTTGGGAAGTTTTATTTTTTGGTGATTAGTATATTGCACGTCAAGTGGACGTGGTAACGTAACCTATACTTTTAACACCAAAAAAATAACGTAATCAATACTATATTGGTAGTCATTAGTAATACCTCTTTTCATAAAAAATAAATAAAAAATATACCAATACAACTCTTAAAAATGTTACATCTACTTTTAGAAAATTGCATAAATATCGTTTGGTCGAATTTTAAAATTTTTAATTACATTATTTATAACATTTGATATCCCAAAATATCACTATGGATGCATTATAAGGAAAACATTTGCTTATTACATAAGAAAGAGTTCAGTAGCTGAAGTAGGCAACAATTTGTAAAGATATCTTTTAAAGTAATAGAAAAATATTTCTTTGTTTTATTTTAATTTAATTAGTGTACAAATTTTTTCCTTTTTGAAATTAAGCTACACTAAATACATGTCATTTAGGTATAATTTTATTACTTTGAAACTCACTGATTGTATAACTATCCAATTTACAGAATTATCAGAAGAAGATGCCATCAAAACTTAACAACAAGTTCTATCTACATAGCGGTGGTTAGACCGGATTAGGTTGTATATCTGAAGTTTTGGCCTATCAAGAACTTTCATGTCTAAAAAATAAAAAATTCAAAAATAAGGATGTTGAGATGGATGTGCGGGATATAAGGAGAAATAAAATTATAAATAAATATATGATAAGGTAGAAGTGACCTTGATGGAGGACAAAATAAAAAAAAAAAAAAACAAGATTAAAATAATTCAAACATGTGAAGAAAAGATGCTTGCACAGATTAGGTGCGGCAATGTGAGAGATTTGCTATAGATGGGTAAAAAATATGTAGAGCTACGTTAATTTTTTTTTTTATAAAGAATTAATTAGACAAGATAGGACACAATTTCAACTTATCGAGAACATGACCTTAGATACGAGAAAGATATGAATTAGGGTAGAAGTTAGTTAGGTGATTGAAAGTATTGCTTTGCTTTTTCTTCCATATCAGTAGATATTAATGTTTCTACGTATTTCGATTATCATATTATTTTGTTTCAATTATGTGTCGCATATGAAGTTTTAAGAATCGATCAAACTTTTTATATGTTTAGTGATTTATTATGTTACTTCCTATGTCCCTTTTATATAGCACGGATAGAATTTTGAAAGTTAATTAAACTTTTTATATATATATATATATCCAAATAAATCATGAAAAATAAATTAAAATATTTACGTTATTATTTCGAAATCATGAATAAAATGTCTAAAGTCGAGACTAATAATTTATCAAATTAAATAAATAAATCATCATGGATTGGTGTTGTGGGCTCAGGTTATAGCAACCTTTCTTAATTTGAGGGAATTTTAAAAGTTAAACATTCAAAAGGCATATAAAACATTCCATTGACCTCTTAAAGTTTTCAGGGACACCGCATAAGTTGAGATAAAAAAATAACATATATTATTTTAAAAAATAACATAAAAAGTAATATAACGCTCCTTCAATTTTGCGTCTGGTTGAAATTTTAGTAAGATACAAAATTTAATACATAAATCTTAAATTAAAAAAGTTTATAAATTTTTAAATTTTAAACTTGTCATATACGATATCAAATTATCAAGCATAAAAGATATAAATCTATGCAAAACAAATCGAACCAAACTAGAATACTTAACTTTTTAAAAAATATTTATATATTAAATACGTTCACTTTTATTTGTCCCATTTTATTTATAGAAAAGAAGTCCAAAAAATTAGAGTGCAGAGTGCATTGGTCCGCCAACCAAATGTGAAGTGTGTTTCTCGTGGCGTTTTCCATTTATTGTCGCACTCTTCCTCTCGCATTTTATATTGAAGAATCTGACATTATGGTTTCTTTTCTTCCCATATGCTTGTTGGATCGTGAATGCGCTTTAGCCCTATCAATGATTGATTCATGAATATGTTAATACCAAATTTCTTTGTTTTCTTCTTCAAATCTTTTATTATTTAACTGTGTGAGTGAAAGGTGCATTTAATTTCACATCTGAAAACCCCTTTTGGTGCTATGGAGGTTTACAAGAGATGGATTAGGAGGAATAAAGATTTTGTGCGTCAAGTCGATTCTATTGTCAATGTAAGACGCTCTCACTTAATGCTAAATCAATGTTCCTTTTGTTTTGCTCTGTCACTGTATTTAATGTTGAATATGGTGGGTCAGTGTAGTTGATAAATTTCATTTCTGTTTTGATAAATTTCTGTTTTCTCTGTATGTAGGAAAAATGATTTCCCTTTACAAATGATTCAACTTTTACATTGAGATTACATAACCTGCTACCTACCTAAATGGTGTATTTTTCACTCTCAAAGTTTCTACCTTTGAGTGGTTTGTGCTTGTCTCGGCAGTTGGTAAATGAAACTTAGGATTTTTGGCATGTTGGAAAATTTCATCTGGGGAAATGATACAAAATAGTGTGTCAATCACCATACATGTTGGCTTTCAGCATCCTGCACTAGGATACTTGAAGTTCTGAACTTGAGCATCAAGAGTGTACCTATGGGTCGATGAATACTCAAATAATGTTAAGTGGTATGTTGAGGCATCGTTGCTCCATGAACCCGGCTGCTATTGAAGCCCATTGGGCAAAGTTACCAAACACCAGTACTAGTTGGAGAATGTTGGTAACCTGGTAAAATAGTGCACAACCTTAGACACCATTAGTTTAGAAAAGATAAGTCTTTCATTTTAGCAAGTTACAAGTAATTTTACATTTATAGTGAAAGTAGAAACAAATATTTGAGTATTTACGGTGTGCTTGGTATGATGTAAATTTTTTCCAAAGGAAAATACAAAACAACAACAACATTACCCCAATGATTGCGGGATAGGGGGGGTCGGATATACGCAGCCTGACCCCTATGTTTAAAAACATAGCGCGACTGTTTCCGGATGACCCATGATGAGCATCGAAAGTTGCACTGACTAACTGTTACTTCACAATTGAAAGAAACGCAGACAGTTTAAAGAGCCATTTTGCTTTATTCCATCATACTCCTAAGCCAAAAAATAGTAAATCTTTGGCTCCATCCAAGATTGATGGAAATTCCAAAGGAAAATAATTTCCTTAAAATGATAAATTTCTCCATTCTCTTCATAGGTGTTGTAGCTCTTATTGGAATAATCATAAAACAGTGAGAGATGGAGAGAGAAACATTTTTCCTTGTTACTGTTAGTAGGAGTTTGTTGTATACATAAAGACGTACATTTGCCAATGACGTACATTTGCTCATGTCATTAGTATCGCGGATCAAACTTTAGATGGAAGCTATCATTGCTTGAGATGTTACATTGGCAAATTTGCACCAAATTAAAAGATATCATAGTTTTGTTGTTCTCGTAGTCAATGCCTTTGCCATTTTCATTTATATCTTCAATATTGAAAATTATTTATGGTACTCCTTTGTTCAAGTTTTGGTTGTTGCATGTTTTAGTAACTGTTTCCTCATCTTTTTCTATATGTTCAGAATTTAACGTGGTTTCTCCCAGATGAGTTTGCTGAATCAGAAATCGGGCCAGAAGCAGGTTTTGTGAAACTTTGGTAACAATAGGCTTCTTTTCTGTTGTTAGGACAGCTAGCATATCTTTCGAAACTGATTTCTTCTCTTTTGAATTTGGGATCACTCTATTCCATGTTGTCTTTCTCATGTAAAAAATTAGCAACTATAATAGTAATGGTTTTATCGGGAAAGTTCTCCTTGGTTAATGTCACAATTCCTATGAATATTACCTTATGAAAAACATAAGGAATTACTCGAGAGGACAGAAAGGTTTTCATTTTAACATTTTTCACTTTCCAACCTATGTTTTTTTATCCCCCCTTCTCCTGAACCGTCTATTCCTTGCAGTGTCATCCCTTGTAGGAATGATTTCTACTGTGAACGAATATATAATAGAGACAAGTCCAACTGAGGCGCATACCAGATGTGCAGAGTCTTCTTTTATCCCTTTACCATTGTGCCTTACTTTGCTGAAAGATTTGGAGACATCAATTGAGGTTGTGGCTGAGCAAATTTATGGTGAAAAGAACAAATGGAATTTGATTGCCATAACTGAGACTGTCAAGTAAGTGTCCCAGCTAACTTACTCATAATCTCCAAAAGATTGGTTGGCACTTTACGACTAAATCTCTGCACTATTGCTTTTCCTTTCCAGGGTTTGCATTAGGCTGGCTATCTTCAGGAGAACTGGATACAAGATGCTTTTACAAGGAGGGGAGACTGAAAATGCAGAAAATGATTCTGATTGTTTTAGTCTTCAAGAAATGAAGAGGCGGCTTGGTAAGCCTACAGGGAGTGAAGAGTCTGGTATTGCAAAAGCACTTCATTTGCAAAACTCGGGGAATCTTGAAGGCAGGGCAATATCTGCCTTAAGCGGTTTTGGCAAGAATGCTACAATGCAACATCCACGAGCAATAATAGAACGTCCAAGTAATTGCTTTTTGTTCTGTGCTAAATTATGGTGATTTGATTGTTTCTCTCACTTTGGGTTATAAATTGTTACAAAATTTCTTTGTAGGTAAACTAGCTGAGAGACATAGTCTATGGGCTTTCTTATCTGAGAAAGGTATTCCCGGAGGCTTCTTCATGATGGGAGAGATTTTGTTCATCATAAGGCCTCTTGTTTATGTACTATTGATGAAGAAATATGGAACACGGTCGTGGTTTCCCTGGTGCGTGTCGCTGGCTGTGGACCTCATTGGAAATAGCATTCTCTCAGTTACATTGATGTCTCGACATAGCGGGAAAAATCAGCAACTTCAGTCTTCTGACTCTGAGAAGGAAGAGGTTAGGATACTTCAGAATTTCAGCAATCTTCTTTCTCCTCGTACGGAGTCTAAGTTCACTTGTACTGACCCTAGACTTAGCAGTTGATGCCTCCTTCGATCAACAACATTTCTTCTTAAACTTTTAAGTCTGATTCTAGACTCTGGTTGGGTGTTGATTCTTTCTTGAATGGGACTGTCTTATTTCTTTCTTAATTATATCGATGTAATATTTCCTCTCTGGCTTTTTTTCATGCACTCCTCCATCATCATGCAGCCACCCCACACTTCTTCTGTGCAGAATTTGGTAATGAATCCTGTAAAAAAAAATTTGCATGCTGAAATATGATGATTTTGTTCAACACTCTTATGCAGTTAAAACGACGAAGAATGTTATGGGCATTGTACCTCATTCGAGATCCACTTTTTACCAAGTATACCAGGTAATTATGTGTTCTCTTGTTACATATCTTCAACGCGAACTCAGAATCAGTTAGAATTATGCTAATGCCATCAGTTATTGCAGGCAAAGACTTGAAAGCACTCAAAGGCTAGTGCAACCCATTCCCATTCTTGGATTTGTTGCAGGTATGTTTGAAGATAAGAGTTTAGCTTTTCCCTTGTATTTTCACAATATGTGACAATATCTGATCTTGAGATGCAGAAAAATTAATTGAAATTGTTATTGGAGTTCAAACGCGTTACACATACACATCTGGTTCATAACAGGGGGAAGCTATCAAGAGAAATTTGAAGCCAGATATTTGCTTGGGGATTTGGAGAGAGTTCACTACACATGTATGTTGTCTTGTCGGGCTTACGCACAGTATGTTCCAGTTCCACAATTGTCAATGTTTCTTTTTTGGTATAGTCATCTGGCATCCAAAACCAACTTGTTTCTACTAAAGAATCTGTTTCTCCGATATTAGATGAAACCTTTATCATAAATCATAGCTGAAATGAAATGATTCAACATTTACATCTTAGTGGATGCCTTGATGTTGATCAATGTGTGATACAGGGAGGTCCATTAAAAAATCAAATAGCATCAAAACATACTTCAACCAAAACTGAACTACATTATTCTGCTTGTGTTTCAAGAAAAAGGAATGACACATGGATCTAATCCACAACCATTTACATTGGAACAAATTAAAGAATATCACATTTATGTATATACAGTCGCCTGGAGAGTACTTTGCAATGTAGAATCTCCCGTTGGGCTAGAGTTTTGAACTTCCCTACAACAAAATGAGTAGTAACGTTATATTATCCATCTGAAGCAGTGGAGGCCAGACACTGGTCTTTCTATCTTCTAGCTGTTCCCAGAAGAAATTTCTGAACTTCGGAAATAATTTCTTCCATAGAGAAGGAACTTTATCCTTTTGAATTGGAGCGTTGGCTTTGGCTTTGGCTTGAACCTGTATTAGACTGAGAAGTGAGGTATTATGATCCAATGACACAAGTTTCCAATTGCATATAGAAGCAAGTTTGATTTGGGAGGTAGCTCTAGGTCTTCCCAATATTCATCATCTATCTTGGAGAAGCAACAATCAACTACATCACTAAAACCACAGAAAACATGAAAGCACATACATGAGTTAAGGGAGGGCGGGAGGAAGATGATGTCTATATGTATAGCTCTATGTATATAGTGGTAACTTTTAAGTCAATACTTCTCCTCCTGCCAACTTTTAGACGGATGAAAATGAGTTAAACAATCGGCAAGCATGTTAAAGGTGATTCTTTCACAGTAATGCTACCTCTCACCTCAGTTTCTGTTTCCAATTCTAATTTCACTCCTGCATCCTTTTCTCCAAATGCAACTTCTGTTGGAACTTCCTGCAAGAAAGCAACGCAATACTTAAGAATTTTGAATAGGTAGGCTAACATCTTACAGGAACATGAAAAGGAAATAAATTGAACGATTTGCTGACACCTTTTAAATGCTATTTAATACAAAAATTTGTCAGATCAGAGCATTATGTCCAAGTAGAAGGATATATAACACTATGGCTATTATCACATTATTTATCTGGAATCTGTATAAAGTTCATAAAAGCAAATTCATCATGAGTTCCATGCTTCAGTCTAATCTACTTGAAGGTCTAGAGGTTACTTCATATTCTGCTTGCAACATCAGCCTGTTTAAACTTTCACTTCCCAACTAACTTGATTCCACATTCCAGCTAATTTCCATCTCAATAAAGCAAACATATTACAGAAAAGGGCACATTAGTAGACTTGGCATCCAAAATATCGGAACATCGCCAACATAAATAAAATGTGAGATGATTGCTGTGTAAAGTTTGCCTCTCCGCAAGAGGGTTAACAGCAAACAGACCACTCTGCACCAGAAGAAAAGATGCAGATTTACACTCAGCATTATATTAATATGGATCTTCAGCATTACAAAAAATGATCATCCAGATAGAACATTGCTGATATTCGGAGGAGCAATTGCAGTGTACAATAACTCATATGGAGGCACCAGATTTTCACATTGTAGACTACAGAGGAGAAACTCACCCACAACATCGAAACTTCTTGCCATCCCTTCTTACCTGCAGCATTTGTAGGAACGCAACGGATGACATTGAACACCTATTCTTTAACTGCACTCACTCAAAAACTTTGTGGAAGCAAACAAACCGAGATCATAACTATCCTCTCCAAGCCAATGATCACACAACCATGGTTATTTGGTTGAAAAAGCAGATTAAATCAACAGATTCATGGGACAATATCCTAACCTGGGCCAAATTCATCCCATTCCTCTTGTGGCAAATCTGGAACAACCGAAATGGCATCATTTTCAATTAAACTCCAAACCTCCTTTGATTAGCCAACTATATAATAAAGCATTGGAATACAAGTTTGTGACTAGTAAAAATACCCCAAATAGGATAAAGTACCATCTCTATCAAATAGGAACCTCCAGATTAAAGCGTTTTCAAACTCAATATAGACGGAGCTTGCAAATCCATTCCGGACAAGGGAGGAATTGGATGAGTTTTCAGAGACCACAATTAGAATTGGATCATGGATTTAAAAGGGCAATACACTATGCCAATAACATGTATATGGAAGCACTGGCCTTGCTTCATGGATTAAGCTTGCACTACAAAATAACTTAACACCCTTACGGATAGCTAAGAAATCATTGGCATGCTATCTAACAAAGATTGTTCCTATCAAAATTTAATGGACAATTGCAGGTACCTATGGCATGAAGCAGGAAGAGCACCAATCAAGCATATATATAGAGAAGCTAATGGAGTAGCAGACCAGTTACCATAGAAAGGATGCGAGCTTGAGGTTTTTGGAAGCTTAATGTTGTACCCCAATCCCCCTGCCTTTGTTATCTCTGTTTTGAAAGGGATGGAATAGGCACTATGTGGCCTAGGCTAATCTCCTTATGTAATGACTCTCTAGTTTGATTAATGAATAAAATCCTTTTTTATCAAAAAAATATGTTTAATCTGAAAATTAATCAAGCAAACTTATGTATCCTGAATCTCAAAAACTTTCATTTTTGAAGTGAAAGTTGTTAACAATAAGAATGGGCACATGTACACAAAGAAAATGTCTTTTTTACTATCGACACCATTAAGCACCCATAGCTGTTTTCATAGACAGGACAGAAACTACTACTTACATATAAGAAATTTCAGTAATCACATATACTGGAATTCATACCTGTTGCTTATTAGTATTCTCTGATTCAGTTCTTTCAAGTTTAAGATGCCAGCTAACTGAATGATCTCCAAGAATATAAATCATAAGATGCAATTTTACTAATCTTGATGGAATCTCAATTTTGGGACAGGTTTTTCTTTTTATCAACCAAGTATAATTTTGAGACAGAGCTTCATAATCTAAGTTGTAACGAATTCCAATTTTCACCTCAAAAGAGTAAGAAGAAAATGCATGCATCCGCCTATCGAAGAAAAAGGAGAAAACTGAAGGATAGTCCTACCTTTGTTAGATCATGAACAAAGCACTCACCTGGAAGCTAGATCGGCAAAAGTGAGTTAATTTTTTCCAAGCAAAATTACGAATAATAGAAAATTTCTTGAGAAAATCCCAGCTTTATCTAATTATAGAGAAAGAGAAGAGTGGAAACTGCAGGAAAAGAAGGATGAACTGAAGTTTGAAATCAAACGGCATCCTACAACCTTAAACTTCTGTAAGTAGCGCAGAGAAAAGCAACTATTATTAGAAAGTTTCTATGTTTAGAGATGAAGGGTTGGGAGGCTTAGGTTTGGATATTTAGGACTTCACCACTAAGAAAAAAGATTTGTGATGGACACAAACAATCTCATAACCATGCCCATCAAACATCAACAGTCTTTCTCCAGGCTATCTTGCCCTAAGCTGAGCTGGTGATTATTCAAATTTACCTCTTTGTCTCACCCAACTGCCATTTCTACATACAAGGATCTTTGAACAAACTCAAGATTGGGAGTCATCGGATATGAAGTGTCTGCATCTGCAATTTAACAAGTATTCCAGCAATATGCCCAATATCAAGTTCCATATAAGTAAAAATAGGTGAATTGACATAGGAGAATTGGTAAAGGATACTGATGTACATATCAAATAGGAGCAACTGTAAATGGCTTTTCACTTCAGTATTGGTGATGCCAACCAACTTTATGTCTTTACTCTGCTTTGGGGTAGGAGCTGGAAATAAAGAAGATACATCTAGGACCTGTAAAAGTGATGAAACTACTTGATTGAATTAAGAAATGAAACAACATGATCTGTTCGTCTATGCCAAGGATAACAAAAAGAAAATCCGAGATACACTTCCAAATGAAATCTTCTACAAAGATAGTACTTTATTACAAAATGAAATATTAAACGCAATTGTTCATCAAGTGGAAGCCAAATGTGTGTTCTGCAGCTTAATTAACATCTACAGGCTTTCCCAGTTCATTTCCAGGCCCAACTACAGAAGCCTTCAACCAAATAGAGTTAAATCATGAAAAGGAAGTCTAAACCACTTTTTTTAAGTGCCCCTGGTGGATGATCCTGTCCTATAAAGGGAAATATATGCGGGAAAATGATAGGAAATCCAGCTACTATGTTTATACAAGTCTCTCACTATACCAAGGATTTAAAAAAAAAAAAAAACACAAGATACACTTCTAAAGATCTTCTACAAAGATAGTACTTTAGTACAACATGAAATTTTAAACGCAATTTTTCATCAAGTCAAAACCAAATAAGTGTTCTGCAGCTTTATTAATATCTTCAGGCTTTCCAAGTTCATTTCAGGCCCAACTACAGAAGCCTTCAACCAAATAGAATAGAATCATGAAAAGGAAGACTAAAGTGGATGATCCTGTTCCATTGAAGAAAAATATAGACAGGAAACATGATAGGAAATTCAGCTACTATCTTTTTATAAGTGGCTCAAAGAAATTCAATCAGAGAGCTGGATTTTGCTTGGGGGGGCGCCCACGGGAAAGAACAGCAGGCATTGGGTAATCTTCAAGGCTAGCAAGTGAACAAAAATTACTACTAGATTTCATGCACAAGCATCCACTTTATTCTGTTAGTACATATACCAAATACTTTATACAAATATATTATCAAATAGTTTAACCAGTTCAGAAAAGTGATACATTGAGACAATGCAAGTGGATCATCACAGATCTGCAATCAACACAATTCAAAGTGTGTTCAATTTCCAGAAAGCTATAATAATGTCCACAGGGAAAGGCCAGAAAAAACAAGAGACATATAAGTACAGATATTTACTGTTCTAAACCCCCACAAACAAGAAAATCTGATCAGAAAAAACAATGATGAGACAGAAGAGACAGAGAAGTGCTATACTACTTTTCAATCTTGAACAGAACATTGCCATGCTGGTGTAAACAATTTACTCTTTCAAACCAGAAGGAAAAGGTAAGAGAATGAGCAATACTTACTTAGCCAACACTCCATCCTATCATCCTGTAAGCCTAGAGAAGAAAAATATGTTGAGTATGTGGTTCCCTTCTGTGAAAACATGTTTCCGATCATCATACATGAATTACCAGGAGATGGCTTGCCACATAGATATAAAAACATATCATTCCGAAGAAAAAGCAACTGAACAAAGTTATAAAAGGAAAAGGACCAGAGACGATTTGCCACAAAATAAAATAACTGCATTTATGGAGGGAAAATCTTAATAGCAACATGTCATAATTATTAATCTGCACAAAGCCAACTTTCCAGGATTATGTCAACACATCCACTGCAGCAGAGAGGGGGGAGTACAAATTAATCTCTATTAATGGACCTGATAAAGCACCGAATTATAGCATACTTGGTACTGGTGCCACAAAGAGAGATGTTTTTAGATCTTATATCGAAAAACCTCCTTTTTTATTATTTGTTGGAATATATAATACATATGGAAATAACAACAACAACAACATACCCAGTAAAATCCCACAAGTGGGGTCTGGGGAAGGCAGATTGTACGCAGACCTCACCGCTACCTCAAAGAAGTAGGGAGGCTGTTTCCTAAAACCCTCGGCTCAAAATCAGGTTTTAGTCGTTAATGAAACAAAAACATTTCTGAGACCGGCTTTACATACTACAGAAATGGAAACTAAGGAGAAAGTAATGCCTGGCCAACTCAAAACTATCTATGCTAGTATAAGGAAGATGAAGGATGAGCATCAACTGCCTCTGAGCCACTGCTTTATTTTAGTTCAGTTGCAACCCCATAGAGCCTTCCAGATATGGTGGTGGCCTATAAGCACCACCATGTATGGTGTTTGGCAACTTCATCGAACCTTGAAATTATGGTGGTGGCCTATTAGCATCATCGGGTATGGTTTTTGGCAAACCCTTAGAACTTTCCACGGATGGCGCAGGCCTATAAGCATTACCAGGTATGGTGTTTGCCAACCCTGGAGAGACTTCCAATCCAGGTATGGTGCTTGGCAAGCCCTTTGAGCTTTCCATGAATGGTGCAGGCCTATAAGTATCACCAGCTATGGTGTTTGGCAAGCCCTTTGAGTTTTCCAGGAATGGTGCAGGCCTATAAGTATCGTCAGCTATGGTGTTTGGCAAGCCCTTTGAGCTTTCCATGAATGGTGCAGGCCTATAAGTATCACCAGCTATGGTGTTTGGCAAGCCCTTTGAGCTTTCCATTAATGGGACAGGCCTAGTGTTTGGCCCTTCCAGGTAGGTTGATGGCCCATAAGCTGATCCATATAATTGACTAGCATGACTTCCTATTTGCCCGGGTATACTATCAACTCGATTCCCTCCATGACCTCCAACATATGAAGCTCCTTGCGGGTAACATCCATGCCTGCATGAATACTATTAGCACTTGCTGATATACCTGCTCCAGGTCCACCAATGGCCACACCTCCCACAGGTCCTGCCAGTGAATAACCAACATTTTCATGCATTGAGCCGGCAACAGGTCCATGCAGTACCAAAGGGGGCATAAAATAACCAAAATTGTGGCCAGCAGTTCCACCACCTTGAAACAAGGTGTTGTTTCTAATGACATTACCAACAACTCTTTGATTTTGTGGCGGCCATGGACTTGAAAAATGTGAGCGTTTCACTTCTTTGTTGCTCAACCACACAGTTCCATCACTTTTTCTCTTATGTTGTGCTGTCTTCTTATCAGTTGTCTGCTTATTGAATTCAGCAATTTCTCTCTCCAAGCTCATTATTCTCCTACTCAATTCCCAACCGGGGAGAACTTTTGAAGGATCAATCTCGTGATATCTCAAACACTTGATGATCGATTTCAGATCAGCTAAGTACTTCCTTTTTACTCCAATATTCCCTTGATGTGCACCTTGTGATCCATTCATGTTGTCAAATGATTTTTTAGACTCTCTTATAAATGTTGTCAAAAGTGTCCTAGGGTTAAATTTGTCCTGAATTCCAACACTAAAGACAATGTCAACAGCTTTAAGTACTTCTTTGTTCGCCACCATTTCCTCAATTATTTCTGGAAACTTTGCCATGAGAAAATTTGATCTTTTAAGTGCATCAGAAGCCCACTTAAGGTTACTTACCTGAAGCAAATTTCTGATATTAATATTTGTAAATTTATCTGGAATCCCGAAACCCCCAATGAAGAACAACAAACCCCGGGCATCAATTTCTTGAGCCTTAACTCTTTCAGAATTCATCCTCTCCAACCATGTTAAAGCTGCTTGCTCTGCCTCTTCCTTCACCCATTTCTCAATCTCACCTCTATTATCCATTAACAGGAAGCACTCCAAAAGTAATACTTTGGCCTTCCTTGTCCGGCTCAAAGGTGATTCAGTTGCACACTTCTTGCCCGCTGTAACATAAAACTTGCCGATACATTTTAATACCAGGCTTGCAGGACTGGGCGAAAGTCTCAATGCCTTGGTGACTTCTTCAAGCAGTCTACGAAAATTTAAGATATGTGTTATCATATACTTCAGCAGACCACGATGGTCCATCGTTTCGCAGCAGATTTCCAACCCTGAACGAGACCATTTCAGTTCTGAAAGAGGCGATTTCACTTCCTCTCCTTCCCCTTCGTCCTCTCCTTCGCCTTCACCGTCGCCCTCGCCCTCGCCCTCGCCCTCTCCCTCGTCCTCCACTTCCTTTTCCTCTTGCTTGACTTCTCCCTCTCCCTTTCCCTCCTCCTCCACTTCCTTTTCCTCTTGCTTGACTTTTTCTTCTTCTTCTTCTTCTTCTAGGTCTTCAGATGGATCAGATTCCCAAGATAGCTCTGGCTCTGGGGCTGGGGTTGCGGTTGGTAAAAGGGGTGCAGCTGCTGGTGAAGATGATGAGGCGGGTAAAGGTTGAGGCGGTAGCAGCATAGAGTTGATTGAAGTTTGTATCGAAACAATGTGTTGTTGTAGATCATTGAAGCATTGTTGGAAAGCGGAGAGAGAATCGGAGAACGTGCGGAGATTGGCGGCAGTGATCGATACCTGAGAATGGGACAGTTGCAATTGGCTGGCCATTGGTGGCTGAGCCACCGGTGCCGCCGCGGCGGAATTATCCATCGTATGAACCGGAGGTAAAGTGAGTAGCAGTAATACTTTTACCCAAACTTGTTGCTTTGGATTTTGAAAGCTCAAAGTTTACCCCATTAAAAGAAAATATTAAAGATAAGTATTGAATGGTGCCATAATGTAAAACTTATAAAAAAGATTTATGAAAAAGGAAAATATAGTACTAATACTTTTGTCAAAGCCTTGTCTACGTTGGAGAAGGATGTATTCGATAAGCCCGTTTTATATTCCTAAATGTCTAACAAAATAACTCATAATATAATTCGTAGTGCAATAATACAAAGGGTTTAATGTATGATGAAGAAAAAAACAAAAAACATTGAGCAAGTAGACTGGGTTAGCACAACTTTATTTTATTATAAAGTTGTCAAATTTAAGAATCCATTTATATCGTCTTTTTTCCTTTACAACTCCTGCCTCTGTTTAAATAAAACAAAATTAAAATAATAGATATTAGGTTACATAAACAAAACTAAATATACTAGGCCATATTTATAGAAAGAATAGAAAGTTATTTGCGTTCAGTAAAAACTAAAAAGCTGGACACTGGCAATGCCCTCCGTGGGGGTAAAAAGAACTAAAGCCTCAACATACCATCTTTTAAGAGAATAGATTTATTTCATACACATTCTACAAATGATTACTTGATTATTAGTTATTAATAATGTTTTGATCAATTAAATAAACCAATAAAAACAAAACGAGTATAAAATTGATAATTCAATAAAAGAGAAATAGGATTGAAACAAAGTTCAATCCCTGTGATTTCCAACTACTCGAAAGAACAAACACCTTTTCAGGCTAATTAGCTTGAGCTGGTTGCAGTAATCTA
This sequence comes from Solanum clarkiae, assembly GCA_011800125.2. Lineage (NCBI taxonomy): Eukaryota > Viridiplantae > Streptophyta > Magnoliopsida > Solanales > Solanaceae > Solanum > Solanum clarkiae. The sequence continues at coordinate 22,646,253 of JAABOM020000096.1, read as the reverse complement.
CTCTTGGCAAAAAATCCTTACTGCCAAAGACAGTTGCAGATTTATCGACTCAAGGAGAACCTATTTTTCATCCTAAAATTATAATCTTGAGATGAACCCTGCGAATAACAGGATTTCCTACTAGCAATATGATAATCCAACAAAGCTGAGCTCCGTCACCAATCAAGGTTTAGACACGAACACCAAAATCTCAATCTCACAACATATGCATGATGAGAATGCCATGGCATCTTTTAATGACAAGATCAAAACGGATAGATTTAGTGAATCAAGCTAAAAATTTGAAAACATACTAATATTTCAACTGTTTGACTCAAATGTTTTCCTTGAAAATTCTAAGTTCAAACAAAATCTGTAAGTAGACAATAGAACTCCTAAGATACACTCAAGAGGAACAACAACTAGAAAAAGGGGATACTCCATAAACTGAATTCTTTGAGTTATCCTAATCAAAAAGACTGAAGCCCATGTCCTGTAAAAGAAATTCAAGAAAACCACGTAAGCATATGAGAGGGTATTATTAAAGGTAAAAAGGAAATATTGACCATCAGCATTAAATTAGTTCATAAAATTAGGAGAGCAACTTACATCATCTGACTCCTCTTTTTCTTCCACTTTCTTCTCTTCCTTCTTCTCCTCAGCAGCTGGTGCAGCACCACCACCACCGGCAGGTGCAGCAACTGCACAAGCAGCACCTCCACCAGAAGGTACTGAAGCCAACTTTTCTCTGCCAGCAGCAATCAATTCAGTGATATCTTTGCCCTCAACTTGAGAGAGTAGCAGTTGGATCCTATCATCATCAGCCTCAGCTCCAACTGCAACATGTTTCAAATGTTAATTCAAAATGAAACTAAAACCAGCAGACGTTTATCACAGTTAAGAATAACAAGTTAGAACATAGAAACGGTCACTATGGAGCATCAACCTAATAACATATCAACACTTTCAAGAAAATACATAAAACCACTGGAATCGGACATAATATCTACTAGTTCAGTAGCATCAACAAAATTACACATCATCAGTTTAAGATACTTCAGAGAGAAAACCCAATATAGACCAATACTCAATAGCATCAAGCTAATTAAAATGCAGGTGCAGGGTTCTTTATGCAAGAAAAGCAAGGATTACAGTATAGTCTTTGCCTCTGGACGACTCAAGCAAGTGGGGCACCAGACAAATAATTCTCACTTTACAGGTTAATATCAGTAAATATAAATCATTATAACATCACCTACGTAGACCATGAAAACCAAAAATATTGCTAGAGGGTTATGAATCCAAGATGTTACCTAGTTATTCATAGTTATAATAGCCATTACTAAACCTGGTAACTTGAAACAGAAAAATAGCAGCATGTTTAACTTAATGAAATTCCATAACCCCTTCATAAAGGGGGAGAACTACCCCTTTAATCCCAATTTACACAACTCTACATTCAAGAGTTCCTTAGATCCCAAATGTCGATACTAGTTCACTAATGAAGTAATAATATCACTCTAGTAAAAAACTTTCACAACTTCCAAAATTCAAATTCCAAGTTCTGAAAAATCTCTATCAATCTCATTCACCATTCCTCTAATATGTCCTGTTCTTCGGGTACTCCGGATACTATGACAAGTCAAATTGTCATATTAAACCAAATGCAAAATCAGAATGTTATAACTTAGTACTTCTCTAATAATAGCTAATATTCTCTAGCATTTGAGCGAAATCTCTCTCAGCAATTTAACAAAATGCAACACATAACTTGGGCATAGAAACACATAAACCAACTACATAGACATATCAATACATAACATCACGGATCAATGACTATATATCGATGTAGAAATTGCAACATATTCAGGATCCACATGCAATATATATGAATATACAGAAATGGAAAAACATTCTCAAGGACTTGAAGGTCGTACCAGATCCAAGGATTTTCTTCAAATCCTTCTCAGAAGGGCTGGTGTTGCCACCCAATACGGCCAACAAGTAAGCGGCGATCACCTTCATTTTCTCTTCTCTGCTCAAAATTAACACAACAACCAACACAGTCAGATATAAACCGCAGATAAAAACAAAAAAACATAAACTGCGATCAATAGAAATTTGAGAGCGAGAAAGTACTTAAAAAATTTTGTTTGAGCAAAGAGAGCCTTCAAATGATGGACGTTCAGTGCTGCTCCTAGGGTTTATGAAGTAACAGGGAATGATAAGATTATATAGCTAGGGTTTTGGGGCATCCAATGCGGACTGGACTACTTACTTTAGGGCCCATTTGGTTTAGTTGCGGTCATCTTTGCGCAACTAGCCGATAAAATTCACTATTTATTTTTCTAGCCACTACAAATTTATTATGCACCGAGTATATCAGTATACAATTACACATGTATATCATGCATTATTTGCCTATTTTTGATTTATACAAACAAATGAATGATTATTTAGATTAATTATCATTTATTCTCGTTGGTCATAGTTAGGTATCATTATAGATTCATTAAGTCTACAGAATTATGATGGCTTAACTTAAAGCATAATTAAACTCAGCCCATCAACAAAATTATTTTTGTCCAATGTGTGAAATGAATTCTCTATCTCTATGAGATACTAATAAGGTCAGTGTACATTTTACTCTCCTCAGACCTCACTTGTGAAATTTCACTGAATATATTGTTATTGTTGTTGTAGTTTGTGTTAAAACTTGAATAAACTGAACAAATTATATGCATTTTGAGTCAGTGTTACCATTCCTAATTTAGATTTTTTGTTTATATCTAATGAATTACACACATTATAAAAAACCCACTAGCTAAAAAATTATTAGTAATAGATAATTTTAAAAAAATAAGAATTCGGCAATACATTGAAAAAAATGTACTAAGTATAATATATACAAACAGTGGAACATGAAATAGTGATCAAACGAATAATGTTTAGTCATACATAAATAATGAAATTTTTTATCAAAAAAGATTTTCGAATGAACCTCCTCAACTTTATCTAGTTCCATCCTCATATTCGAGACAATAATCATATTTAAATTAATGCATGATTTAAGAAATTTGATTTTGACTTATTACTATTACTAATTTTTATTATCCTTATTGGACAATCGGCAAAAGTATTCAAATGAGGTTAGTTTAAAAATTCAATCCACAATTCTTGAGTAGAATTTTAATTTAGAATACCCCCATTAAAAGTGAAAATACTCGAGTCTTCTTTTCTAAATAAATAACCGTTATCATAGAGCATAAATACGATGATTACTTACCTCAACAATAATCACATTTTAGCCCCAGTAAAAGTGAAAATAGATGTTCTTTTAATTATATGAGTTTAAAAGTGGCTATTTTCTAAATTTTAGCCACATCTGCTCACCAAAGTTATCTTCTCTTGTGAACATAGAGCAAAATCCACGATAATGATATTTCATTTTGATTATTTTTCTCTTTCTTTGGGCCAAACCTCACCAAATGCACTCTAAATTATATATATCGTCAAACTTTTTATAACAGTCATTGCCTATAATAACATTTCACTATAACAATCATCTACTCAGTGAAATAGATTTTTCATGTTATATTATGCCATACATTTTCTATAATAACCTTAATTGCAAAACAGAAGAAAAAAGGTAGCAATCTCATTCAGCCATCCAAAAGGTACCTCTTGAAGTCTATTGATCATATTGTTATATTATTATTTTTTAAAATTATACTCTCTTCATCTCATTTTATGTGTTATCCTTTGACTAGGTATGATATTTAAAAAAAAAAGTAAGATTACTCAAATTTGTGATCTAAAATTATTCTTAGATATTTATATGGCTGAGAATCATTTTATCATAAGAGTAAAAAGAAAATTTTAAAATTAAATTATTTCTAATTACAGTAATGTAATATCTTTCTGGAATGGATAAAAAAAAAAAAAAGTGATCCCGCCTAAAATGGGGCAGTGGGAGTGACACTTAATGTAGCTTATTCCAAAAATATATACTATCTTGAAATATTTATTTTACTCAATCAAATTATATACTTAAGCACACAAGAGTTTACTTTTGTCCCTCAACTATAATTCAATGCATTACAGGCTGAGCATTCTCGATGTTAGTGTTTAAAATGTGTTCAACAATATGTTAACGTTTAACAACTTCGTTAATTATCATGTATTTTATAAACATCCTTTTGTATAAGTAACCTTATAATATTCAATCATTAAGTAAAAACACTATTTAGTGTCATGTAAAACAAATCTTTGTTTTTGAAATGTTTCAATGTTTTGTGCATGGGATTTACATCCCAAGCTTAGTCAATTTTGAAATTTATATTGTTGCAAATTTCGTTACATATCAGATTTTTTTTTAAAGGAAAAAAAGTATTCAGTCTTTTATAATGCTCGTACATGCATGTCATATAATAATATGGTATTATAAAAGACTAATTCATTCCTTCAAAAGAAAATATATTCCTTAATTCTTTGTGATACCCACGTGATATATATCATATACTGATAAAGATATTATAGAGGCATGGTTCATTCGTTTTAGAAAAACATAATGCAATTCTTTATGATACTATAAGGTATATATCGTATATTCATAGAGTATCATGAAAGACTAACCCATATGATATATCATACACTGACTAAATATCGTAGAGGACTAATTCATTCCTTAAAAAAAATTGAGTCAACTATGATACTCACATAAAATATATTATATACTGAAAAAGTATTATATAGACTGATTCATTCTTTAAAAAAAAAATTATTAATCCTTTGTGATACCTATATATATGATATAACATCATATACTAAAAGAATATTATCAAGAACTAATTCAATCCCTTAAAAAAAGTTCCACGATTCTTAATAATACCATATAATATATATCATATGCTAACAAAGTACCAAAAATGACAAGTTCATTCCTTCAAAAGAAAAAATTATATTAGAAAAAAATAACAAATATAGTTTATGTTTTATTTTTCACATCATTTTTATGTAGTTAATTTTTGCAAAGGGGTTGAAAAAAAAATAGAGTTATATTTTAGATATAACTTTTGTTTCATTATCAAAAGAGAACAAACATAAAAAAATTATTTTTTTCTATTATATCTGATTTTTGTAATAAATAAGTGACTTTAATTTTTGAAAAAATTATTCTACTCTAGCAATTTAGTTTTCCTAAACTTATATTTTATTTTTATATTTGAAAAGATGAATTAAAAAAAAAAAAGGACTTCCAAACAGCGTACTATTACCATGTACAACCCTGTACTACTTTGCCATTTGAAACAAAAAAAATATATTAAAGGGAGTGTTAAATTTTATAAATTAAAATTTAAGAGTCATAAATTGAGGATATTTAATTTTTAATTTTTGATTTTTGGCTTTTGGTTTTTCTTTATTTTTTTATCTTTAAAAAAATGACTTTTTATTATTTTCAAACATTTTTAAAATTAGAAAATCATTTAAAAACCAATCTAACCACCCACTAAGGATGTTAAAGGTGTGTAAGTTTGATGTTTTAATTGATTTATTCTTGAAAAAGAAACTTAGAAGGTGGAAAAGAGTCGGGCACTAACAAAATTAGCAAATATGAAAATAAAGTTTAAAAAAAAAGAAAAAAGAGGATATATTTTACCCTTAAATTTGAAACTTCTTTGACATTTGAAACCACATGGATATATTCTTCCTTTAATGGTCTACTTAAATTATTTCTTTTCAACAGCGTAATTAGTGGAGATTAATAACACATGCCTTCTATTATTTAATCCACAAAATGTCTGCCAAAAAATAATTAAGAATAAAAAAAGGTTAATTACATGTTTCATTGCTACAATTAGAGGTGGCAAACTGAGCATGGATGGAATTGAATATGAGCAGATCAAAATGAACTTAAGAAAATAAATAAAAATATTAAATTTACTTATATTAATATAAATAAAAATATCAGTTAGCAAACAGATAATATGAACATTCATAATATATATTCAATACTTCTTATTATGTAAAAGAAATAAATACTTTTAAATTACAAGCATTTTTTTTTCTTTCTTTTAATTTTTCTCTTTTACGATTCTACGTCACTTTTTCATAGGTGTGTAGTTCATGAATTATTCATATTTTATGATATATTTAATATTCAATTCATTTAAAATAGATTAAATTAATCTGATTAATTAAACAAATAACCATAAATGTTAATCATTCTACCACCCTAACTCCGACATTTCCCGATTCTGGTGGAACAAGATGCATGGGAATTTAATATTCTAATTTGACCTAATCATTCCCTGTTAAATTATAGATTAAAAATAATTTAATTAACATGGCCAATCTATCACGACAACTAAAACATGGACTGCTATTTTTAAGAATATAATCGACACGATCAATTGTTCCAAGCTTCTAGTTAATTAAACCTTTTATGCTTCTTGACGAATAGAATCTTAAAAAGTCTTTTAAGATTTAAAGCTTGAAAAATATATTTCATAGTAAACAAACCAATAATTCAGATATAAGTAAGATAGGATCTCCTGAAATATCTTTCACACATAGTCTCACATTATCAGTAGATAAATGATAATTAAAATGAATCATGCTCTGATATTACGTTAAAAAAATTGAAAATAAATACTTTACATTTTCGATAAATGGATGACATTGATAAAATAATAGCTTTGAATTTTTAACCATTTTTCTTTTTCAAAATAATTTGTGGTCCATCCTTTCAAATATACTACGATGTTTTAAAATTAGATTCCCTACATCATGTTATTCATGTGGATATTGTAAAGTCACTTAGCCAGTTGAAAGCCACTTAAAGCGGATCATGAATCTAGTTTACAGAAAATATTTAATAAGCAGTCTTCATCATTAAAAAGATAATACTCCTGGGTTTTCTAAGAATCTATGTGCAACAAGTCCATGATCACCCTCGCAATACTGGAGGTTAGTCGCGGGGGCGAATTTACTGGACAATTTATGATGCACGTGAATTCATGATTTTTTTATCAAATTAAATATTTTATCTACATTTTTTTTAGAGAATGGATCTAATATTATTTGTTGGTACATGCATATTCCAAAAAGACTTAATGTTCCTTCCTTCCCTCCCTATTCTCATTCCTCGCTCTTCTTCCATGTTCAAAGCTTGTTCAAAATTCAAACTTTAAAAATTGACGTGCTACAAATCTGACTTGTTTCGAGTGTATAATATATCAAAAGATTCAAATTGAAACAAGCTTATGTCTAAATTTTGAGACCATTGGATGAGTTGGTTGGGATTGGAAAGAAATTGATATGCGATGTATGTATACTTTATAATATCAACAATGTGTATACTTCTCTGATAGACATACTCATATAAACACACACATACACAAACACACAAGTTATATATACATGCAATCATTTTGTTGAAAATAATTTTTTTATGTTTGTTCATATTGATTTATCCTTTATTATCAGTGAACTCTCGACAAATATATAAATTTAGATTGAAGTTACTAGGTAGATTCAGCTTGTTAACTCCACCATTAATGGTTCTGTGAAGTAACTTTGCATGTAATATATCTGAGTAAAATTTATCAATCTGAAGATAAAAGAAGTATCAAATATACCCAACATTTTTTTGAACATACTTGTTATTAGATCAAAACTTCAGAAGTACTCCTTTGACGTTAGTCGTCTATATACACATAGTTCAGCTTGCTAAGGCTAAAACACTTAACTATAGATGAACTATAGATGAAGTTCGAACTATAAGTAATTACAAAAGCTAGCAATCAAATTCTACTGAACTTTACTATGGCTATAGAATCAACTGACTCTAAATCCTGAATTCATCATTATCGTCTTTCTTGAACCATGACGGGAAGTCCACCTCTCACGGTGGCTGTCAACCCCAGCATGAACTTTGGTGTCTGATCTTTTGCACAAACTAGAAAGTTGAATTGCCTAATCAATGCCAAAGCAACACTCTTCATCTCCACAATAGCCAAATCTTTGCCCAAACAAACCCTAACTCCACCTTGAAAAACTGGATACTTAAAAGGACATTGAGGCTTAAAAAGCCCGTCTTCTTTCAACCATCTTTCTGGCTTGAATTCGAGACAATCTTGACCCCAAATACTCTCCATCCTCCCCATTGCATACGGATGATAAGTTACCCTCGTCCCTTTAGCCACAAACGTACCATCAGGGAGAGTATCGTCTTCTTGACAGAACTTCGAATCAAATTGAACAGGCGGAAATAGCCTTATACTCTCATGTATAGCCGCGGTCAAATAATGCATTTCCCGCATTTCCTCAAAAGTAGCCAGAGTTGTCTTTCCTGTTCTTCCCATGACTCGACTTGACTCAGCTCGAATTTTATCTACGACTCGTGGATGTTGCCCTAATAGCCAAAAGAAAGTAGTCAAAGCGGAAGCAACAGTATCTCTTCCGGCTAGAAGGAAACTGACGACAATGTCCCTAAGGAGTTTGTCATCATCAATATTCCTCATGAACCTAGACAAAAGGTCATTTTGGGAAGAAAAATTGTTTTTTCTTTTATGAAGTATTACCTCCTCAGCAAGAATATCAACTTTTTTAATTGCTTCTTTCAGCTTCTTTTCTGATCCCATATTCAACGCCCTTTTAACTTTCCAAACTAAAGGGGAAACTGTCATAGCTCTTTCAGCTGACAATTTAGAAGCTAAATCAAACGCAACTTGAAGATCAGAAACTGGCAATGATAATTTCAAACAACCAGGATCCATCCCAAACGAAAATTTACACATACTATCAAACGAAAATCGCCGGAAAACGTCTTGCAAATCCAAAACGGCACCGTTTTGAACCTTACTTTCCATAACCGGAATCAACCGGTTTCTAATTTCGTCTCCGACGATCTGGAAAGCGTACGAACGTATCGATACGCTTCCGAGTTCTATACTCGCCATTTTTCGCTGAAATTTCCACATCTCCCCGTCTACCGCGAAAATTCCTCGGCCTAGTAAATCGCCGAGGATCGTAGAAAATTGCTTCCCTTTAGGAAAATTACTGAATTTCGTTTTGAGCATGTACTCAACGTTGTTGGGATTTGCTGTGATTACATTTCCAAGTACGTGTACGTGAATTGTTCCACTTGTTGATTTTTTCAGTAGATGAGAGTACCAATCACAAAGATTTTTGAATTCTAAAGACCAGCTAGTACTCAAATACCCTTTGCAAATCTCACACTCGCAGTAACGTTTAACTCTTGAAAGAAAAAAGAGAGCTGATAACATTAGTACTAAAACCGCCAAAATCAAGAAAAAGAGAGTAGCAGCCATTGCTAGATATGACTTCAAGATTTTATGTGAGTGAATGAGAAGAAAAGAATAAGAGGGCGTGGTTATTTATAATGAAAAACCAGAAATCTACGTACACTTTTTTTTTTTTTGTGTGTGTGCTAGTGATACAGCTTTTTTGTTTTTGGCTATCGATTAGTTAGTGTACTTCAATTTGGTTTTGAAAAGGACATTATGTTACAGCTAGTGGTTGTACATAAAATGACACAAGTAACGCGTGCGCTAATACGTAATACGAAACAAAAGTCATTTAACTGTAATTTGTTGTACACACTATATTATTTATTTTAATACATGTGCTATTTGGATTATTGTAGCTTTAATTATTCAAATTGGTGGCTAATTATGTATCATTAGCTGTTTTTAACATTTTGAATTTTTCTTAATCTTTTATTTATAAGGATTAAACGAAATTTGGTACGACTCCTCCGTTTGTTGGTTGGTTACGCACTTACGTTTTGAAATGGAAACTAATTATTAAAAATTAGTGCATTCCAATTAATAATGTAGCATTACGTATAAAGTGTGTGCTTGTGCTGCAAATTATTTGACAAATAATTTATTAGGATTATATTATTGAACTATAGTTGTGTTATGATGACACCTGTGATTTGAAGAAGCAATTTAATACTCATATGAGTTGTTTTCAGTGATTATAAGAATTAAGTTATTTATTCTGATTTATTCATATATTAAATACAAAATCACAAATTAGTACCAGTATTTTCCTTATTTGTGATTGGGAAAACTATTTTTTTTTTTTAAGTAGCTATATATTGACGTTTTCAGACAAGAACGTGATTCATATTGTTTAATAGGAAAATGGATAAATATATCCACTAATTTTGCGATTGAGAGTGAATATTTCATTAAAAATTAGTGCATATATATATCTTTGTCGTCTAATAAATGATATGTATATTTACCCTTTTTGTTAATATACTAACTTAAAAAAGAAAATCTAAATCTGATTTTTTAATTTAAAAAATATTACTTGATTTTCAAAAATTGTCTCACTCATTTTTTTTTTACCCTTCAGACCCAATCCAATAATAAAAATTCAATCCCTCTTTTATTTAGACCTAACTCAAACTTATTTTAAGATTAAATAGAAGTAAAAGTGGTTCTTTTTTCTTCAAATATATACGGATAATAAAACTGAGTGAGGTAGTTTTTAGTCACCCATTTTTATTTTTTAATTTAGTAAATATATGATTGTTAATGAATATGATAAATATTCATTACAGGATATCTATGCACCATTTTTATAACATAGGTTGTATTTGCTCTATATTATAAATAAAAATGATATAAAGAAAGAAATATTATATGATTGAATGATATTATTTAATTATTCTAATTAAATTAAATTAATTTGATATAAATATGGAGTAAGCAATTACTATTATGAATGAAGATGTGTGGAGGAAAAATAAAGGAAAGAAACGACGATGCGAAAATAGAGCCAATTGATGTCGCCCATGTCGGCAACATGGGGCAAATTACACATGACAGGACGACGTCGACAAGTCTAACAGGTACATGAACAAACATATATTATAATAATTTATGCACCTTTCTAAGACAGATCCACACTTTCATAGACAAAAAATAATGTACTTGTCTCAAGAATAATTACTTCATTTTAACAATTATCCATTTGCTGAGCATGTCTAGTTGCATGGTCCTCTTTTTTCAATAAAATATCTCATGGCCAACATGTGTTTCCTTGAACTCTGATACTTAGTGTATGCCCGTTTAAAAATTGTAGTCGACATAGCTAATTATGCTACTCTGAAATCCAAATTGACTACGTTCTCTTGTTGTTAATGTTCTCTTTCTGTCCAAGTTTAAGAAGATTATTTTAATCTATTTCGGAATGACATGAATTTGTTGCTATATGTTACATTAATCGGCTAAAGGAGAATTTAGTTTATTAGAATCAGTAAGATAAGACCTAATTTCTTTGCTTGTATTTATTTTTACTGAATTTTTTTAATTATATTATTAATAAAAAATCGATAGATAGACTATCCAGTGATATAAATTCAAACTTAAAAAAAAAAAGAATGTCAGCCTTTGGAAAGTACTAGAAGGCATTTTATTATTGTTATTATTAAGCCAATACCTTAATTAGTGACCCTCTGGTATGTGTGGTGGAGGGACGCAATAAGTAAAGTGATCAATAATGCAATGCAACATAATATTTCAAGAAACAAAATAATCGAAAAACTTAAATTAAAATTAACTAGAGGCCAAAATTACTAGTTTTAACTCAGTTGATGGAGCCATGATTTCAATTAAGACGGTTTAAAATTTTAAAAAATAAATACACAAACTAATTAAAATGGTTCGACATCTTCTATCTCTCTCTATATATATTAAGAAAAATAATTTTAATCATATTTTTCATCGAAGGAGATTCGAATTAAACCTGAGATAGATAACTTCGCCCTTGAATTTAACCCAAATATTAGAAATGACTTTTAAATAATTTTAATCATATATAAATGTAGTATATTTTTTTATCGAACAAGATTCAAATCAACACTGAGATAAAGTGATTTCGCCTTTGAATTTAACCCAAATATTAGAAATGAATTTTCTTAGTTTTGACAAACACATTTTCAATGTTTAGAAAAGAAGAGATAAAAGGGGATAGAATATAATTTCAGTTTAGTATGGCCAGCAAAGTGGAAAATATGTAGTTTCTGAAAAGAAAACAAAACCAAAAAAAGGAAACAAGAGGGCCTGGGATGTGTCTAAGTTGGCTGTAACTATCAACTAGTAGTGAGGTACACGCACAAAGAGACCCTAGCTCAGCTGTCAAAACAACTGAACTAGTTTCCTTTGAATTAGTGCTCTTTTTACTTTTCTCTGGCTTGACATGACATGACATGACATGTCTACCAGGTGCCTTCTCATCTTAATCTATTTAGTACCACTTCAAAGGGAATAAAGTGTCACGGTTCATTCCGTCAATGATATTGTTCAATTTAGATTTAAAATTATACGATTTTAAAATAATTTATAAATTCAACATCTATTGTATGTTTTGTCTATCCTACCTCCTCTTAAACTCGTCCTTATTGAAGTTTGCTTCATCATATGAAATTTGTCTGCGCTCAGTATTGAAGTTGATTCCATTTTACTGAAATTTATCTAAACTCATTTGAACTCTGACTTATATATATTGACAAGGCTGATATGTGAGTAGTGTTTATACCATTTGTTATGATCTAACCTTACTAGTGATATTGTTCGCATTGAAATTAGACCTACACGACTTTAAAACACATAACTAGTGGATAAGATTTACTTACTTATATACTCAATTCTCTCATATATTTTGCTGATGTAGGTTATTCTTATTCTAAACTAGGGCGTGTCACATAAAAATATAATCTTTTGCTATTAATTTTTTTCTTGTTGATTAGAGATATTAACTAATTATGAAATTATTTTATCTCATTATTTATATTAAAATAATAAAATTTCTAGATCATATAGAAGATAAAATATCTTAAACCATAAAATATTCTTATCTCCTTTCGCATATCAAACTACTCAACAATTTACCTTATTTGACTTGTTTGATTGAAAGATTTTTCTCGTTGGACAGTTAAGTGTCTTATATTTTGTTGAATCCACATCAATAGACTAGAGTAATTCATATTTGATTAATGTACGAAAATGCTCCTTTGCTGATCTCATTATTCAGATTTTGTTTTTATTTTTAAAAATTATATAAAATATGAACATTGTATTTGTTGCTACTCATAAAATATTAGACTTTTATCAATATTTACAAAAATTTAAATTATAATTTAATATTTTCTCACAAAACTTTTGTTTTGCTCAAACAATTCTTTATGCTATAGTTTAAAATTGTTCATAAGTTACCAGAAGAAAAATCATTTACTAAACTTCTATTTTAGAAAAGGACCACGCATAAAACTTCTCATTCATATTTGCCCTAGATTGACCACTAAAAGAGCAAAGCCCACTAAGATAAATATCAAGTTTGAGAGTCTGATTCGAATTAGTGTTGAGTTGGAGTCGAGGTCGAGAATCTAGTTTGTGTCGGATCAAGATCAGGTCTCATAAAATTATGTAACTAGCCAAACCTATGATATGTTTTTACATTATACCATTATAGTTTGAAAAAATTACAGTTCATAGCTATAGTTAGGATTTTGTTGTTATTTTCTCTCTCTCGCCTCTCTCTCGCCTCTCTCCTCTCTCTGCAATTTCTTGCGAGATATACAATTACATATGTATACCAGCTGCATATATACAATTATTTTGATAGATATACATAGTCAAATCGACAGATTATACATATACAATTCATCTGTCTCTACTCTCTTACTCGCTTCTCTCCTCCTTCTCTCGATCTCGCCCACCTCTCTCCTCTCTCTTCTAATCTCGCTTGCCAAATATACAAATATATATATATATATATATATATATATATATATATATATATATAT
>JAABOM020000096.1:22604593-22621037 GCA_011800125.2 Solanum clarkiae | reverse complement strand
TATATAGCGAGCATGAATAAAAGACAAAATGACTTCACAAATTTGACGCGTCTCAATAGTGCAGCAACCAAGGCATGTTGCGTAGCAGCAGCCAAGGCATGCTGCGTAGACAGCAGCCAAGCTGCTGCGAAGACAGCAGCAAAGCAGTAGCCAAACAACATCAAAACAGTGTCGAAACAACAGCCAAAACCAGTGTCAAAACAACAGCATGTTAATGATCAAATACAGGGCAATTAAGTAAAAAATAGACTTGACAACGAATCAGCGAACCAGCAGCTCAAAACAGAAAAAAGACAGGGGAAAGTCCACATGTTTTAAGCTGAAAATCAGAAGATAATCACCTGGAGCATCAAATTATTAACAGGGGAGGATATAGAGATGTGACAACTAACATATTAAAACTCAAATGAACAGCACAACAGTGCAGCAGTCAGAGATAGCCATACTTCTTTCAGCTAATAGAAGCAAACACGCTTGAAATTTCAATAGCTAGATGGGCACTCAGACAAACTAACTGTCAGGAGATAGCATTTCAAGATAATCAGGCAACATTTAGGAACAGTCAGACCCATTTTTATCAGCAATTAAGAACAGGCATACTTATTTTGATATCACACAACTCAATTGATTGCTATAAATAGGAGGATTTCCAAATGATACTGAGACTACCAGACAAGAGCAATCATCATAACACATCACAACTGGTTAGTATTTATGCGCAAACAGAATTCCTTTTCTGAGTTTAAAGACAGTGAATCATGATTGATACTTAGATTTTAACAAGTCTAAGCTGTGAAAAACTGGATAAATGAATAATAAACTCTGTTTCTTTAAACTGAAATGAGCAAAATATGATTTAAGTCGGCCCAAGCATAGATGTAAACTATAATGCATGTTAAGAATGCGAATCATTAGAAAAACAGTGTGCACAGGACAGGAGCATATATATGTCCTTCATTTTGAGTCAGTTTGACAGATTTAGAGCATTCGTGCAAGTTTAACAGATAAAACAGATGACCAGCATAGCTAAAACAGACTGAGAGCAGCAAACAGCTTTACAGACTATTATTTAGATTATATATGACTCTTTAAAACACCTGAAAGTTTTAAGCAAGAAAATAAGAACTTATCACACAGGATAAGAGTTTAAATGGGCTTAGAATTCAATATTTATCCATTTATATGACTGTACCTTAGCTAAAACTCAAGTTTTGAGGGATGAAACATATCAAGAGAAGCTGACAATGGATTGAGAAACAGATAGTGGTTGGGACACCATTTTATAAAAAACCAAAATTGATGGTCGTACAAAAATCAAGTATTGATGCTAATTGAGTTTAAGTTGCTCATGTGACATCATATGGACAACAACACACTTAATCTTGGATATCACCCGTTATCAGATAACAACAAAGGGGAAATAAACCTATCGAGAAGCTAAAATCAAATGCATTAAAAACAAGTATCAAATACTACATACAAACTGTGATGTGCTACTGAACTTATCAAGACCTCATATCAGTAATCAAACGAAGCTAATATTGGATATTCTTTATGCTTATATTTGGGATGAAACGTACATGAATAAACCAGTCAAACCAATATGCAATAGTGGAAACCAGACAAAACGAAGGGTAACAACAGAACCATCAAGTCCAAAACATATTAATACCCAAACAATATCACAACGTTAATTCATCATAGTCAAGATTTCAATCATCAAACCCAGAACATCAGAACATGTTGATACAATTTCAAACATCATACTCAATTTGTAACATTCAAAATTTAAAGCGGGATTATGATGTTACCTGTTTAGGGGCAGCGAGACTGAGATTTGAGCCAAGACGAGTTGCAACACTACAACGAGTAGTCCACGCCCGTTTTTGACTCAGATTTTAGACGAACTTTGGATTTCTCAGTTCTGGTTTTGCTCGACTTCTCTGTTTTTCCTTTTTGTTTCAACTCCCTCTGGTTTTCTTGGGTGTTTTACTGGTTTTTCACTGGTTTTCTTACTGGTTTTCTAGTTTTTTCTTTGGTTTTCTGGCTTTCTGTTTTTCTTTGGTTTTCCGGTTTTCTGTTCTTCCTTTTCCCTTTGTTCTTGCTCGTCTCTCACTAGTTTTCACTGGGTTCACTGGTTTTTTGGTTTTCACTGTCTCTTACTCGTCTCCTTCTTCTATGGTCTCTACTGGTTTCCTATTTTTCTCCGTCCTTCCCTGCCCTCTCCGTAGACGAAGGGGACTATATATCCCCATATCTAGGTAAGACGAAAAGGGGAACAGTCAAAAGCTAGTTGGGATTCAACGGGATTTCAAAAGAAATTCAAACAATGGAATAATTATGTCTCACTTTTAGCTTAAAGCTACATGCTAAGACAAGGGAAAGGGGAAAAGGGGAGTTAATGGGATTTTCGGTGCTTGGATTTATCCTATTTACATCGGGTTTGGGGAAAAGGGGAAACGGGAAAACGGGGGGAAAAGGAACAGTCGGGGTTCGAGGTTTGGGAGTCGAACTTACCTTGGTCGTGACGCTTGAAGGGGATGACCATGGCGATGAAGGGAGGCGCGGCGATGGAGTTGCGGCGGTATTAGGGTTTCTGGTTCATTTGGGTGAAGAAGAGGAGAATAAAGAAGAAGGGGAAAAGCGTGGGGTAAATGGGAATTGGGGGCGCGTGCACTGCACGTACCCGGTATTAAAATATAAATAATTAAATTTTTTTTTTAAAAATCATTTTAAAAACTTGGTAAAATAAAATAGCACTCGGTAATTATTTTGACACCGTGGAGGGTAAAAATTGGGTGTCAACATTATATATACTAAAAATTCATCTCAGATTGAAAATATAGAACAAGTACATAAATTAAATAACCTATTTATCAAAGCGCTAAAGTAAATCTTATAATAAAGTGCATAAAAGCTTAAATATAATTCCTAAAATAGGTATTTCACACATCCAGGAATGTGAGTATTCATAAAGTAATCCTCCCAATCAATGCATCGTGGATCAAAATTGAGCATTTCATCCATGTTGATTTCTTCATTGTCAACCTTAATTTTTCAGTATTAACATCATCAAAGCTGTAAAATAAATGCTTAGCACTAATATTGTTGGATTATTATTTGAATTATAAATTAATTGAAGAAAATATACTTAAAAAGAGAAATAATGTAGAAAAGTTAGAATGAACGCACACCTTCCATAAAAAAATATGTAGGGTTGGTATAATTCCACTAAATGTGTAGCTTTAAACATCTTCCTTTTCATATTTTTCATATGTTTTCTCAAAATGATGAAATGAAACTAAGTTCACAAACTTTAGCATCTGAAGGATTTAAAAACGTGAGTCAGCATTATAATCGAAAAAACAACTTTAAAAAATATATTAAAAAAAATTCTTATACGTGAAAAATCAAAATCTTCTTGTGGAATTATATTTGTTAATTAGTAATAAACCATACGACTATTTTATGCTAAATTAATACTTCAGATAATAACTCAGTTTCTTTTTGTTTGGTTAGCTATTTATGTATAAACTATATTACTACTGATATATAATTTGATATATCAAGAATGTATCTTTCCACTCTGTAAATTTTCAAAAAATAAGAGACAAAATGAAAAGAAAGTACCAAGGTTAAAAAGGAATATGAAAAAGAGACCTTTAACAGCGGCAAATAATGAGTTGACACGTGTCTTCGAAATCTTGAGATATTGCTAAATAATGTAGGCTTCCTCACTCTGATAGTTTTGCCATCTTTGTTGATCCATGGGTTCTTTCTGAAGTATTGAAACATGAAATGTTTTATATCTGAATTTGTTGGAAGGCCTCTTGAAGATGAACTGATGTGATAAATAATTGTTTCTTGAGAATATTGATTTTCATGATTTAAAACTACGGCAAGAATTGAGTTTACCACTATATCACTTGGAATCTGTAAATAAAAAAATAAAGTAAACGAAACATTCTCCAAACATAGTGAGATACATTAAAAAAAATTGGTCTTCGCTTGTTTTTGATACGACAAAACATTAGGTTAAACGAAAACCTAATGATATTGTGGCATTATGTCTTTAGAAATTAAAGTCATGTCCCAATATAATTTGTAACATATTATGATAGGAAAATATAAACTTTAAGCGCGGCCAAAAGAAGTCATCTAACATAAATTAAAGGCCAGCACAATAGGGGCCCAAAATGTAAACGAACAACGAACTTAAGTATATGGAGTTGAGTTAATTGGGCTAGTAACTTCCTCCTAAGATCAAAGTCTAATAAGTTTAGCCCAGTTTTTAGCCAGAACACCATTGGGCTATAAAAAAATTATGCATATAATATAATGGGATGATTACACTCATAAATTATTGAGAAAAATTATTTATACAAAAAATAGTTCACTTTTTTAATTATGAAAATTACCATTCGGTTGACTTTTGGCTATTTGTTATAATTTTGGGCATTCAACCATCGTATAGGCAGGTATAGGCAGTGTATATTTGTGTATCATAATATATATTTAGTGTACAACTCATATATAAGTAATATACATTGTATAGTAAAGTATTCTTTCTAAAACTTGGACAAACTATATTGTATAGTCATGTATAGTTTCGCTGATTTTGAGCTATTTTTTTATGTAAATAAACTATGGGCTACTTTTTTTTTTTTTTGTAAACCTTTTACTTTTTTGTATATATATGTAATTTTCCTTAATGTAATTGTATTACATTATGTATAAATGTAATTTACATGCAATATAGATGTATTATAAGTGTCTTAAAACATATTAGCTTATTTTGATAAAAGAATCTGCACTAAGTATTAAAAGAATATATAATTTTTAAAATTATATAGCTATAAATGATAAATGTTTTCTAAGTATGGTATATCTAGATAAATTCAAATGCATAACTTGTAGGAATATATTTTGGCCTTTATTTTATTTATTTGGAAAAGGTAAAAAAACTAACCTTAAAATTTGTAATTTTTCTCACATTTGTCTCTCACTTAACCTATTCGCTCATAGATATTTTTAACGTTATCTTTTTGTCTTGAATATAATATCTTTGAACAATTTTTTTATTTAAAAAAAAAAACTTAAAATAGTCGCTTGCACTAATTACAGCAGAAGCCGCACATGTAAGGGCATTTTGAATTTTTCTTTAATTATTTAAGGGTACGGTTGATCGTTTTTAATTATTCTGCAACGTATAATTATTTTTTTAACAAAAAATGCCCGATCATACACATATAAATTATAATCACACAAAACCAATAAATAAAATCAACTATCTAATCACTAGAGTAGAAAATGATAGCACGATGCTTACTGCGAAGTTTTATATATGTATATATAAAATAACTTACTATATCAGCTTTTGAGTCAGGACTGCCATAGAAGAAATTCAAAACACCTTTTCCATAAGCCAATATAAATGCATCCAATGTTCTGTTATTAGAAAACAAAAACGAAGCGATAAATATATGTATATTTTACTTAGAATATAAGATGACAATTTTTTATGACACTTATTTATATTTTTAACAATCTAAATCGAAAAGCAATATTGTATCAGTATATATTTGATAAATTGGGACAACAAAATTAAGAACAAGCTCTTATTTATTAAACTCAATTCATTTTGGCATGTTCAATTCAACCAATCTATATATGTTGCTCAAATTGATAGCTAGTACTCTCTCCGTTTAAAAAATAATGACTTAGTTTGAGTTGGCACAAATTTTAAGAAAGTAAAGAAGACTTTTTGATTTTGTGGTCGTAAATTAAAATTACATCAAATGTACGAAAATGCCCTTTAATTTTGTGGTCTTAAACATGCCACGTGAAAAGTTAAAATCAAAATGTTGCCCAAAAAAAAGTCATTTTTTAAAAATAGATTATAATAAAAAAAAGTATATCATTCTTTTTAAAACGAAGGGGTATATATTAAACTCACCAGTAGATACATGAAGAAGCATTTTCAGTTTTGTACAATTCTTTGCAAACTTGAGGACGTTCATGGCACCGACCACATTGACATTCATTGCAATATCATATCTATTTTTAAAAAATAAATGCAATATTAGAGAAAGTACAATTTATTTATTTTTAAGAAATAATGAAAACTCAAAAAATTAAATTTACAATTAATTTATATTTGTACCTTTCATTAAAGTTAGTAATTGCTGCCGAATTTATGATTATATTAATTTCTTTGCACATCTCATTTCTCAATTGGGAATTTTTAATTCCCATATCTTCTTGTGAAATGTCACCTGAAATTGCAAACACTTTTTCCTCCACAAGAGAGCAAAGGTACACATTACCCATTCTTTCCCTTAGAACACTGAATAGTTCAGTCATCATAACCTACACGTGTGAGTTCATTTCTATCCATTAGCGATGTAAAATATATTTATACAATCGAGTATAATTCAAAAGAAATTGGTCCTTACCTCATGAGTGAAGCGTTGTCTAGCAGAGTTGTAGTCGGAAGCTCTAATGAGAATGTACATTTTCTTCATATTTAGTTGAACACGAAGTATCTTCTCCATAAGGACTGTATCGAAATATATGCAACTTTAATCAATTTCAAGGAATTTAATTAATTAAACGGATTGATATATGGGGAGAGAGTAATCTGTTGAGACACAAAGTCTCACATTGGTGGTTAATGGGATGAGTGGTCTCCTTATAAGACTTAGGCAATCCTCTTCCCTTTGAGCTAGCTTTTGGGGTGTGAGATAGGCCTAAGACCTACTTCAACATGGTATCAGAGCGTTTTTGGGGTGTGAGTTAGTCCCACATTGGTGGTTAATGGAATAGGTGGTCTTATAGCATCTGGGCGTGAGGGAGGTGTTGAGACACAAAGTTCCACATTGGTGGTTAATGTAATGAGTGGTCTCCTTATAAGGCTTAGGCAATCCTTCTCCCTACTGCTCAATTGTACGTGATTCCATCAGGGAGACCACCTAAGTTTTTATGTTTTTTTGGGTCAATTCAGATGACTAAAATTTCCTTCTATGAAAGTGCAACTTGTAATTGATGTATGGATTCTTGTACTTATTATATAGGCAGAACTCATCTACTAATGAGGGTCCCATCAACTAACGATGATGGTACGAGAGAGTCTCATCTACTCAACCCTATAAGAGTTAAAAGAAAATGCTTCCTAATATAAAATTAAACTTTTCTTCTATTTTAATAAATGACTCTTCATTTTCTCTTCACTTAATTCCCCTTTAATTTCTCAATTCTCATTTTTTAATTCACAACTTAGTTAATTCTAACATTTATCACCCATCCAAGACAATTGAAATGTAGGGTAGATATATATAGAAGTATTTAGGATTTCTAGAGGATACGGTGCACTATTACCAAAAGTGCTATCAATAAATACTTAGAGAGGTGTTATCCACTTTTTAAAAAGAAAAAAATAAATGTAACATTTAAATTTCTAACTTCGAGAGATGCATTCAATCATCACCGCATTATATGATATTCCGAGAGTGAATTCCAAAAATGAAAGATACAGATCAAGAAATTGAATTTCAATTATTTGTGAAAACATATCAATTTCAGACATCTATATTTATGTATTTTTTAAAAGGAAAAATCCTTTTGACCCAAAAATTCAGACATCTAATGCCTCTAATTTAATTTCTATAATTAAATCATATCGAACATCCACATCAAATCTACCAAATTACTCATATTACGATATTCTTATAAATTCTAACGCTCCAACTTTTTATTACAAAGTTTCTTATTCCCTAATCAAAGTTTGTGTTGCATGTGAACAAAATCAAAAGTTGAGAAATAAATAAGAGAAACTCATATAAGCTAATTTCACAATCTAGTCTATAGCTTAGCGTGGCCTAAAAGTATTTTAGCCAAACCTAATCTAGCCAAAGATTACAAATGTGGGATGTTCAAAATTTATGATCTACTTGACCAAATTTTTTAAAAATTAGATTTTTTTTTAAAAAGAAAGCATTTAATAATTTAGAGATGAGAACCTGTTTGGTGATTATTTTATTTATTATCATTCATAGTAATACATAAAAATATTATGATAAATTTATACATGCACTAAAAGTGAATTCTGTATGCAATATAAATATATTATAAGTGTTTAAAATATATTGTGTTTATCTGATAAGAAATTGACCAAATGTATATCAAAATATGTGATAAATATATTGATCATCAATAAAACTTGTTTAATAAGCATATCTTTTATAAATAGTTTTTTCAATATGTAATAAAAATATATAACAGAGATATTATAAGTGTTCGGCGAAATAAATTATTTTTAATATAAATGAAAAGGGACCAAAATTGTCGTTGAACTATGTGAAATAAACTGCTTATATCTTCCATTATATTTTGGAGATAAAAAATACCTCTGCATTATCCAAAGAGACCACAATTTACCTCAAAAGTTAACAACAACGATATGGCAAGTCACTTATCACTATTTCTGCCATCTAAGCTTGTCAACTAGGATACCTAATAAATTTTAACTCAATTTTATAGTTCAAACTTTAACTCAATTTTATTAGACTCGCCACTAGTTTATATAAAATTATGAAAGTCAAAATAAATAATGCAGGGCACATTGTCCTTCGCGCTACAAGCTAGGGCAACGCCACGAAATGCAGCTGCTTTCGAGATAGTGATGATGTTTGACATTGTTTATATTGTTTATGCAACTACGATTGATCCGAAGAGGGGTAACATGCAAAGCATCGTGCCAATTATAATTGATTTCATTAGGTGTCGATGTCTTAACTGGTGATGATTGTTTTTATTTAAAAAACAATCATTGCAATGAAAGAAAATTTACACAAATACAATATTTTACCTTCATATGCACAAACAAAGATAGAATAGAAAAGAAGAATGGCGTAAAAATAAAAAAGAAGAGCTGCAAAAACAATTGAAGTGTGGGAGCCAATTACATCGTTGTATATAACATTACGAACTTTCTTCATTTCTTCTCAATACTAAATTTCATGATTGGGAGCCAATTACATAGAGTATATGTTTTATTTTAATTTTATTTTTATTGAGTTTTGATAAGAAGAAAGAGGAAGAAGAAGAAAGGCAACCTTCGTTTTGATAGATTGAGTAATAAAAATGACTTTGGTTTGAATTATAAAATTAGGTAAAATTTAGCTGGTATTCTAATTAGTAAGTTTAAGTGATGAAATTAGTGTTATGTGTCGTGCTACATTACTAGTATTAACTCTTGAGGGCAGTAATAATTTATCAAAATGATGATAAAAGTATTTTTAATTTCAAAGTATAATGACGAATATAAGTGATGTCTTTTGCATGGTTGAAAGAAAATTTTGATCTTATTCCATAATTAAAATGTCAAACTAATTTTTGATACCAAATTCAAGATGAACTTGATGTATTTTTTTCTACCTTTTTAAATTTAAAATTTTGGACCCTTGAAGGCACTTAGATTTTTTCTTTTAATTATTTTTTTATTTTTATTTTTCGTAAAGAAGGCAATTAGAATTGATACTACTAAACCCTTGGATTATTCCAAAATCCAAACCAAGGTCTAGTATTTCCTCCGCCGTCGCCGCTGTGCACTGCCACTGCAGCCGGAAAATGGACAAAGCGAAAAAGAAGAAGAAAACCCTAACCCCAGAAGTCCAATTCCGGTTAAGCTTAGACAATTGCTCGAAAACGAAAGATCTTTCTACGGCAATCTCCTTATACGAATCTGCTCTTTCAGAATCCTCAACAGTCCGGCTTTCCAATAACCACTTCAACTCTTTTCTTTACATCTGCTCCAACTCTGTTTCAGACCCATCAACGAAGAATGCCGCTATTGAATTTGGGTTTCGAATCTTTGAGCATATGGGTTCGTGTAATATAACCCCTAATGAAGCAACTGTCACGGCTGTTGCTCGGCTGGCGGCAGCAACTGATGATGGTGATAAAGCATTTGAGTTAGCTAAAGGGGTGGGGAATTGTGGGAAGTTAAGGACTTATGGACCGGCTTTGTTTTGTTTTTGTAAGATGGGTGAGGCCGATAAGGCTTATGAAGTGGAAGAGCACATGCGGTCTCTTGGGTTGCAACTTGAGGAAGCTGAGCTTGTTGGGTTGTTAAAGGTGAGCTCTTTTTCTCTTTGTACTGTCCCAGTTATTGCTAATTAACTTATTGATGAACCCTTAGGTAATTTTTTATTGTATTTTTGTTTAGATTGTGATTCAAGATGTAGTCTTTTTCAGTAAATATCTTGGAGCTGACAGTAATTTTGTCCCTAATGGTTTTGCTATCTGTAAATATCGGAGTGATTTTGTGTGTTGGGGAAGGGTTGCCTTGCCTTGTCTCTTGCCATTGGCGACAAGGCGATCGCCTTTCACAACACTGGGTGGTGTTGCTAGGTTGTACTCTACTTGAAGAATTTACCATGTATCTGTTTTATGGGAAGGATGAACCTATACACTGATCGATCATTCAACAAGTTGTGATGTGCAATTTTTGGTTTAACTTTTGAACTTTAACCTTCAAGTTTCTTAGTACAGGAAGGAAAAGGTCCAAATAGAGTGGCTTGTTATATTGGATTCATAATGATGACCAACTATTTGGGATTGAGGCATAATTGTTGATTGAACTTTTACCTTCTAGGTGAGTGTGGAGAAAGAAAGGGAAGATAAGGTCTATCAGTATTTACATAAACTGAGAATGTCAATCAGGAGCGTAAGTGACTCAGCAGCAGAAATCATGCAGAGTTGGTTTGGAGGGGAAATGGCAACTAAGGTGGGGTTATCCAACTGGGATATGGATCAGGTGAAAGAAGTAATTTTACAAAATGGTGGAGGGTGGCATGGTCTTGGATGGATTGGAAAGGGTAAATGGCTTGCACAGAGGTCCCAAATAGCTCCGGATGGGAGGTGTCTAACTTGTGGGGAACAGTTGGTTTGTGTTGATATTGACAGAGCAGAGACAGAAAGATTTGCAGAGTCAGTTGCTTCTTTGGCTATGGAAAGGGAAGTCCATTCCAATTTTAAGGAATTTCAGGTGAGGAAGTTATCGTTAGTAATATGTGATTTACCATAACGATTCTATTTAAACACAACATATATGCTGTGTCTTTCCAGTTTTTTCTGAGTTTTTCTCCTAACTTCTAGAATTGTTTAGGACTGGCTGGAAAAGCATTCAGATTATGATGCTGTAGTGGATGCAGCAAATGTTGGGCTCTTTCAGCAGAATTTTGCTGAGGGAGGCTTCAGTATTGCACAGGTTGATAATATTAAGTTTGCTATTTATTGCCTTTCATTTGGTTTTTCCATTTAATGTTGTTAAAGGCTTAAAGCAGCAATTTGATTCATGTTCCATCCTGTATTGCAATAGAGCAGCTTGTTGCCGTTGTGAAAGAATTGCATAGCAGGAGCAACAAGTGGCCACTGGTTATATTACACAAAAAACGTGTCCGTACACTTTTTGAGAATGCTGGCTACAGAGAGTTGCTTGAAGAGTGGATAAATGAAAAGATACTTTACGGAACACCCTTTGGATCCAATGATGACTGGTAAAAACTGAAGACTCTTTTATCTTCTCTCTTTCTCCCTTACACTAGTTTTTCTTAAAAACTATTCTAATGAGCAAAGCAAATTGGATATAGTGATGTTATATCATCTTGATTTCCTTTACCTTTATCACTTTACCTTTTACATTGTTGGGACCTCTTGTAGTCATCTTTTTTGTATTGCCTTTCTTGTTGCTCCCATGATAATTTAAAACACTTAATTTTTTACCTGGGAAGTGATAGAATGCCCCTTTTCTTGACTATGTGACTGGTCATATGATTTGAAAGTTATTTTCCTGTAGATCTCTCAGCACATCCATACTATGTGACATTGTGCAATATGATATAGGTACTGGCTTTATGCAGCAGTGAAACGTAAGTGTTTGCTCGTGACAAATGATGAAATGAGAGATCACATCTTTGAGCTCCTGGGTAGTAGCTTTTTTGCCAGATGGAAAGAAAGACATCAGGTTTAATTGCTTAAACAATTTCATTCCTTACGTTCATGTTTTTATGCTTCTTGAAATGTGATGCTTCCTCTATCCCATTTTATGTGGCACCCTTTCCTTTTTAGGCCATCCCAAAAAGAATGTCGCCTTACTGCAATTGGAAACAATTGAACTTTAAAATTCTCTCTTTACTCTTAATGAAATAATTCTCAGCTACACAAATATCTAAAAATTGTTTTCGATCACAAGTTCAAAAAATCTTTTTTTTTTCTTAAATATCGTGCCAAGTCAAAGGGAGTATTTTTTTGTGACTTTTGTTTTCATATTTTTCCCATGATTGAATTCCATCATTCAGATGATAGATTGATTGCAAAAATTGAAGGGATTTGGATGGTGAATTTTATTTTACTTTCTTCTTCCTTTTGGACAATGCTATCAATTCATAAGTAATAAACTGGCTTTAAAACCCTTCTGTTCTTGGATTCAAAATAATAGGAAGATATTATATTTATCTGAAACCACCTTCAACAGCGTAAAAGTTTGGTTGTCTATAATTTCACAGACAAATAAAAATGAATCAGAAATTGTTGTATGGTGTTTCAGTATTTTTATGCACTCTCCTCTGTAGGCTTTTTATGCACTCTCCTCTTATAATGTTTACAGTGAGTGGTAAATTGTTGTATGGTGTTTCAGTCCTGGTAATTTATTAGTTTATGTTTCTTAATGATACTTGGTAATATTGTAGGTCAAGTACACTTTTGTTAAAGGGGAGATTAAGTTTCTGATGCCACCCACATATTCTGTTGTCATTCAGGTAAACTGTCTTACTCTCAGTCCCTATTAAACAGCATTCTTTCCTTGACAGATGTTTCTTGTTCATAGTCGTCTATACAGATGACTATTTACTATATCAACATCTCGATTATGTCTTTTCTTCATGTCTCCAGTTTTGCATGTTAATGTCAATATGCATTTTTTCTGACCAGAAATGGAAAAAAAAGTGACATATTTCTTTGTTGCTGATTAGTGAGTTGAAATGATCAAAAGATGTCTAGCTATTGTTACCTTACTGAAGGACATTAATACTTCTGTCAATTCGTGGGATTTTGATATTTTTCCTCAATTCGCATCTTATACCATATTGGATATCCCTTCGCAAATTTCTGCAGGACAGAACTTTAAATTGTTTGGACTGGTAAACAAAAAATGATCGATTCTGAACTTGTATTGAAAAAATAGATCTACTAAGTAACTCCTAATTACATGTCTATCTATGGTTTTGAGTTTTCAATTAATATATCAATTTACTAGTTCTGTTGTCTCTATATATTTATATTCTCATATTAATATATGTCTATTTCAGGAATCCGAGAAGGGGTCATGGCATGTGCCTCTGGCAGCTGAGGCCATTGAGGAGTCTTCAAGGACTTGGCTCTGCATCACCAGACAAGCTTCGTGTGAATCTGGCAATAAACAACCTGCAAGCGTAGTAGAAGCTTCTCAAGTTAGTGAACTTGATCAAATTGCAGCGTCTTGCCATTCAGCTGGCGGCTTAAATGGATGTGCTGGTTTGACTGGTAAAAGGAAAGAGAGGTCCCCTTCTCCATCTCCATCTCGTTCCAGTCTACAATCTTGAAAATTTGAAGGTGATACCTTTTCCAGAACCTTTGCATGCATTATCCGGTCATGTTGCTCAAACTGTTACCTTGCAGAGCTTATTTTCTTTCTTTTTACAATTAGTGAATTGGAAAAGATTTACTGGTGGGCATGTTCCTCAAACGAACACATTAAGATTTGTCGTTCATTCATTTATTTGAGATGTCAAAGTTGAAACTTTAACAATTTAATTGACCGGCAGAGGGATGTACATTATCTTCATCACCACTCTTATTTCTTTTTCCCTGTGTTGGCAACTTGGCATCCCAAGTTTTTCTATGTTGAGGTTTAGTCGTCCATCGCTAGGTGCTGGTGTTTCTGAAGAGGTAGCAGACAGACACATGAAGAATACATTCATATATATGTGCTTTCAGTTGAAATAGTGTCTTTTATAGGAGGAACAATTCTTTAACGTTCCTCGAGGATACAACAAATTAAAATGGATACAACGAAAATGATAAATTTTGATACTTAATAACCATCCACCTAGAATTTAAATTATTTAGTAGGAAATATAAATTCCTTTTCCACTTGTTCACTAGAATACATATTTTACCAACCCAGGTATGTGAGTGTTTTTAAAATAGTCTCCCCAGTTTATGCTCTTGGGGTTAAAGTTGAACAAATCTATTTCAATGCCAGACTCCACTGCTGCTCTGCGTAACTTTTCTGTGTTCATGTCATCATATCTGTCACAGAATTTCCAAGATTAGTCTTATATACATGGTGATAGAGCAGATATAAAGATGATTTAAACTCGTTTGTATTAAACCGTGCTTATAAGTTATATGTAATTTACTTACACTCCCTTGAAGAATAAATAGGGCGCGTAAAGATCTATCAACCGCATCACAAACTTGATTTTCCTGTCAAGCTCTGAATACTTGTCTTGAAAGAATTGGCAGAGTAGTGTGTTTACTATTTCTAGTCCCTGTAGAAGTCCAGTTTCATTTCATGTTAATCACATAATATTAGGAGGAGGAACAACATATTTCATTTATCTTACCTTTAAAGGAAGCAAGTAATGAATGGCCATGTATCTGTGAAAGCTATCCATGCTGCTGAAAACGTCAACTTTGCCAACAATGACTGGTTTTCCTTGCTTGTCAATCCATGGATGCTCCTTGAAGTAATGGAAGGCGGAATCCTGAGGACATGTGAACTTTAATGGATTTGAGACGGACGTTCCAACATGGTATATTATTTGACTCCCTCTTTGGTCTGCATGAGCCATCATTGTTACTATCATCGCATTCACTACCATATCTGCTGGAATCTGTGCATGCACCTATCGTTTTAAGATTTGATCGAATGTTGTTGAACACTAATTAGAAAATCGTTACTACTTACAACATCAATAATGTTTTCAGGATCGCCGAGGAAGCATGTGATTTTTCCTTTGCCATATCCAAGGGCTAAACTATCAATGGTTCTGCACAAGAACCATATGCTTATGTTTATATAAAAATCATTCAACAATTCTTATAAGATTACGCATGTATGTATACCTTATGCCTTCAACCCAACCTGGGAAAGGTTCTTGGAAAGTACTAGTAACAATAGTAGGACGAATGATAACAAGAGGCACATCTTCTTTCAAGTCTCCCAATAACATCTCTGCCAATGCCTTTGTGAACACATAGGTGTTTGGCCATCCATACTTCCTTGATCTTCATAAATCAAACCTCATCACAATATATGTTAGCAGGATTTGAAATTTATAAGTTTCAATAACAACACCGCTATAATAACAACATCATACTCGATATAATTTGTGTACCTTTGAAGGCCAAGCTCCTTCATGGCTATTCTAATAGATTTTTCAGAAGAATCTTCAAGTCTGAGCTGTTTGAGTGTTTCCTCCACAACTTTCTTCTCTGTATCAACATCTAGTCCTGATGTACCATTCAAGGTCTCACCCAAATTATAGGGTGTTTCCAATATTAACCCTGCCTTTTCCCCTGACACATATGCTAAACAAATAAAAGTAGAAATAGCGGTCAATCATTAAGTAGAGTAATCATCATTAGAAGGTGGAAGCTACCAATTACCAGTTGACACGTGTAGAAGAACCTTTAATTTACTACACTTTTTGGCAAAGTTGAGAACGTTTATAGCTCCAAATGTATTGAGCCCCAAGGCTACATCATATCTGAAAATTGAAAATATTTGAAGCACAATTCAAACACACGTGTATTTTATACATTATCAGTGTGTTATAACAAGTTGTACGTTTTATTTAACTAATTTCACGATTAGTTGGTAATTACATACCTTTCATCAAAATTAGTAGTTGCAGCTAGATTAACAACAACTTCTACTTCCCTCCACATTTCTTCCAGCAAAGTAGAGTCTTTGACCCCCAAGTTCTCAAATGTGATATCACCAGGTATAA
The DNA here is from genome assembly GCA_011800125.2 of Solanum clarkiae. Lineage (NCBI taxonomy): Eukaryota > Viridiplantae > Streptophyta > Magnoliopsida > Solanales > Solanaceae > Solanum > Solanum clarkiae. Next base: position 22,604,982 of record JAABOM020000096.1, on the reverse strand, counting down.
TCGTGGTCCTTTGGGAGATAAAAGCGTTCAAATTTGCCCCATATTTTCCCCTTACAAGCTTAAACAAGTCCTTTTCCACAGCCTGTTTGTTAAATAAAAAGATGGAATTGATAAACATGTATGTTCCTAGTTGTCAAAAAATACGATTTCCAAATAAGTATATTACTATACCATTTGCCTTTAATTGTACAATGTACCTAATTGAATCCGTTTTCTTTTTACAAGGGCTAAAATCACTTATTTTAGCTTTTTTACCCCATATTGTAGGGTTTTTGATCCGTTTATTATTAATATTTCTTTTTTCCAAACTACTCTCGAATTAAGGGGTCTTTTTAAAAAAAAAAACACACAAATTGGGGGTGGGGGAAGGGGAAAATGGGAGGGGGATT
>JAABOM020000096.1:22582726-22594399 GCA_011800125.2 Solanum clarkiae | reverse complement strand
AAACCGATAATAAATATTATAATTATATTTTTATTACTTGATATATAAAGTTCTTGATAGTTTCATACTTTTACCTTTTACTGTCTCAAACTCTCAGTTATTCTACAATGTGATAGTGTTTGTTTTTGAGAAAAATGTAATTTGTCAACTCATGTGTATGATTTATTTGATTTGTCATCATGTTTCTAAAGAATTTTTTTGGTTAAATCTGAATGGTTAAATCGTCGATAAGACAATATCTTAATAATTTTATAATAATTTTACATATCTACAAATTAGTAACTAATAATTCAAGTTGATAAATTTCAAAATTGAATCGAACTAATCGATGTGGCACAATCACAAGTTGGCTGGAAATATTAATGCAAAGAATAATTCAAGGACTTTAAATATTAAATTTTATACATAAACTAATGGTACTTTTCTTTTGGAGAATTTAAAAATGGAGATAAATCATTAACTACATTGTCGTTTGTCTTAATCGAATAACTGGTTTTTTAAAAATTTAATTTTATTGCTTCTGATGGACCCAATTCTGCTATAAAAGAGTACAACAACAACATACCCAATATAATTCCACAAGTGGGGTCTGGGGAGGGTATAATGTACGCAGACCTTACCGCTACTTCATGGAAGTAGAGAGGCTGTTTCCTAAATCATGGAATAAAAAAAAATCTTTTTCTTAGACAATATAATCAAGAAACACCAGAAAATAAATTTTAAAAAGTTTAGGCTACAATTTTCAGTATTATGCAGTTATTTCGTATCTTTCCTCGACTTGATAATAATTTATTTGACAAAAAATAAAATAAAATAGCCACAAAAAATATTTTGAATAATAAATGTCTTTCATATCCAACTATAATGATGAATGATTTTTGATTTCTAAATAATAATATTTTAAAATAAAGCACTTCAACATAAAAAATTATATTCAAAGAAACATTTGGATATCATTAAAGGCTTTTACATTGATTGACCACGACTTAGAGTTAGTCATGCATAAATTGATGTCAAGTTTTAATCAAGCAATTAATTTAGAAGAAGATTGGCGTTAAGAACTAGTTGGCTTTTTGACGAAATAAGGTTGCAGCAAATTTTTCATTATACAGTTGTCTGATTGTCTCATATGTTTTGTCTATCTCGATAATGATTTATATGTGCGACAGTACAATTGACTCAGAACAAAAAAGTATTTTGAACAACAAATGTCTTTTTCAAGCAGCTATATATGACAATGAATGATTCTCGATTTCTAATTGCAAAACAAAGCAATTCTGTTCTTCAAGGTCTAACTCACACCCAAAAGTTAGTTTGAAGAGACGAGGATTGTTCAAGCCTTATAAAAAGTTCACCCATCTTATTAACCATTAACGTAAGAACTTGTGTCATTTTCAACACTTAACCACTAAATGTGGGACTTTTGTCATTTTTCAACACTTCACCTCACGCCCCATGCTTAGTATTTGGTGTGTTCGAATACCATGTAAAATTAGGCCTTGAACTTAACTCATACTCCAAAACCTAACTCGAAGGGAGGATTATTTAAATCTTGTAAGGAGTCCACCAATTTTATTAACCATCAATATGGAATTTTTGTCATTTTTAATAACTTCGACAAAAAGAAAAAAAATATTCAATAGCATTAAAGGGTTCTACACTAATTGAGAATGAAATATTAGAATTAGTCGTGTATAAATTAATGTCGAGCTTCAACCAAACAACTAAATTTAGAGGAAGATTGATGCTGGTAACTTGTTGACTTTTCCTATTAAATAAGGTTGCAGCCCAAGTATAATAAATGAACGTGCCGTTTTGGTAGCTGCTCCAGTAAAGGCCAATCCGATTTTGCTTGATATTACTTATCTAATTGCATTAAAGTACTCCCCCATTCAACTTATATATTTTTGAAATATTTAATAATATTTGTCCATTATATAAAATTAAGAGATAATTTTACACTTAGTTCCTAATTTATTCTTATTATTAATTATAATCATTTCCCAATTATATTTTTCAAAACATCATATTTATTATATTTAAAGGGTTATTTGGTAAAATTATCCTATTATTTACTACTTCTTAATCCATATGTCAAGTTAATAGGGACCAAGTAAAATTGAACGGAGGGAGTATCAATCTTTGACAATTTCAATGTGGTAGTTAGAAGTGATACTAATAAAGAAACCAACAATATAGTTACGATTCATGTTTCTATCAACAACGATGTAATTAGAGATGCTAATAATACTATTTTTGTTCCTGCTGTAGCATCCTAAATTTTATCAAATGAAAATTATCACATGTTACCAAAAAGAAAAAAAAAGGAAATGTTGATAAGCATTAGGTAAGATGTACTTCCAGGAAACAGTGTTTTTATCTCTCTGTGAGGTAATAATAAAGTCTACGTACATTTCTCCAAACTTCACTTGTAGGATTCTATTGACTATATTATTGTTGTTTGATGGTAAGATGTACTTGTTGATAATTTGGCGGTTTGGACAGTTGCAGAAATAAAACAGACAAATAATTAAAGGTCCATCCACTTGAATTGCAAGCCTTGCAACTTGATTTTCCATTCACCAATTAAAACCAGAAACAAAGGAAGAGGAGGTCCAGCAGGTAGCGGATAACAGCGGATGGACCCCTTTACTCTTTAGGAAGGGGTGTCACTGTCACTACATACACCTTACAACTTCAAAAAAGAGATTCTTGTAAATTGGTGCATAAAAATACTTAAAAATAATATATCTGATGTAATTTTATAAGTGGAGTCTGAAATTAAAGGAGCGTAAGCATATATAATAAAGTGACACCACTTGAAAATACAAATTATATACATAAAAAGATTTCATGGCTTAAAATCAACTCATCATAACTATACATAAAATTGCCTAGAGGGAATTGAGTTATGATAAGTCGTCAAGCAACTAAAACAAGTATTTTTGGAAACCACATTAATAACGTATAAAGATACAACATTAGGAGATGATTGCTTGTCATCCGTCATCAACAAGTATATACTACAGGATTATAATCATAGTAATTCCGGATATAATTTTTATCTCTATGACATAATGGTAAGATCTGCGGATATTTTACCCTCTTCAGATCCCACTTGTGAAATTTCACTGTGTGTGTTGTTGTTGTTAGTGTTCATTGAACCAAGTGTGCCTGGGGAGCAATTTTTCAGACTGAACCAAGTGTGGGTCAGACTTACTTACACAGGTCGTTGATAAGCAAGCACCTTATCGAAGTTTGTTTTTGAAACGGGAGGGGGTATGATCTGCAAAAGCATTCATCAGCAAACAGTTAATTAGCCCCTGTTGTTGAAGAATGACAAAAAGTTTCATATTGATAGTTAATGAGATGGATGGACTACTTATAAGACTTGAACAATTTTCTCCTTCTTTGGGTTATGATTTAGGTCTGAGCTCCTGAAGATTAAAATTATCAGGCCAAGATGCTAAGCACTGAGATGGATGAACTACTTTCCTTCTCCTCGCAGTCCAGACAAGGAGTCAATTTCGTCAACGAATATAATGGATGTTGTACTTTGGAATAGGATTGAACTTAGCTTTTGGCTCCAAAGCGTTTCCTCATACATGTTTTTTCCAAAAATTATCAACAAATGCAAAGCTCATTAGATCATCTCCACATTTCAATGGAAGTTTGTCATCAGTTATCAAATCATGTTAACCATCTCGAATTTCTTTATTACAGTATCAAATCAGGGAATTTACAAAAAATTCAAAAGTTAGATGGTCCAAACGTCATATTGAAGAGTTCAGGGGTATATGCAACATGTTATAAGATACGATGAAAACGCAAAGGTTTTACCATATTCCCCGTCGCAGAAAAAGGGCGGCTGTGAAAAATGGGGAAGAACGGGAAGAAGAAAAGCCACCAGCAGAGTCGTAGAGATAGAGATTACTATCTTGAACAGGAAGAACCTGAATACCCAGCTGCCCCTCCTGTTGAGTTTGAGTCCCTTGCAGAAGAAGAAGAAGAAGAACAAGAAGAAGAAGAAGAAGATGTCAGTTCTTCATTTTCAACCAATGATATCCCTTCAAAGTTCTCCTTATACCAACAATCTGTGCAGGTAAGAATACCCATTTGACAAAATTTTTTCTTTTTAATTAATGCGTAGCTAATTGGACAAAATGGAGTAACTTAGTTTGTATCTTCTTATTGTTGCAGTCTCCAAAAGGGGATATAAGTTATCTGCAGAAATTCTTCTTGATGTACGTAGGTGGGAGGGTGCCCCTTCATTTCCAGGAAGATTTCTGCGGCACTGCTCTTTTGAGGTATAATTTCAACTACCGTGCATTCGGAATTTACTGGCAATTTTAGCTTATTTGCTGTGCATATGCTCTTTATGTTCTTGATTGTCAATTTGTTCATTGCTGGAATCTATAAAGAACCGGAACTTGAGTGGATTTGGCACGGTAAATTATTGCCCAAGATTAAGTTTAAGCTGATGCATTTACATACTAATATCTTCAAAACACTAGAGCATAAGTCAGGCCATTCCTTATGCAATTCTTGGAAATGTTTGATGTAGCTTAGTGCTTTAAATTGGGTTTTGGTGTATTTTGTATCACTGAAATTAGCTCGTGGATGGTGGGTAACGGTCTGTAACTATTAGTGGTCGTCCTGTTGAAGTTCATATGTGACTTGATTTTATTTAGATATTTGAGAAATTATAAAGCTGCAAGTCAAAGGAGAGCATTGTGGCTGCTGTTCGGAAGCTGGTTATATTTATGTCCAAGATTTTGAGGTGTTGCACCAGCAGAATGCTCGTCATTTTAGCTTATCTGCTTTGATTAGTTCTTCCCTGTAGCTGTCCATTTTATAATTATATTCTACTTTTAGGTTGGCAATTTCTAGTAGCTTGATAATGTTGCCTAGTTGGGTTTGAAACTTTTGGTACTAACGGTGTTGATAGTCAACATTGATTCCTACTGAATATAGTACAATATGTTCCTTGGTTGATGCCTTTCTTTCTGAAAAGATTGTATTAAAGTTTACTCCTCAAATTATATGTCAGTTTGTCTCCATTTTGAGCTAATGATAGTTTTATACTCATTAGCATACTTGTCACACTTGTTGGTTGAGGCTTAGCCTTCAGTCTCTTGGCCTCCACTTTCTGTCAAGACTAAGGTGTAGTTTAGTGGGATCGACCACTAGAAGTAAATTAATTTATCGTCTCGAATCATTCCTTTGCAAATTTATAAGCGAACTCAACTGTTTCCTCTTCTTTTTTTTTTTTATGTCACCACATATCTGATGCTGATAGATTAATGCATTGTTTCACCAAATAGAAAAAACAAAATTAATGCACTTAAGGATTCCTTAATAACCTAGTGGTTAATGAAGTGACTTGATAATCATGAAGTCTCTTGTTCGAGTCCCAATGGAGACAAAAAACACTAGGTGGTTTCCTCTCATCTATCCAAGTCTCGGCAGATAGAATTAACCACACATACCCTGTCGAACACCATGGTATTATCAAAAAGAAAAATCACTGCATAGTTACAACTCATTTCCTGCAACTTCATAAGCTAACTCAACTGTTCTTGTTTAACACCACCTATCCTGATGCATTTTGACAGCACCGAATGGCTCCATAGTGATGCTAGGCGCACTGCTATCGGATTAGATTTAGATGTTGAGGCACTTGATTGGTGCATGGAGAACAATGTGAACAAAGTTGGTGCTGATGTCTCTTCCAGAATGTTTCTGTTTCATGGTAATGTGTTGCAACCTCTTGAAGCCAAATTGGTTAATGCCTCTACTCAAAATCTCATGCAAAATGTAACACTACGAAATAGTGAAGATGATTCTCCTGATCACAAATTGATGAAGGATTTTCAATTTCCTGCAAGAGATATAGTTTGTGCTTTTAACTACAGTTGTTGTTGCCTATATACTCGCCAAGAACTAGTTTCATACTTCAAACACGCCTTAAGTGCTCTGAACAAGAAGGGTGGTTTGTTTGTGATGGATCTATATGGAGGCACATCAGCAGAGCATGAGCTAAGGATGCAGAGGAAATTTCCTAACTTCACAGTATGTCTATCGAAACTACAGAAATCTTTGTCTTTTTTCATTGGATTACTTGTACTGGAATCTGGATTTTCACTTTCTTGCCATATTCTTTATTGTTCTATTTCAGCATATGAATTTTTTATTGTCACTTCCTTTTCAAGGCAATTCAGAACAGTGCTATAATGAAAATTTTTCAATGTGGACATGCTCATTCTGAGGATGTTCACACTTTTATGCTTTTTTTGTCATTAAATTTCGGGATGTTCCTGATTATGATCCATTCCTTTTACTGTTTATTGCATTAGAACTTTATTTATTCAATGACACAGTTTAGTCAACTTGCTAACAGAGCAAACAATTCCAAAAACGAAAAGCCCCTCCATGATCTATCATCCTCTACCGCTATCACCAACCCTTCTCCCCAATCATCCAACCCTACAGCTCCTTTTCTGTTGCCTCTGCTCTCCTCCAAATTTTACAACTTATTCAATTAACATAGCTGTGCAGAACTTATCTCTGTGTTATTAACAGACAAATAAAATTAGTAGAACTTTTCATATACATGAAATTTAGTACCATAATCTTTGCAAAGAAAAAAAATTGTATATTCTTTGTTGGCTCTCATTTATTTTAAGGTGAAGACCATATATTAAATAAACGGGTTTTGTCTTAGTTACTTTGTGTAGTATCCCATCTAACAAAAACTTTATGCAACTCGAAAGGAGAGATAATATTAAAAAAAATTAGTGTCACCATAATGTCAAATAACTCTTTAATCATAACAGACAAGAAAATGATAATGTGAATAAGGATTTAATCAAGAAAATTAGGGGTCTCGTAGGGGAATGATATGTGGTTGACAAACTATAGCACACCTTAGAGCATGGCTTGAAGATGGTGGTTTTATCATAGACTGATTCTAATGGCACTTACTGAGGGATTTGGGGTTACCAGGATAAGTGACCATCGGAAGGCTAGAACAGCTGTTAAATTCTGTTTGATTTGATTCAGCAGTTTCTGCTATTAGTTGAAGTGGCTTATTAGAATATTAAGGTTAACTGAATTGGTAGAGTAGACAAAACTGAACCAGAAAAGCCCAAAACTTGGACAAAAATGCAAGAAGCCATGTTTATACAGATGGATTGATAATCATCTAAACATGTTCCTATGCTTTGTATCTTAGTGGTAAAGCTATTATTATCTCTTTCATCTTGTGATACAGCTCAATTCAGCTAGGTACACATCCTACCTTAATTCATGTCTCAATGGCTGTGTGTTCCAATTTACATCTAAATGGCTTACTGCTTGTTGACAACTGGCCTAGTATATTAATTGCAACTGGTCATGTAATGGGAACAGGACGGATATCCTTTCCAATGTTGATGTGGTTTGCTAGAGCTTAGTTCTTTCGCTTAATTGCTTCACTTAGAAAATAACATGCACGCCCAGAAGGAAACTTTTGTCATGAATGGATGGCTTTAGGTTTCTTTATGGCGTTAATTGATATATTATGATGCATCTGGATGAATGGGTTCTTTTTCCGAAAATACAGATGATAAGCCCCAACCAGGCCTCTGGGACAGACATCCTATGTAATAAGCAGCTCTTTTTTTTTTTTAACAAAAACAGATTAATTCCAAACAACTTGTGTATCAAAGAAGGAAAAAAAAAGTCTCTCCCAATTTATTCACTAAATGATTGAATTGTAAACTGTGCTGTCCGCTTCACAGTATGTATGATTGAATTGTAAAGGGTGCTGTCTGTGTCATAGTATGTGTGGGAGCAGGCTGAATTCGACATCATTAAGCGGAAAACGAGGATCAGCCTCCATTTTAATCTGCACAAGCCGCAAAGAAAAATACGCCATGCATTTTCTTACAGCTGGAGACTGTAAGTCACTTCCTCCTCTATTAGAGAATAGGTCACATCCTCATTCTACTATTCAGGTACTTTTTCTTTTGTCGTTGTTCATCTAATACCATGAAATGTATTTCTTGTGCATAGATGGTCATTGCCTGAGATCAAAGACTGCTTGGAAGAAGCAGGATTTCAGTCAGTCCACTTCTGGATCCGACATATGCCTGACAGCGAAGAAATTAGAAGCACATATGGTCTTGCTGCTGGACGAGACATAAAATATGAAGAGGTTACAAGTTTTCAACAACAAGATTCATGGAACGCATACATTGTAGGCGTTGCATAATTTTGCTATATTCTTGGCTGACCTTATTGAACTAGAAATGGTGGAATTTGATGTTATAATGGGTATGGATTGGTTAGCTTCTTGTTATGCCACTGTGGATTGCCGAACTAAGAAAGTGTACTTCCATCCCAAAAAATATAAATTTGTATCAAATTGGAACTAGTAACTAATCCCAACATGGAAGTACTGCTTTCCAAATGAGGCAGCTCTTGAATGGAAAGGGAATGTTGGGGCACCAAAAGGGAAGTTTATCTCTTACTTTAAGGCCAGAAAGATGATATCTAAGGGGTATGTATGTCACTTAGTTAGAGTAAGAGATATGGAAATAGAATCACCAACTCTTCAGTCAGTTCCAGTAGTGAATGAATTTGTTGATGTGTTCCCTGAAGAACTCCCATGAAAGTGCACTTAGGTAAGAAGTTATTTTTCATTTCATCGCAAGCTAGATTATAGCATATGAAAGTGATCAGCAGGTTACATTTCTTGTGTTTTTTGGGATACATTTTAGTGCACAAAATATGTTGATTTGTTACTAGGAAGAACTTCAGTTGAGCCGTTGACATCTCCAAATACAGTGCTTCAACAATCAACATCATAGGTTTTAAATGTAATTAGAGGCATACTCTTGAACAGTGAAAAAAGTTTCACATCGGCGGTTAATGAGATGGATTGGGCACACCATATATAGCTTGTTCTGTTTCAAAAAGAATGATCTATTTTGACTTGGTACGGAGTTTAAGAAAAGAAAGCAAACTTTTCAATCTTATCTTTCTAAATTAAAAATTACGTCAAATGAACCAAAATGTCCAATGAGATCCTATCGATTAGTATTACACAGAAGAAATCAATTATAGACATTAATACAATTAGATCTGCTCTTCATAGACAAACTTGGGATTTGCGATCCCAGGTAACTTTAATCTTATGACATTAAATATGTCATTTGGAAAGTTGAAATTAAAGTTTTGTCAAAAAAAAATCTTTTTCAAACAGATCAAAAAGGAAAATAAATCATTATTTTTCCAAAATGATGAAATACACTTTCAATTTCATTTCAGGTAGGAAATCATATCATACAGTACATAATTGATAGATTTCACCCATCAGACAAATCAACACCACCTATATGAGATAGACGCCCAAATTTACTTACTGATTCCTGAATGATTAAACATGATGGATTTCAACCTGGATAAATTTTGACTGCATCATTGCAGTAATTATCCATTTGTTCCAAAGGCATGCAGTTGACTGGAAAAGTGTTTTTCTGTATGATAAGGATGGGTAAAAGGATCATTAGATTCTTCCTTATCCCAACCAAGAAAAAAGCAACTCCCAGACGGTAGAGCGTGCTCAATAAAAGTTAAAATCAAAACACAAGTTTCTTTTATTTTGAAAAAATCAAACATTCAATTGCTTTTTTGGTTAAAAAAAGAAAGGAAAAGAAAAAAAAAATAATCAAAAGAGCAGTATTGCTAAAGCTCAAAATTTCAAATAACTTTAAACAAACGTTAGCAATTACTATTATCAATTTGACTATAATAATCAAAGTTTGTAGTAAGATATTAAAGTCCTCGAGTTTTGGCCTTAAAAATAGATTCATTTTGATTAAAAGAATAATGTCTTTCAAAATTACATTTTTTTTTGAAAATTCAAATAAGTTAAATCAAATATATCATCCATCAAAAATGTTGATATGATAATCGGATATTCTACCTTTTTGAAGTTAATCATCTATACACATTTAATAAATTTTCTAACTCATACAAAATTTTGGCCAAAGTGACTAAATTTTGTCAAAATTTCTGTTTAAAATTTTAACTCTCCTTAAGTGCTTGTTTGGATGTCTTTTTAGCTTAAAAAGAATGCTTATAAATATTTTTCTTAATTTTATATAAATATTTCATTTAAAAATTATTTTAATTTAAAAATGATTAAAATAAGACAATCCCATTGTTTTTCTCCAGAAAAGCCTATATATTGAAATTGAGTTGACTTTGTCTAGCTAAAATTATTGCGTGTTGACTTAAAGATCTCTTCGTCATAATTAAGGAAGAACATAGACTATTAGTGGACCTCGAGATTATAAAAATTCATAAGTGGATTAATTAATTAATGCCTAAAATATCTTAACAACAATCCCCTCCAGCCATGTGTTTATTTATTGAGAAGAGTTTTGGAGTAACTGACAAAATTGTTTTCATGTGATTATGATATCATATTTTCAAGCCTTAAAATAATTTTTGTTAGAAATACAAGGTAAAAGTATATATAATAGATTTTCATGATCAGGCCCTTCCTCAGATCAAAAGTATATATAATAGATTTTCATGATCAGGCCCTTCCTCAGATCCTGCGCATAGCAGAAATTTTAGCGTATTGAGCTAAATTTTGCCCATTTGTTTCCTTATTCGCTAATTATACTTATAACTCTAAATTTTGTTATTTGGCTAATTTAAAATAATATCGCTATTTCAATTGAGCTGTTGTTTTAAGTTTAAATATGTATATATTAGACCTTTAATAATAATAGTAATAACACACATATTTTAACTCATAATTATGAGTTCGTCTCTTAATCTTATTCAAACCATAAGTAGTAAATCGACTTATACACTAAAAATGCACTAAACTTTGTCTGTTCTAGCCAGGTTGTCTCCAATAATCACAAGCACATTGTCCATGGATCTATACCTCAACGAATTATTGAAGGTTCTCTAAATAATAATAATAATGTAGCAGATCTACCAAATTATCAGATAATTGAGCGTTCATTAAATTATCATTGAACTATTTTTTATTGAGAATTTTTTAATTGTATAAATTAAAATCGAGATATTTAATTAAGGATAATATTTTTATATTATCATGTTCTTGGTGTTAACTAGCTAAGTTTTCATTTTACTTCACACTATTTTAACACGGACATAGGATCATCCCAACCATGTGACTACCTACCCAAACAAAACATAACTAATATGCCCTGAAACGTTTTGAAAAAAAAGAAAAGGTTGAATGCATGCTGATAAATTAAAAATGCATATTTAAACTAAAGAAAAACGCAATTGGTGTTTCACTATACAATTTGGAGTTTAAATTTGAAGATTAGGAATTTTATATCGTTGTCATAAACAATGATTTGTTTATTTGGTTGTAAATTATATAAGAGTTGAGAAGATTTGATAATTTTCACATTTTTATGTTTATGAGAAAAGATACAACTTTGTGATTCAAATAAATTTTTAACCTTTTTTTTTCAAGTTTTCAATAAATAAAATAATACTCTCAATTTATTAATATTAAATTAATATTTTTTAAAATATACTGAATAAAATAGCTTGACCCTATTAATTAATAAAAACAAAGTAATAAACTCACTGTATCAATAGTTTTTTTTTTAAAAAATAACTTTTGCAAGT
>JAABOM020000096.1:22565975-22582626 GCA_011800125.2 Solanum clarkiae | reverse complement strand
TTGGATTTTTAAGTTTTAATACAGTGAATAAATAAAAATAAGTATTATTACTCCTTTCAAAATCATTATAATTAATAATAAAAATAAAATAACATAATAAAATATAAAATTATTTTTTAATTTTATAAAATCAATAATATTATTAAATTTCTACATTTTAATACAGTGAATAAATAAAAATAAATGGAGGGAGTCAATATCTCGATTAGTAGTTTATTTAAAGCAGGTGCAAATAACGTCTCAATTAAGTGAAACTAAACTTAATTAGTACCTAGTATTAACAAATTAAAAAACCCCAGAAACCCATTTACAGTTAACACCCAAACCCCATTGTCACTAAAAAAACCTTGCCGTCTCCGAAACTATATCAGCATCTTCTTGGCTTCTTCTCTGTTCCTCCTCAGTTCACTCCTCCACCATTAGGGTTCTCCGCCATCCCCACCCTTTCAAATCTCTTGGAAGTCACAGATCTATCATCCTATTTAAACCCCACCCAAGAACTCATAAACCCGTATTGTTGATTTTTCTTTCATTGCCCAATATGAACCAGAATCGTACTCGTTTAATTTCTTCTAGATCTTTACACATCATTTCCAGCTAAAAATCTTGTCTTTTTTTGTTTTGTTTTATGCAATTAATCTGATTATGCTGTATGGGTATGATGAAGCGGACAATGCGGCCATTGTTCAGTGTATTACTTCTGATTGCGGTGGCAGCTACATTTGCTGCTCGGATTACCCTTCGTTACAGTTCCATTGAACTGAAAAATGAATACCCATTTGCTGGGAAGGCTCAAAAACCAGCACTAAATGAGACACTTTTGAAGTATGCATCGATTGATATTGGGGAACCCCGGTTGAAGAAAGAGGTTGAGGATTTATTGGAAGGGAACTTCAGAGGACACAATGGTCATAGATCATTTCTGTCTTCTGGGAAATATCGTATAGATATAAGGGCGAGGACAGCTAGAGGGATGTCGGTGCAGCTCCGGTCACCGGAGTTTTATCGTCTTTGGCAGAGTTTTAGGAGGAGTTTGCAAGATTGGTTCAGGAATAGGAAGCTTCCCAGGGATGTGATGATGGATTTGGTGAATACAGTTAAGGTTCCTATTGATAGACATAATGGTGAAGTGGGATCAGAGAAGAAATATAAAACATGTGCTGTTGTAGGAAATAGTGGAATTTTGCTGAAGACTGCGTATGGAGAGTTAATTGATAGCCATGAAGCTGTGATTCGATTGAACAATGCAAGAACTGGGGGGTTTGAAGATAGAGTAGGTTCAAAGACTACTCTTTCATTTGTGAATAGTAACATTCTGCATCTTTGTGCAAGGAGGGAAGGTTGTTTTTGCCATCCATATGGAGCGAATGTGGCTTTAGTAATGTATATATGTCAGCCTGTGCATTTCTTGGATTATATGGTGTGTAATTCTTCACACAAAGCGCCATTACTCGTCACTGATCCGCGTCTTGACATGTTGTGCGCTAGGATTGTGAAGTACTATTCGTTGAAACGATTTGTGGAGGAAACTGGGAAGCCTCTTCAAGAATGGGCTCCTGCTCATGATGGAGCTAATTTCCATTACTCTTCTGGTTTGCAAGCTGTGATGCTTGCTTTAGGTGTTTGCGAGAAGGTTAGTATTTTTGGATTCGGCAAATGTGCTTCAGCTAAGCATCATTATCATACGAATCAGAGGGCTGAGCTGAAGTTACATGACTATGATGCAGAGTATGATTTCTACCACGATTTGGTGAAGAGACCGCAGGTAATACCATTCATCTCGGAGAAGTTCGAGTTTCCTCCTGTTTCTATATATCAATGACCTTTCCACTCCTTTATCGTGAGAGATTGATAGTACACTCGTTTTTGTTTTAACTTATATCAGTATTCTTCCACGGGTAAGTCGAGGAGAAAATGTTGTCAAATTGTAATTGTAGGTTATGCAAGTTGTTTGGGATATAGCTCAATTGTATAATTAAATCACAAACTATGAATGAAATCTTTTGTTGTATTCGTTGTTATTTAAGTAAATTGGTCTTTACTGCTACAGGATTTTCGAAAAACATATTGGCACACAAATAAAAGCGGACTTAACTTCAATATTAAATGCCAAACAATGACATTGTTGTGTACTCTATACAACATGTTCTTGGGACATTATTATGTACAAACTAGACTCAAGTCTCCTTATTCATGTTGGCTGGAAAAAACTGTAGTATGAAGGTTTATCGCTATCAATTGATTGATAATTTTTATGTACTCAGCACTGAAATCTATCAGTAGCACGTTTCTTAGATCCATGTGCTGCAAAGCTCCCTTAAAGACAAGGCCAAGATTGATTAAAGCATTCATGGAGACCAACCATTTATTGCTGGATTTCTTGAGAAGGTAAGTAAATGTTTTATTGCTGAAGTTATGGACCAGCTCTAAGATAGTAGATATCTATTAAAGAGTTGGATTCTATGTATCGAAAAGATTTGAGCTGATAAGCTAATTAAATCTACCATTTACTCCTCTGTATAACCATATAATGCTGGATTTTGATGTATGTTGCTCAAACTCTCCTCAAATATCAATGGGTGCATATTGGATCTTCCAAAATACAGTATTTTTGGAGAATCCAACACAGATGCAGCATCGAAAGTGCAAAGTCCATGCAACTTAGATTTTGATACCATCTACCTATGTTTAGGTGTGCATTAGTCTCTCAGAGGTTGCCTATTTGTCTCTTCTGTCCCTGTTGTCATTAAGTTGGTTGTCTTTTGTACCGAATAGGTGCTTTCCATTTTATGAAAATTGTCTATTCTCTGTTTTCCGAGTTGTATATGGAATGTGACCGGCCGTCTCCCCCCACAAGGCCACTAAAGTTGGGACCCCAATTGCTTCTGGGCCTCCACTTTCTTCTTCAAATTTCAAGCACTAAAACTAATCAACACTATTTCAATATCATTGTATAAAGTGTTCAAATTTTTGAGTCAACTTTCATTATTCTAACTTAATATTATATGTTTTCATTGAAAATTTACATTGTTTACATCCTTATTTCATAATGTCCATGTATATCCTACCTCTCCGAATCTTACTTGTAGGATTACACTTAAGTATGCTATAATTATCCAATTTACATATATCAACTACAAAAGTAAGTTATCTCATGAAGCTTGCTTTAGCCCCCAAACTTGTTGAGAAGACCTGTCTAAAAACTTCTACAACTGATATCACAATGGAGTAATCCAAGAAGTGGATGTTTCATTTTGCATTGTCCTCCCTCGTATGAAGTCATCCTGTCATAAACAACATATTTATACATCAGCCTCGTTTAAGTATGATATCAAACAAACGTTTAGCATCCTTTAACCAAACAAAGCTACCGTAATACCTTTAAAACCCTCATAAGAGAAAGCAGAATAGCTATGTAAACACTATTCTGGTTTTGAATGTAGTTTTGTCGTGAATGCTCGTGCTCAGCTGTGTCGTACTGTACGTCCTGTTCCTCAAAATTCACTGCCATAGAGAAACTTATGCTCACCCATAGAAAAAAGAATATGAATAAGGTCGATGAACCAATTTAAAATCTTTAAAGCTCAAGTCATTTTTGTTTGTCCTTAGCATCGTTAAGAAATCTTTTTGGATCATAAACTGCATATTTGTCATATTCAAGTGGAGTATCTCTGTTCAGAATCAGCCAACTATGTGGTACAAGGGTATCATCTTTGTAGACAAAATGCCTCAAGTCGATGATTTTGTTTCATCCTTCCTTGACCCTTTGCTCCCTTTGTCTTCTCTTCTGAGTATTTGGTGGTATTAAACCAACATTAGGTACAAATAAGGTATACTTATGCTCAAAGTTGTGATAACACCTTGATGTCTTCTCCAAAACAAAAAGCATTTGTGGCCTATTAATAGTGGTGAAGCTGTATCTAGCAGCTTCGGTTAGACCATCCAAAAAGACAACAAACGGAACGCATACTAAAAAAACATAACAATGCTCTGTACTGCTGTTAGACTTGTTTCATGGGCAGGCAAACATAGATTCATGCACAAGGAAAAAAGATGATTGTAGCAGCTCAAGTATATGTGGAAAATCATTTTGGCCAAGTTAGTTTAGTTAGTGTAAGTTTGTATAGACGAGTTGAGTGTTTGCAATTATGGTAGTTTTGCCTTGTATATATATGTTGGTTGTTGCAATCCGAAATGAACTAAAGATATATATTACTAATGGACTACAAGTCTTGTGACTGACAGCATATTACTTGCTATTTGCTTTTCATTGCAGTTTTTCTTGTGTGTGAGCATTTCACAAGGTATCACACTCCATAGAATCAACCAATGCATCCTAGTCTCATCGCGATTCATTTGATAAAGGGACAAATTTGGACCTTTATTTTAAGTATTTCTTCACATGAAATATACAAGTTTTGGATTGGATTCAAAACTCTCCAATCTACGTTGGAGCTCCATTGGGATCAAGATCAAACACGAGACGACTTGATAGTCAGAAGAACAGTATAGTCTCAAAAACAGGATCTGAATAGGATAGAGTATACACACACTTATTTACTATCTCAAAAAGGTAGAGTGATTGTTTCTTCTGCTCAATAATGAGACTTTTTAAAGTTTTTTGAAGTGAGATTAAAAGTTCAAAATCGTTCCTCCTTGCGACATGCCACACTATTTCAAGAAACAAAGTGAAGTGAAGCAACTCCATCATGTTCAAGGAAATGTCACATATAATTCTAGTACATCAAGTATGAAAAACCAAATATTAATATCCAATAAGAGCTCGAACCAAGAAATTATAAACTAGAGAAATGGGAACCTGGTTGTTTTATATTTCTTCCGACAAAACATAGTGGAGAAACCCTTCTTCTTGACCAATATTTTCAAATTTAGACAAAAAAGAACCAAAAATAAATTTAATAACTTACATATTTTGCAATTCTGTTTTGGTTCATCAGATCTAGTCAAGCCCACTCCAGGAGAAATTCAAATCTTCCCATTTCAAACCCATTCCAATTGAACATATTATTTCTTTTTATCTTGTTATGACTATAGAATTTAGCTATTATTTCTTCTTTTATAATGTGTTAAACTATTTTTTCATTAAATTACGAGTATAGCAGAAAAAACCTCTCTAAGTAGGGATAATACGTGTGTACTTTACTTTCTCCAAATCTCATTTTGTAGAATTACACTGACTATTTCTAATTTAAACATTTGGGTGAACGACATTTAAATTAATTCTTCCTAATTTAATTTTAAAGTGCATTGAAGTTGATATTCAGAATCAAAGTCTTGTATGCAAAGACTCTATTACCATCAACAGTATAGTCATTAGTGTCTTTTAGGGTAATCATTTCTTGCAAAAAGTTATGGTCCAGCAACTAATGATATGATTCAACCCCTAATATAGGGTAAAAATTTATAGAAAAATAGGATAATATAATCTGTTTAGACCTCCAAATTGGACTAGAAAAATGTATTACCATATAATATAAAATCTGTTCAACTTCCCCAACTAAGGTGTGAAAGTTTAGAAGAAAAACATAAAGTATTTAATTAGTACCACTAGCTAGTGGCTGATATATATACATGTTGGGACTTAATTGGTAGTATCTCACTTTAGTTTGCTTAATAATTTTATTTTAGATAATTATTTTTTAAGACATAATTCAGGAAACAGCCTCTCTACTTCTACGAAGTAGAGGTAAAGTCTGCGTACAATCTACCCTCCTCAGACCCCACTTGTGGGATATTATTTTTTAAGACATAATTCATTAAATAAAAGTATGTCTCATTTATTGACTAGATGAGACATTAGAATTTTTTTAAGGAAAATCCCTCATGCAAAAGGACGTGTGTGAACAACATAATTTATTGAATAAAATCTACTATTTTGAATACTAAAAACTTTTAAGATGAGATGAATACGTGACACAATTAAACTAAACTCAACTCATTACACTATGGAACATTACAAGTTAGCAATGAAGCTGACAAATTTTCTCCAATAGACAAGGAGAAAATTCACCTGCTTCATGTACTTTAATGTTTTATAAGGTCATCATTCTTAATACACAAAATTAGGAAAAAAAATATCTAGAAATCTAATTAAACTACTTATTATTGATCACCACCATGCTAATGCTCTTCAACAAACCCTTCCCTTCCTGAGATTCTTTTGTTGCTTAGCAGTTGCCAGGGCTGCACCATCCATCAAACACACACACTCACACAAACAAACAAACAAAAAGGAGGTAGTACACACTCTTAGTGTAAGCAATTTTCACACAATCGGGTCATTTTTACCTGTCGTAGTAGGTAACATATCTTATTTTTAGATAATTTGAATGACCCAATGGTGTGAAAATGTATTCACACTGACGATGTATAAAACTCAAAATGTGTAAGTATTTCCACTTATGTAAACTCCAAGAGTAGTCAAGAATTTCATTTGAATTAGCAAGTGAGAAATTCTTGATTACTCTTGAAGAATAATTTCCAAATCTCCTCAATTCATTTCATCGTCATCGTCATCACTAGAACCACCAGTACTACTATTAATGCAATAATCCTTATCATCAAATCCATCAAGAGAAGGGTGAGGAGAATGGCCTTTACCAAATGACCTAATATGATCTTTAAGTGACCTTTTGTGCTTAAAATCAGAACCACAAGTGCAATACCATAACTTGCCACAATTCTTCTCATGTGTCCTCCAATCTCCTTTAACTGCAAATGTCTTGCCACATTTCCTACAACTAAATGATTTTGTACCATGTTTCCTCTTGTAGTGTGTTTGAAGGGTCCTAAAATCTTTTAATGGCTTTGCCCTTGGATGGTTGATGTTGTTCTTGCACCCTTGAGCACAACAATAGCATGGTAGCCTTAGCATTGCTGCTGGTTGTGTTCCTCTAAGTGATTCTGGTCCCTTTCTATATTCTGAACCATGCCCCCACATGTGCATCTACAAATGTCAACGCTTTCAGATCACTTAAAAGATAATTTATAATAACAGTTCATTGTAACTGAGATTAATATCATAAAAAATTAACCAAGTTGTATATAATAGATTATGATCTATATATTAATGGACGCAAATCACAATCAATGTATATAAGTTAAACATAGTAAAAAGAGTAATACTCATGAACTCAACATGGAAAATAAATACTATATTTTGTATTGTCAGATTATCTAAAAAAAAAATTAGAAATTATCATTCATAATAAATGAAATGGAAAACTGCTATAATGGAATAACACTATACATTTATACAGATTTCATCAACGTATATAAGTTAAATTGTTTCATTTTCACTTTAATTTGTTGGAACTGTTCTTTGGCACATTTAATGTTTGTATTGTATTAAAAAGTTCGTTGAATATGTAGAGATTCTATTATAAACTCAATAACTAATAAAATGAATTATGAGTTCGATGACAATTTTGAGACCAGCATAGATTTGTTTCCGACAATGAGTACTTTTTAGAATCCCACAAGAACAAAAAAAAGGCAAGATAAACATAATATCATGAGGATGAAAAAAAATACATAATATTACGTATAGGTGGATTATAATTTACTTCCTAACTTTATTGGTTTTCCTTTTTCTCAAAAGAAGACACTTAACTTGGAAAAGTGCTACAGTTGCGGTAGCTCGATTTTTATTATTATTTGCATTTAAGGTATATGATTTAATTGTTTGTGGAAACTCCAGAAATCAAATAAGAGCAATCTTAATGGTTTTGGCTTTACTAAAAAGAGTAATCATAAAACATTTCACCTTGAAGAGCTTAGCTATCCAATTCGACACTATTTAACAAATGATAAAACTAGGAGCACTAAGAAGTAAGAATGATCACATCTTTGACTAACAGGAGGTGCATATGTTGGTCCTCTAATACTTTTATGTTGCAAAATTATGGGTATAACTAATGAGATGTATGAAAACTCTAGGATCGACACAACAACAATATATTTAATATAATTTTATAAGTTGGTCTGAGTTAGAAGGAGAAGATATATATGATACAAATATTATCCTTACATAATTATGAAAAACGCGGCATTTAAAAGTTTTGAAAATATCAAATACATCGATGTTAAAATTAAAATCGATGCATGAAGTGAAAATTGAAGAATCAATCTGATCAATTAGTTCAAGCATACTACAATGAAAAAATAAATAATAAAAAGATTTATAAACCTAGCTTCTCATGGATGACTAGTTTCCTTTTTCTTTTTGGTGAGCATAGAAGTGTTCTTGATCCATCGAGTAATTAGTATGTGAATTCAGAATTAATCTAGAGTCGATAAATTCAAAATAAAATTAATGCTATTATATGTATGTATATATAATTTTAATTGAAATTAAAGAGTTCACTTGGAACAACTTAGCTCGCTTATCTTAAACTCCCCTAAATGAAAGATGAGAAGTGAATAAAATAAATTTGAAGCATGATGAAAAATTGATGACTAACCTGCATGTTATTGTACCTATTAAAGGTCTTGTTGCATATATTACAAGCAAATTGCATGGGACCAACAAGAATTTGAGCTGGTGTTGGGATCCAAAACCTACTTTCACTGTTGAAATTGCAACCCTTATTAACAATAGTACTACTATGTTTCTCCTTATTTTCTTCTACCTTAAAAGGCTTTGCTTCATCAACATCAGGAAGCCCTATATGCAAAGACACTCTAACTTTCTCCATATAATTTTCTTCCTTCATTTCATAATCTTCCTCCTTCTTCTCCCTTTTCGGATCGGTTAATTTGCTTAGAAGAGGCAAACATTGAATTTCTTGTGGATTATTTAGTATCTTTGATTGAGTGATGGTGGATGAAGATGAAGAAGAGGGAGAAGGAGAGGGAGATGAAGAACAAGTATTAGATGATGGTTTTAACCATTCAATGAAATTTGGAGCTTGAAAGCAAACATCCATGTCTTGATGAACATGAAAATTAATATTTCTTATTCCCATCTTGAGAGAATTAATATGAACTCTCTCTTCAATTTCAGAGTTGTTATCTTTGATGGTTAATTATAGTGGCTTTTTATTTGGACTTTTATGTGGGAAAAGCTCCACTTAAGGTTTGATTTATGAAAAGTGGTTTGGTTTGTCTTTTAAGAATTGTTTTTTTTTGGTTTTGTTTTCCTCTCTTTTCTTCATTCATGAGGTTTTGGTCTTACATACAAACGGTTGAAATGGGGGAAGGAGATGTTGGTTAGTGGTGGGGATAGATAATGACATACAAATATGTGGCTCCCTATTCAAGGAGAATCCTATAATAGTTACCACAAGTTAACTTTTATACCTTAAATATTTTTTATATTATCAGTATATATATTCTGACCGAGTTTAAATTAGAATAATTACAGTAGATAGTCATTCAACCAGAATGATTATAAAAGAAAAAGGTTATTCATTGTATGGGTATATATAGTCAGTATTTATTTTATGGATAATCAAACTATATTCAGTTCTTGAGTATATCATAATGTATATTCAATGTATAGCTCATGTATAAGTAATCTATATTGTCTAACAGTATAGCCACTATATATTTTCTATGATTTTATTTGAAGAAAACATGACTATATTTATGTAAATTAATTAGTTTATTGTATATATTTATAATTATCCCTTTAAATTTATATATACACATTACTATATATATACATTACTTTGTATAAGAAATTTTTACGCCATCAAATTATTGTTAGTTGTTATAGCAGGTAAGCTTTTAAGGAGATTTATCTATCGTATGTGTATTTTAGGGTTATAATCTTTAATAATATAGAACACTATTTGCATTTTTGGATCGGAGTATATAACTTAAACTCACTTTTAACTTGTCGTGTTAGAAATATTTAGCTTTCTAACCATGTTATAGTAAATGTTACATGTAGCTATCCTTTTACCTAATCTAATAGTGTAAAAATTATTTAAACTCTAATAGTTGTAGTAGTATAGAATTAACAAGACTAAATTAAGGGTCAGAACATACTTAAAGTATTTTATTTTTTTAATTTTATATTTGAATTATTATATACGATTTTTCTATTTAAAGGATCATCAGATATTTATCGAAACATATCTCAACATTGACTAGACCAATAGTTTGTATTCAATTACTTCCAGACGTGTGATAGCTTCATTTTTTTTCCATAAAAAATCGTCCACGTAACATATGTAACAACTATATGAGGTCATCACTTAATCTTTTAATGCTTTATAAATTTTCTAATTAATTTCTGCAAAATCCTAAGATCTTCCTTTCTTATTCGTTATTTCTCCACCATTTTTCTCCTTTTTCTTTTATTTTTTTTATTCTTCTTCATTTATCCAATATGAGAGTGAACGTCTTTTGCAAATGTGAATAGTTTGCAACGGTAATAATATCAACAATAAATAATCATCAATCATCCCAAAAGGCTTTATGCAAAAAGTTTTCTCACACAAACACACACACACACAAAAATAAAATCAATAAACGAGAGATTAAGTGAAGAAGAAGGTAATGGTCAAACTCACCTTTTGAATTTTCAAAATACTCCAACTTTTACCCAAAACATTAACCTTTTTAATCTAACAAGTTTTTGACATTTATCCAAATATTAGTCGACGTGTGTTTTAATAAATATTTGATGATAGGTATGATAGGAAACTTGGACATCTAATAAATGAGATATGAAACTCAAAAATCTGAAATTTATGTTTTGTTATGGTTGAATTATTTATCCACGTGAAGTGTTACTTGGCAAAATAAAAAAATACTTTAAAAAAAGAATGTAGTACACGTACCATCAAATATTAGTCCGTCTATTTCGATAAATATTTGATGATAGTTTAAGTAGAAAACTGACACATGTAATAGCTCAGACATAAAATTAAAAAGTTATGTTATTTTAAATGTATTTATGATCATTCACTTTATTAGTCAAAAATAGTTTTTTTTTCTTTTTGTTTTCTAGGTAAGTTTCTTTATTTATTGGTGTACTCGTGTATTTTGGGGGTAGTTGTATGCCGGGAGACTTTACTCATATGTAGTAAAAAATTAATCGTGTACATGACCATAATGTAAAATTGTTGTAAAAGTAAGGCAGAAGATGTTAGTCAATACCTAAAAGGAAAAATTAATTCATAAAATAAATATATTAATGTCATATGCAGATTGCAAAGACTGCAAACAAACATCAAGATATTCAAAAGAAGCTGCTAGTGCTTAGGTTAATGCCATACATCCAATTATTTCAATACTAAAAACCAGAAAAACATATATATATAGGACAATAAATTATTGGTAAATAACTTCTGGGATAAATATTATTGTTATACCTTCTTATAATAATCGTCATCTATAACAACATCTCATGACTATAATCGATCAAATTTTTTTGGGGGGATCAGAGTTTTCATCTAATATTATTTTTAAATAATTTTTGTAACAATATTTTATTATAAAAATCAAAGAATTATTGAAATAAACAACGTTGATGTAAAGAATTTTGACTGGAATTCGTAATCCTGAAATGTTCATTCTGGCTATTATATACATAAATATAAGTACTTTCTTCGTCTTTTTTTAGTTGTCATAATTTTAATTTTTAGAGTTGAATTATATAAACTTTAACTAATATTTTAAGATTATTTTTATATCATATTGATATGAAAAAAATTATAATCAATATAATTTTTAAATATCTAAATTTCTATTTTAAAATATCATATTACTGTAATAAAAAATTACTCAAATTGACTTAAGAAAAGCAAAATATGACAATTAAAAAAACGAAGGGAGTATAATTATATATAACTTAATTAATAAGGTCTCTCCATTTCAATTTGAAATGAAAAGTTGCTTTGTCAAAATCATTATGACGTTTTCTTAGAGCCACTTTGTGCCTTATTACTTTCAAATTACGTCAGAACTGATTGTTTCCTTTTTCTCAAAATAGATGACCATGTCGATATTCAATATTTATTATTTGAATTTTTTTTAACATAATTAATAAAATTATTACCATATTATAAAATCAATCTATGAAAATCACTTTTTTCATAAATGTGAGCTTTTTTTTTTTTTTATATCTAGTATATTTTGTTTATGACGCTTGATTTTTAAGATGAGGATTTTCCGAAAACAACCTGTCTATCTTTATAACATAGTAATAAGGTTTGGATACACTTTTAACTTCCCTAAATTCTACCTATGAGATTCTAGTGAGTATGTTATCATCGTTATTTCATAAATGCTTGCGACACTCGCAACAAAATTTGTATAATTGAAGGCTTAATAAGTAGTCCACAGAAGAGTTGAAGTTTGGTCTAATAAAAATAATCGACAAGATATCATGAAACCGGATTTTCAGGAGATAAAATAGAATTGTCACCTTTTCTTCTTTTTCTCTTTTTCTTTCTTAATTTCTCATTATTCTCTTAACCTTTTCCTTTTGTAGTATTATTAACACTGTCTGATTCTCTTTTTTATTTTATTTTTGTTTTTTCCCCCTCAATCTAACCTTGAAATTAAAGCAGTGTGAAACACTACCTTTTGTTTGGCTATTTTTTGTAATTAATTTACAGTGCTGTCACGACCATGAAAAGCAATTACTTGGACCTACATAAACTATATCTCTACAGCAATATATATGTACTATTCATAATTTAACTTGAGAGCTCAATCCAGAAAGACAAAAGTTACAATAATTATTAATTATAAAGGAACCTTTATTATTAAAGTACTCTTTTTTTTTTGGTCATGATGAGTAATTTTGTCGCCTACACGTAATAAATAAATTTAAAAAGAAAGATATAAGACTTTGTGATTATGATTTAGTATGTAATTTACCTAAAAAATCAACCTAGTTTCAGTTCGTAAATTGTAATAAAATCTAACATTATATATTGTTTTTGTTAGTTTTGTCAGTTTCTTTCAGTTGGTCAGGCATTTTTGTTTTTTGTCTCCTTTATTCAACTTTAATTAAAAATTTGGGGGTGATAAATTAATCTAAATACATATTATTTTTTAGGTATTTGTCCTGAATTTCTTATCATAATTGGGGTTTTTTTTTTCCATTTTGTGTAGAGAGAGAAACGGTGAGTCACGAGTGTTATGTTAACACTTGTGTGAACCTCTTTGTATTCTGAGTGAATAGTATGAGGTTATATTTCTCGATATTGTGTAGACTCTTTTATATGATGGATTGCTTATCTCCTCTTGTTGATATAAGACAATTGATCGAACCACATTAAATATTTATGTTTCTTTATGGTATGCTTCTCATTTATCTTCATATGAATGATCTTTCGAGATTGTTTTGCTATCTTCCGCATGACACCCCATTTCTATCAATCCTAACATTATCTTCTTGATTTATATAAAATTATGCGTTTTGTCTGTAAAACAGGTTGATCTTAAATTTTTGTCTTTCAGTGAATGAAAGTTCTTTAGAAGGTCATTCTCAGACTCTATGAGATATTATGTCCTGGAAAAAAAAATTATTTGTTGCTAGGGGCAAAAAGTAAAGACCTACACAATAAGGGACAAAAATAATGCAAATTATCCCCGATCTCCGTCAGAAATGATTTTAATGATGGATTAATTTGGATTAATTATGCACAAGTTAATCCATCAGAGATCAAACCAAATGCACCATGAATCAGCTTAGTCATGGGAATGCTCAATCCTAGTCATAGAGTTTCACTTTAGATTAAAATTTTTGCCTGTAAATAATTCTTTAAACTTTTTCTTTCATTATAATCAATTGTTATCATTATTGATTATTACAATTAATGGTTTCCCATCAAGTCGTTCAATTTTTGTTTTAAAAAAACCAGGCAACCAACTTTGATTGATAAAACTTTCTTTACACATTATTTTTTATCCACTAAATTCCTAATTTGTAGAGTTAAATAAATTGTATCCGCTAAATTCCTAATTTGTAGAGTTAAATAAATTGTAAAAATAACATGATGGACTGTAAAAAGGGAAAATAATTCTTTTTACCTTTTACTCTCTCTTTTTTATCTCTAATAAAGTTGGAGTATCCCTATTAAAATATTAGGTCATTAGTTACGCTTATCTAAACAACAATTTGAAATATGTATTTAAACTCTCTTGTATTTGCTTTATAAAGATTCTACGCAAAAATGTACTACATTATTTATAAACATTTCTCGAACTAACACAGAAATACTCCCTCTGTATGTCAAACTACATTAATTTAATGACAGGTTTATGAGTAATTTAAGGTACTATTCAATAGGTTAAGGAAGTTTAAATTAATTTGGATATTCTACGGTTACTATATTGTTGTGTACTTTGTATTATTTTTTCCTTTTTTTTTTACAATAAATTGATATCAGAGTCATGATCCAACAAAACGAATATAGAAAGTATGACATTGGACCTGGCTTAATTAGTGTCTTTGCCTGTCTACTTGCCCGTTTTGCTACCTTTACCTATAGCTTCAAAGATGCATAAACGTAAAAAGAAACTAGTGAACTTAGGTAGTTATAAATAGTAAGGTTTTTTTTTTGGTTTTACATAAATCACATAGTGTAAAAAGCTAATTATAATTTTTTTTACCCTTTTTCAATTTACAGAAATTCTTTAAAAAAATATGGCAATTCAGATACATTAATTCAGTAATCCAAATATATTACTTCAGTTGCAGATACAAAAATTAGGGTTTTTAAGTATCAACAGGTAACATTTAAAGCATAACATATTGAACATAAAGATAATTTAAAAAATCCTAATTGATATATTCAGATTACTTAATTAATGTATCCAGATGGAAATAAGAAATTTTTGAAATTTTTGAGAATGGATATGAGTAATGAAAATTAGTATGATAAATAAAAGACTATTTTCCGTGTGAGTGCAAATTTTGCTTCTTTAATTTGTTTTACTTGTGTTTCTACAATTAGGATATGATGTTAAAATATCTTTAAATGCCCAAAATTATTTTGCCTTTTACTTTTAAGTTAATCTAGAAATGATTCCATGTCTGTTTAAAATTTTGATCCAACTACCTCCAATATTGTGTAGTTTTTCCAATAAAAAATTGTTAAAAGGCAGCCAAAAAATAATAATGCTGGTCCTATTTAAAAATACGCGACAAAAAGATTTTCTTATTTTTCCTCTTTTCACATGCAACATAGTTGTTGTCCTTTTAATTTGTTGGCTTGCAAAGAATTAAACTTTTTGGTAGAAATGCCTTTTCTTCATAATCAACTTGAGATCAAAGTTCACTTCCTGTCACAATTATTTTTCCTTAGACTTTTATAAGATGAATGAGACTAATTAAAAGTTAGGTAATATTTCACACACATGTATATTGACTGCTTCAAATTTCCTTTCTTTTGCTATTAATAATAGGAGCAACTTCAGTTGATGTTCGATGAAATACATTACAAGAAGTTAAATAAAACTTGAGGTTTCCCAGGTCAAGTTATATATATATATATATCAACATCTACATGTATGCTTGTGTTGTCTGCTTATATTTTTCTTTTTTGAATTTTTTTGTTTATTTATAAGATCGGTGTATTATTAGTATTTACTCCATTTGTTTTTATTTGTCGACTTTAAATTTTACATATTTCTTATATTAATTGATTAATATAAATATTTTACTATTTATATTAATTGTATATGATTTTAAGTTTTGAAAAATAACTTAACAAATAAGTAATAATATCACAGATAAGACATGAACAAAATTAAACTTGATTTTTGTGCCCTTTTTTGCTAACTTAAAAAGACAAAAATTATTTATATGGTCGTCCATTTTTTTTTAAATCCCTAAGTTATTCATTTGTCTATAAAAATATGATTCATAATTTTTAGAATAAATTACTTTATTTGAAAATCACTATTCGATAGTTAAAATTTGAAATTGTGTTTCAAATTTTAAAAAACAACTAATTATAACTTGTTTTTAAAAAAAAATGATAATACATTAAAACATAAATATTATTTTACAAGTTATAAAAAATGTAATTAATTACTATAAAAAGTAATATAATTAGGTCAATGCATAGCACGAAATTATCATAATTTGTCTGTGTGCGTGTGTACATTAATATATATACTTATGATTTAATTTGCTAATGGCCAATTTAAAATGATCTGCAAATTCTAATATTTCGGCATCCTCTTTTATCGTGATTGATTAATTTGGAGTGGAACTTCCACCATTCAGAAGGAAGAAAAAGGAGCTCCCATCTTCCAAAACCAAAAATAAAATTCATAGTTTAATTATGTTAAATTTATAATGCTACTTAATATTATAGAGTGAATATTTTTTAAAAAATAGTTTAACTATAAATATTTCCTACATAGAAAAATCCAAAAATATATTTTCAATTAATTAAATATTAGATGTATTAAATCATAAAATTATAATTTTATTTATCTATAACTTAGAAACTAATAATAATTATTTTTCTGATTTTCTCAGACTTAATTCCTAAATATTTACCCTAGACTTTTACAGTTTTACCTTAAAAGTTAAAGGTGATGCAATGATTTGGTCATTTAGGAGTTAGGAGCACTATATGTATATGTTAAGCAAAAAACAAATCAAAATAATAATACACGCTCTTGGGGGTTTTGGGGGGGGGGGGGGGGAAGA
>JAABOM020000096.1:22537039-22550276 GCA_011800125.2 Solanum clarkiae | reverse complement strand
TTACCTTATTTACGTACTGTCATTATTAGTCGCTATTTTTCTGTTCCCTTCCCCCTTTTGTCATATCTAGTTCGTTCCTACTTACGGGTTTTAAGACGAGGGTTCCCAGGAAACAACATCTCTACTTCTATGGTAGTGGTAAGGTGCGTACATTTTACCCTCCCCAAACCCCACTTGTGGGATTATATTGGGTATGTTGTTATTGTTGTTGTTGAATAGACTTCAGTATTTATACAAATGGATTGAAGGAAAATAATTCTAACTAACCTAATAACTTATGACAGCTGGTCTAACTAACTAGTGGATTAACTAACTAATTGTTTAACAGTGAATTAGCTAACTAACTGACCATTTAACTAAAACATGTGCAAGTCTTAATCTTAACACCCCCCTCAAGTTGGAGGTGAGGTGATCACAGCCAACTTGTTCATCATGGTAGAATGTTTGATTCCTGTGAGAGCTTTTGTGAGAATGTCGGCCAGGTGGTCACAAGTATTGATGTGATGAAGTGAGATTAGACCTTCTTGAAGCTTGGACCTTATGAAATGACAATCCACTTTAATGTGCTTGGTTCTTTCATGGAAAACAGGATTCTTAGCAATGTGAAAAATAACTTGACTATTACAAAACACAGGAGAGGGTCCAATAGGTGGAACAGTCAGTTCAGTGAGTAGATTATGCAGCCATACTAGCTTCCCGATGACTTTTCTTAATGATCTATACTCAACCTCTACTGATGAAAAAAGAAATGGTTTCTTGCTTCTCGGATTTCCAATCGATAGGGCTATTCCCTAATAGAACAATGTAACCACTGATGGATCTTCTAGAGTCAGGACAAGATACCCAATCGGAGTCGCAGAAAGCCTGAATCTCAAAGTTGGGAGAAGAAGACATAAAAATTCCCAAGGTAGGATCCTTTTGAAGGTATCTCCGCATGTGGAAAGCTGCATGAAGGTGGGATTCCCTACGGTCTTGCATATATTGGCTCAAATGTTGCACTCTATAGGCGATATCAAGTTTGGTATTGGTGAGAAAATTCAGCTTCCCAACCAACCTCTGATACAATGTTGGATCACATAATAGTTACCCTTAATGAGCTTTAAGTTTGACTGTAGGATCTAAAGGAAATGACATGGAGGTTAGATAATCACAATGAAATTCTTTGAGAAGATCTTGGACAAACTTCCTTTGGGAAATAAGAATTCCGACACTCTTATACATTATCTCCAAACCCAAAAAGTAGTGTAATTTACCAAGGTCTTTGATCCGAAATTGATCATTGAGAAGACTTTTAATGTGAGTAATTTCTTCAAAATCAATGCCTGTAAGTAAAATGTCATCCACATAGACCCCCAAGAAAACAACAGAAGCCCCCGTTTTTCCTAAAGAATAGGGAATAATCATGTAGTGAGTGAGTGTAACCTCTTGAGCCAAGGGTTGTAGTTAATTTCTCATACCACTGTCTACTTGCTTGTTCCAAACCATGTAGGAATTTTTTTAACTTGCAAACTAGCCCTGAGTGAGGCACATCAAGCCCTGGAGGGACATCTATATAAACCTCTTCATGTAAATCTCTATGAAGGAATGCATTATTTACATCAAGTTGGTACATATCACACTGTTTCTACGCAACAATGGCTATCAATATTCTCAGAGTTGTCATTTTGACAACTACAGAAAAACTTTCTGTATAATCTATGCCATGATATTGAGTATACCCTTTAACTATTAACATGGCTTTGTATCTTTCCACACTTCCATCCTCTTTGTGTTTTATCTTATATACCTACCTACAACCAATTACTTTCTTACCAGCAGGCAATGGCATGAGAGACCAAGTATCATTATTATGCAAAGCAGCAAATTCTTGAGTCGTGGTTGTCTGCCAAGCAGGATCAAGAGCAGCTTCTTCATAGTTAGATGGCTCACGATCATGAGCAATATTAAAAGTAAAAAGTTGACTATTAGGATTCAAAACTACAGGAGAAATGTGGTGTTTGAGGGAAAAACAGGCAGCAAGGGATGAAGGTTTTGGTGTGAATTATTGTGGGGTAGGTATGGAGTGAACATAGTCAGATAAGTGTGTGGGTAACTTGTAAGGCCCGAAAAACTTCCTAGTTTTAATAATAGGTGGTGAGGCAGGTTTAGATGCTGATGAAAATGTTTGAGGTGTAGATGATGAAGGTGTGAATATGGTGGAGTTGGAAAATAAGAAGAAATGGATGAAGGATCAGGAGACAGTGAAGGAGTTATGTCACGTTGCACCCTTTGATCACACTGAATAAATGAATCAGATGGGGGATAATAAGTGGAACAGAAAAAATAATCAAATAAGGAGATACATTTAAGGGGAGAAGAAGGGAATAAAATAGGATCTTTAGTTAATGCAAAAGGAAATTGTTTCATGAAAGATAACATTCCTGGAGACATGCAACCTCTTGGTAGTTAGACGTAGCACTTTGTAACCTTTTGTACCAAAGGGATATCCTACAAATACATGTGGAGATATCTTAGGTTCAAACATGGTTCTTTGGCACTTAGGTATAGTTGGATAACATAGACATCCAAAGCTTCTTAAATATGAGTAAAGGGGTTTCTGATTGTACAATAGCTCATAAGGGCATTTATTATTGAGAGGTGTAGATGGAAGTCTGTTTATGATATATGTAGTTGTTAGGATACATTCACCCCAGTATTTCATTGGGAGTTTGGATTGAAAAAGGAGTGCCCTACCTGTTTCAAGAATGTACTTGTGTTTTCTCTCCACCACACCTTTTTGTTGAGGTGTGTATGGACAAGATTTTTTATGAAGGATGCCTTTAGATTGAAAGAATAAAGTAGCTTCAGTGCTAGTGAATTCAGGACCATTGTCTGATCTTATCACTTTTATGGTGATTTTGAATTGATTCTCAACCATATTGATGAAGGCTTTAATAACATGCAAGGAATTGCTTTTATTGCTAAGAAGGTGTATCCAGGTGGATCTACTAAAGTCATCCACCAAGGTAATAAAAAATCTAAAATTGTCAAATGTAGGTGTCTGGTATGGTCCCCATAAATCAACATGTATTAGATCAAAATGGTAGTGGTGTTGTGAAGTTTCTGTTGGAACGATAATCTTATCTGTCTTGCCATAGGACAAATAGGGCAAAAGAAGGACTATTTGGATGTGAAAACCAGAGGTATTAACAATATACTCTTCATTTCTATAAAAGGCACATGACCACGTCTATAGTGCCACAACAGGTCTGCATTATCATCAGGGGACAAACTAGAAACAATATTAATATCAGCATTAACAACATTGTCTTTATTATTAGAAAGAGTTCTCAGTACAGAAGGATGAGACAAAGAATTGAAAATACATTGACAATGCATCCTATTATTACTATGAGGAGAAAAACAAGTAATAGAATTCTTGGCAGGTGTAACATGCTTGTCCTTTTGTAGATATTCTGAAGATATAAACCATTATGCACTCTACCAATTTCCAGAAGCCTCTTCAGTGAAGGGGCCTGCAGCAGACAAGAAGTGTTAGAGAAGGAAACAATACATTTAAGATGTAGTGTCATAAAGTTGACCGAAATCAAATTATATTTGAAGGAAGGGAGAAAAAATACTTTATACAGTGTGATGTTGGGTGTCAGTTGCACATCTCCAACCTCTATGACCTTAACTCTATATCCATTTGGTAATCTAACTAGGAGAGGATATGGTAAGACAAATATATTAGTTATGTGGTTTTTGTTAAAAGTCACATGTTGTGATGCCCCTGAATCTAAAATTCATAAGTCAGCCTTTTTCGTATAGCATTCACATGAAGGTTTGTCAAAATTTATGGAAGAAGTGCAAGTGATGATACCTGCAAAGTTCACAGTTGAACCAGTCATTTGCATATTGCTTGAATGTTTTGTTGTATTGGCTTCCTTAAACTGTTGCAACAGATAAGCAAGTTATCTATATTGCTCTTTTTTTATGTTGATCTTTTGATTGTCATGATTGACAGATTGATATTCAGATCCACTCCGTTATTCCATATTAAGATCACACGACAGTCCTACAGAATTAACAATGGCCACATCTTTTCCTTTGTTGTTATTCCTGTAACTCAAGATTGTACTGCCCATGATGTTGTTGCTTCTGAGATTGTTGGTAACTTTGTTGTCCATGGTTTTGTGACCTTTGAAATCGATTTTAATTTTGTGGGTATCCATGTATCTTGAAACACTTGTCTTTAGTATGACCTAATTTCTTACAATGTTCACAAAATGGTCTACCTCTATGGTTGTTAGGAAAGGAAGAAGAGTAGTTTGTTTTGAAATATCTTCCTCCTGAATTGCTTGAAGTGTTAGTAGTAAAATGTCCCAATACGCTTGCAATAAGAGATGATGATTCCACAAACATCTGGTTGTTTGGTTTGAACTCTCATTGTTTCTCTTCCTGTATCGGCAGTACAAAGGTTTGTGCCATAGATGGTAATGGATTCATCATTAATATATTTCCCCGAATCACTATGTAGACCTCATTCAACCCCATAAGAAATTGAATGACCCTTCCATCCTGTTCCACTTTGTTCATGTTATCCTTTGCTCCACAAGCGCACACACATTTGCATTGATTTTTCATGCTCAAATTACTCAATTCCTCCCAGAGTTTCTTTATCCTAGTATAGTAAGTTGTGATATCCAAAACTCTTTGACTAAGGTCACTGATTTCTTTCTAAATCTGATACAATTTTTCTCCATTGGTTTGATCATAACGATCTTCTAATTATGTCCACAACTCCAAAGCATTATCCATATATTCTACACTGTCTGCAATTTCTCTGTCTAGGGAATTGAGGATCCAAGATGTGACCATATCATCACACCTTATCCATTGTCGATAACTTGGATCATTTGAAGCTGGTTTCTTACATTCCCCATTAATGAAGCCCAATTTATTTTTTACAGATAATGATCTGAGTATTCCTTTTCTCCAAGAGCGATAACCAGTTCCCTCAAAAGGAACTGGTAGAAGAGGTACTCCTGGACTATCAGATGGATGTATATAGAGATAACCACCTGCTTCAGTTGTTTTAACTGCTCCTAGATTTGTAACTTCCACCATTGTAATAGATCAAAATGAAAGTGTAGTATGTAAAGTTTCAACAAAGAAAAACTTGAATTCACCCGCAACAGAGAAGATTGTGACTCAACTGATTAAGACTAGATTATAGAGAAGACTGGATACTGAGAAGTGAAACTTCGAGTAAAACCTAAATTAGAGGTAATTGAGATGAAGAACTTCAAACTGAAAATTGGATTAAGCTTTGCTGAGAAGATGATGGAAAGCAGGGACGACCAACCTCCGCTATAATACCATTTTAAAACTCAAAATCGAGCATGAGGAAGAAGTGAGAAATCACCATTAATGGTGAATTCTAAAATCTGCAGAACTTGAGAATTGGGAAAAAGCCAATTGAGAAAAGCTACCTCTCATTTTTGTATTATGTGAACTGGTAAAATAAAGGAAATGAATACACTTCAGTATTTATACAAATTGATTGAAGGAAAAAAGTCTAACTAACCTAATAGCTTGTGACAACTGGCCTAACTAACTAGTGGATTAACTAACTGAATGCTTAACAGTGAATTAGCTAACTAACTGACCATTTAACTAAAACATGTGCAAGTCTTAATCTTAACAGATTGTCATGGTGAAGTTAGTTGATGTTAATATTTAATTGTATTGATGCTGGCGATTGAAGCATATGTGGTAATTGATAATTTATTGATGACAGTTATTGACGGTGTTAGTTATGATGGTAAAGATGGTTGATAGTAGAGATTAATCTCACTGATTATAATGGTTGATATTAACTGTGGAAATGGCTTGACGATGGGGCGAGGTGGGGGGTGAGTTATAGTAATGAAGGTGATAGGTATGGTAGTGACTGTAGTGGTTGATAACAGTGGTGATTGTGTGATGGTAGTGAAGGCTATTAGTAGCGGCCGATCATTTACGACAATAGTGGTGACTTACTATGGTGAAGATGATTGTGATGACATAAGACAATTAGTTAGTAGTAATAATTTAAGTGGATAGAATAATTATGTAAATTATTCACACAAATATACATTTTAATAATATTAAAATTTTATTTAAGATATTAGTGACAAAGATCTAGTATTTAAATCTTAATATAAGCAAAAGCACTTTAATGACCTAAGATCTAAGTTTTAAGACTATAATAAGGATACCATTCCGCTCCTTTTCATTTGGTATATGATGAGACTATTCTAGACCACATGTGACTCCAAATTGGGGAAATAAGAATTAGGATGAATCATGCTCTACTATTATGTTAAAGTAATAGATTTTGAATTTAACTTAATTTCAAAAGTTAGTTCAGAAAAAGATAATTGTTCAAAATCATATGAGGAGACTACTGGAATCTTCAACATGATAATCATAATTTATTTTAAAAATCTAATAAAAATTTAGAAAGATTCATATTATCCTCGAACACAACCCAACTCCAAACTCCTAGCTCATTTGTGCAACCCATATTACATACAAATAGTTTTATGACAATAGTTATTATTAAAAACATTATTGTCTAGCAACCCTAAATGGAAATGGGGTGGAATTTGCAGATACCGTAGACATTCTCAAGCTACTTAAAGCACCAAAGAAACTTTTTTATTTAAGGTAACAAAAAGTTGAAACTTTTCTACTAATTCTTCTTTTGCTGTTGATAATAATAATAAATAAAAAAGGTTAACTTGAGTGATAACCAAATTAATTTAATTGTAGGCTAGGTAGGAATATGAAGGGACAGTAGTAGTCCACCACCAACCTGCAAATAATTACTGGTGGAAGCCAATGTCAGGTCATATCAACAAAAAAGTAAATCAATTTCTGCAGCTTTAAAAACTCCTAGTAGAAACAAGCAGCATACTATTAATAGAATTCTCAATTTACTTTTTTTCTTCCAATATTCCTTTTTACATCATTTCATCCTGAATGGATATGTTAAATAGAGTATATTGCACTGTTCAAACATTAAAAAACACAGATTATTGCTGATGATCATCAATAATTATGTATAATTTTTATTATCACTTCATCGTTATATTAATTATTCTACTTATGCCCCTCCCTTTCTTTATTTTGCCTTTATTGATTTGACACTTTCTTGAGAAATTATTACTCCATATCTATTACGATTATGTTTTATGTATATACCAGAAAATATAATACTTGATATTTTATTAATTATTACTTCCTCTGATTTTTTTTATACGTCATCCTTATTGTAAATAGATAGTTCCCTTGATAGTAAATGAGCTTTGATTAACTATAAGAACTTATAAAGTAATTAGTGTATATTAAATAAGAGTAAAATAATAAAATTATTTTTTTCTTGATGCAAGTGTCAACCCAAAAAATGACATATAAAATAGATCTGAGAGAATATTGTTTTTTCTCTTTATTTACTAAAATTAAAAGCGCCAACTCTGTGAATTGAGCTGAATTTGGGCATAATTAAATGAATTTTGTTAATAAATAAATTGGTCAATGACCTACACAAAGTTACTTGGGCCGAAACGATTGGACTAAAATCGACATAATCCAATTTGCTTAATTTTTACTAAATTTAAATTCTTTATTTATTCTCTTATGATTTATTCGAGCACCTAATTAAATAAAAAGTTTCTTATATTATGACTATATACAGATCATATAAAAACATAAATTTTCAAAAATATTTAGACTTTTTTTTTATCAATTAAGATTCTATATCAACTCAATATTAGAATGAATTGAATTTATTGGGTCAAAACAAATTGTGTTACTATAATAAGTGGACCATTAACCTGTCAAAATCTAAATGAACTAGATGGGACATAATTTTATGGGCTAATTTTATCATTGCTAAGTAAAATAAATAATAATTTATTCAGTGTAATTTTAAAAATATATTACTGAAGGATAGTATATTACTTTATTCTTATTTAATAAAGATAAAAAGGTGATATCAATAGAGACATTGAACTCAAGTAAAATATATCAAAAAAAAATTATGTAAGTAAAATAATATACTAACAACAATATACAATAATTGAATCAAATGAAATAAGTACTGACAACTAAAATAGATAAATAAAAAAAAATATTTTTAATAGAAGAATTAAGTAAAATAAAAAGGGAGAGATTATTTAATTAAGTTAAATCGTCTATTTGCAACGTTCCTGGTAGACATGACTGCAACTGACACAAAGGAAGCTAGATTTATGCATAAACTCTGGGGAGTGGTTGAGATTAGAAATTTCAGATTTGCGTAATTTGACTTAAAAATGATTTTTTCAATATTATATGAAAAAAAAATTAAAATTTTATGAGTGAAAATTTTAAAACTTAGCTAATTCTTGATCATAAATTTTTAAATATTTTTGAAAAATCAGATATGAATAGAGTTTGTATTGAAATTTCAAAAGATGTTTTGCCATAGTTTTTGAAAACTTTTCACTTCTTTTTTTAAAAAATAAAACTAAATAAAGCATGACTTATAGTTAAAACTCTAAAAACCATCTGAAATAATCATATATTTGACATAAAATTATTATTTTATGATAAATCAAATACGTTTGTAAAATTTTACTAGGTATATTATTATCTGTATCATAAAGTACAACGCGATATTTTAATAAAAATTACCAATAACATAATTGATAGCCACTACAATTCATCATATTCCAATTAGTTACAAAAATCCATTCATGAAAAATAAAAAGTAACAATAATAGTAACTATTTTTAATAATAATCTTCCTATATTTTATGAACAATCTCTTTATGCGAATATAAATTTTTATATCAGACGATCCAAAAAGGTAGATAAGAATTTGTAGGGGGTCACAAAATGACGATCTATTTATACATAAAAAATATAAAATTTTGGGGTAAGTTTCAACCTTCAATCTTCCTTTTAAATGTATTTACCCCTATGAATCTGATACATACAAGTCTTTCTGTTTGTTGGAAGGCTTATAAATACTATGTAATCAAAAGAATGCTTATAATGTATCCATTATTGATAAAACATGAAATATATATTTGTCGAAATTTTTTTCAAAAAGTGCTTCCTAAATCTATGACCAAACGGATCCTCGATAATTGAAAGAAAATTGGAAATATTTAAATATCAAAGTCCAATAAAAAAGTTCACGATCAAACAAATATCCAATTATAAATCTTTAGTTAATACTCGTAATAATGTCAAATTTTCTATCACATAATGAAGTAGCTAGGGTTCTCCCCTATAAATGATATATATTAGTACAGTATATTCTAGGAACCACTATCCCATTATAAAATATTTGTATTTATTTATGTTAATTTGTACCATTAATTGTTGCACTTCATAATCACTACAAATTTAGTGGTGACTTATTTAGATAATATATGCTAGTAGTAGTAATTATCAATGAGAAATAGAATTGAAGAAAGGCATGAGCTAGGTTCAATCAAGAATCTTTACTATATGAAGAAAAATGTATAGTAAGTGAATTGTTTTTGAAAGATATATAATACCAACTCTTTGCTGCTTGATTCCTACCACACAATGGAAAATTGATGCTCCACCATTTGAGCAAAAAGATAATAAAAATAACCTCACTATGATTCCTTGTACCAACTCCATTTTCAGTTTTTATTATTCGTATTCTACTAAAAAAACTTTGATCATTCTTGTATTAAAGAATGTTTGAAATGCTCTTAGCGAGACAGAATGAGTTAAGTTAATAAATCAGTCAAATATCAAGAGCTCCCATTAAATTCAGATCGTATATGGCAGGGTCCATTTGGTTGGCAAACCCAACAAAATTTCATCCATATCCAAGACTCGAACTATGGTCCTTTAGTTAAAGGCCGAGCAGTCCTACCACTAAATGTTGGTCCAAAAGGCCCGACTGACATATGAGCTAACTTTAATTTGCTCAAATTAACTCACTATAATTTTTCATGAACTGGATAAGTCTGATTCTAATAACATATTAAGGAAATAAATTATGGGGTTAATTCAAACTCAAAAATTATCTCATCAGATAAGAATTGTCAAATCATATGATAAGACCAAAGATTCACATCCCACCCAATATGAGTCAATTCAACAATGCAACTTGGCTATAGTGTTAAAGTGTATATACAAAATATATGTTTTTGTATTCATTTATTTGGTTCAAACATTGAATGTGACTTAAGTTTTTTGATAACAAAAATGCATAGCTCAATGGAGTTTTATCTTATATGATATACATGTTAAAAAGAAGAAGAAGATATTAATAATATAAAAAATGGTCTTTTGTATTAGAAAACCATAAATTGTTACTATAAGAAATGATTTAAGAAGTCATTTATCCCTGCATAATGTTGTTGGACCGGACCCCTAATTGGGAAAAAAAAGCATGCACAGCCTCAACATCTCACTGGGCCCGGCCCAGTTTCCATCAGGTTTAGGACAATTTCTTTGGGCCTTAGAGGTACTTTGGGAAACGAATAGTTTCAAATATATACAATAAACTAATTTAGTTTACAATATATATAGTCATATTTTATCTACATAAAAAATCATAGAAAATGTACATTAAGTATACAATATAACTTATTAAAAGTCATACGAAGCAATCTAATATAGATCTGCTTATACATGAAGTATACATTTTGATATTCATTGAGTATGCACCGAATGAGCATTATTTTACAACAGAATTTCATATACACGAGAATTATAATGGTGATGATCATTCTCTTTTTCCAACGACTTTTCTTGAGAGATTCAAATTAAGTAATGTTGGTGTCTAATCCCCAATTAGCAACACAATTTGTTCAGGAAAACTCTTTGATGTCAGTGATGTAGGAGTAAAACCTTGAGAAGGAATGATCCTAAACAGAAGCAGCCACCATCTTTATCTGCATTAAAGCAATTTCTTTACCAACACAAGTCCTTGTGTTGAAGTAGGTCTTACGCTTAACTCACACCGAAAAGCTAGCTGAAAGATAGGAGGATTGTCTAAGCCTTTGTGTCTCAACACCTTGCCACAAATTTCCAATTTCCACTACTAGTTTCTTTCACCAACCATCGCTCACAATTCTTTCGATCTCCCCATTGCAAGAACATGAAGAAAAATACGCGTTCCCTTCTTCAACTTGGTTCCATCAGGCCAAACATCACTTGCTTCGATTCAAGAGGGACCGTGCTTTCACAAATCGAAGCATGTGTATACACCATTGCATTTAAATCTTTCATCTCCTCGATTTCTTTGACGATTGCCTTTTCTACATTAGGGTGACCTGACACTAGCCAAAAAAACCATATTAAAGCCATCACCAGCCAGGATACCTGAATCTATGATAAATTTTTCATCGACTACTAAATTGTTGTATTTGAGAGTGCTGTCGAAAAAATCCCCTCCTTCTTCATCTATGGACAAGCTACGCTTCTCTATCTTTCCCGCGATTCTCTTCTTTGCATATTCTCTTAATACATTTCTAATATTAAATAGTAATCCTGAATCCGCCTATTACTCAATTTGTTAGTCTTATTTTCCATTACAAAAAGAATAATTTATTTTTTCTTTTATTACATTCTACATATCTCTAACTTAAAATTAAGAGTCAAAAGTCATGCCAAACTAAAAGCAGACAAACCAATTGAAGTATATGCATCCAATATTGAGAAACTTTTCAGTTTTCCACAAGAGGGAGGGACAAGTAAGCCTATTCATACTAATCTTAATTGCAATTTCGAAAGCGTCTATCAATGGTTTGTCCGGGAAATGAGATGGTAACAAATATTTTGGATCATATGTCCTGGAGGTCTATATTTCAAGTTTTATTTACGGCTGCTCGTTCGCGGTAACTGATTTTACTATAATGTGACTTAGGATTTGTCTTTGGGTTTTGGCCATGATCAACAAGTAAAAGACCATCTCCTAGTAAGTCTGAGAAAACAAATTGCATGATCGGGTCTTTTCGGTATATGTCTAAGCGAGTCTTAACCATACTGTTAGTTTTACCAAAAGGTGCATTTCTGGAAGAGTTGTCAAGTCCATAAGATAGCTCGGTCCTTATTTTTTATGAATGAGAACAACATACCAAAACGTGAGTAGGATTTGGAACAATTGTAGTCATGTTTTGAGATCAAGAAAGGCTCATAGATATACTTGAAGAAGACAAGTGTCAATAGTAGAAAAACTATTACTGCAAGGAGAGAAAAGAAAGGCTATTCTTTATTTTTACTTTATTCTTTGTGTAAATTTCATGCCAATGATTAAATAAATTAAAATAAATAAATAATGTAAAAGCTTAGATGGAATTACGTAAATAAGTAAAAGTTGAGGATAGGAAGAAAATAAAATATAAATAAAAATACATTTCTTAACCATTAAAATAATAGAAATAAAAAAATAAATTTTAATAAAAAAAAAGTAAAGGAAGAAAAGAATTTTAAAAACTTTCATGTAATTACATCAATTCTTTATTTTCTTGAGAATTGAATAATGTAATTATACCTCTTTAATATAATCAATTTATCTCTTGCCAAGTAATTAATTATCCTACAAATGGGTCAAAGAGTGTATCCGCACTCAATCCTAATTACATGGTGGCATACTGGCTTTCCAAACAAGTATTAAATAAACTATTAACATTAATTAAAAATTAAAGATTAAAGAACTATTATACTCCCTTCAAATTAAATTAATTGAATTTTTAAAATTTTTTTCAATGTTCAAAATAGTTGAATTGTTGAAAGTTCAAAAATAATGTTTGAAACTTTTTCCATCTTTGTCATTTCATTTATTAAAATTTTATATTTTTTAGGAAATAAATTACACTACATATTTATAATTTCATAAAAGACAATAGTGAAAAGTATGATATAAATTTTGTCTTTAAATACTTTTCTTAATATATGTATTATCTCACAAATTCAATTAACATGAAATAGAGGAAATAATAAAATTTTAAAATTTTCTTTTACGCGGCTCCACCACCCACTCATTCAGCGACAATATACTGCCCTTTATTTATTTTTTTAATTTTTAAAATATTTTTAAAAAATCCAAACTTCACCTCTCCTCCCCCCCCCCAAAAAAAAAAAAGATTGATATCATTTTTATCTTTTTGAAAAAAATTCTATCCCACCTCATGTTACAATCCCCTCTTTATTAAAAAAAATATACTTTTATCAT
>JAABOM020000096.1:22503610-22531227 GCA_011800125.2 Solanum clarkiae | reverse complement strand
ATACTTTAAAATTATTATATTTTCATTATGACTTATTTTAGTATGATTTGGTACTTTAAAATTATGATCATCTTCATCATAACTTATTTATTTGTAATATTTATTTATATGATCTCATTATTATTTTTATTGAATATCTTTGTATCTTCACTAATATCATATTTTGTATTTTTCTTTGAAAAAAATCTTAGATATTTGTATTTTAGTAGGATTAAAGAAATATTTGAATCATAAGTTCATTATATGTTTTTATAAATACTTTATCAAAATTAGAAAAAAAAAACTCAAAAACACGAGAATTTAAAAAAAAAAGTCTAAAAATCTGAGAAATTTAAAAAAACTCAGAAAATCCGAAAACCCCGGGAAAACCCAAAAAAACCAAAGTTGAAAAACCCGAATTTTATTGGTTTGGTTTGATTTTTATATTTAAAAACCCGACACAAATGATTTGGTTTGATATTTAAAAAATTCGAACCAACCCAGTCCATGAACACTCCTAGTGGTCGGCAACTAGACTATTTAGTCGTCAAGTCAATCTGAGAGTCTTACTGTTTGCCTCTCTCTCTTTGCCTTTTTCGCTCATCTCTTTCCTATTTATACATTCTGTCTCTCGCCTTTTCCCCTCTCATTTTATAATACAAATACAAATGGTAGGCAAACACACATGATAATACATAAATACAATACACAAGGCAACAGATGAATATAAATACATTTAGCTATGAATTACAACAAGATACAATTGTATTTGTCGAACAAAATTATATATTTGGATACAAATTGTATTAGTTAATAGACTTGATACAATTGTTTGCATCAACAAATTTGAATACAAAGTACCTCCTGCCTTTCTCCTCACTTTCAGAACTCGTTTGCCTTTTTCCTCCCTATTCCAATCTTGTTCATCTTTCTCCCCTTTCTAATAGCTAGTTTTGATACAAATCAATTGTATTCGTGCTACAATTATTGATCACATATATAAATCAATTGTATCAATTTTCTTTCAGTTTAAAAAATCTCTCTTCTCTCTCCCAGATCTCATTCACCTCTTTTCTGCTTCTAACATGTAAGCTTGATTATGTTTTTAATCATGGCAATTTTTGAAATTTCCGCAGCGAACTCCTTGAGTTTAGGACTGGGCTGAGTTTTACATCGTCAAACTCGATGGTCCGGCCTTTTTGACGGCCCAATGGATCGTTTGCACCAATAATTCACTTGCAATGGGTTATTGTGTCAAACCTATTACTCAATCAGCTACAGAATAAATTATAAATGGAAATAAAATATAACCCACCCCCCTCATCATATTTGATGATATTTTATTTTATTTTTGTAATAATGGATTTGTTGGGGATATTGAAAGTTGATTAAGTAAGGTAGAATTTGTTTAGTCCTATCTATTTGTCCTTATGTATTTGTTTAATTGGGAAATCTGGTGAGCTGCTTCAATCAT
This sequence comes from Solanum clarkiae, assembly GCA_011800125.2. NCBI lineage: Eukaryota > Viridiplantae > Streptophyta > Magnoliopsida > Solanales > Solanaceae > Solanum > Solanum clarkiae. The sequence goes on along the minus strand of JAABOM020000096.1, from coordinate 22,529,774 downwards.
GTTTGCTCCAAATTCCATCTTATAAAAAAAAATGGCAAAAGAAAAAAAATGCACTAAATCATTCTACTACTGTTAGGTGAATAAGAACCACTAGATTTCCTGTATAGTGTCCATTAGTTGACATTGGACAATTTTAAGGACTTAGCACTATTAATTTATACATCAAAATTGTCGAAATGCTTACAAGTGTTCAATGATTAGCCTCGACAAAATGTAATAGACATTAGATCAATAATTATCAAATAATCTTGGATCAAACTCAACTCTAAAAACTAGATCGGAGGAATTAGCCAAGCCATATTAAGGAAGCTTAGAACCCTTTTCATTCACCACCGCCCGCGAGCTCGACATGCTCAATCCTCATGTCCGTCCTACCCAGCTTGGGGTCCGATTCTAATATCATGTTAAATAGATATTAGATCTAATCAAAACTCAAATGGCTCAAGAAAGTGGATTATCCTCCAAATCATATAGTAATTCTTATCTTTTCCCTGAACTCAAAAATGAATGCATGAAAATTGTGATGCCAAAAATTGAGAGCACAAGTAACAACAATATTGTTCATTTTGGCCAATAATTTTTGCGGATTTGTTTCCAAATAATTGACGAGTCCAAACCGCCTTTATGGTAGAATCAGACGAAAAGATCAATAGCCGATGATTTTATCCTATAACAAATATTAATGTGTAACGATCTGCTCCAACACTGTAAGGTATTGTCCGCTTTGGAAACCGTGGCGACAGTGTCACGCATACCCGCACGGATTTGTTCTCTTGGGTTACCCCAAAAGGCGCCTCACAAGTTTGTGGGGTAACCTAAGGAGACAAATTCGTGCGGGTACGCGTGGCACTGTCGCCACGGTGTCCAAAGCGGATAATACCTCGCAGTGTTAGGGCAGATCGTTACATAATGAGTCTCCTTATTTTTCATCTCGTGAATTTTATTATTAACAATATAAAATTAGAGTCAACTAAATATTTAAACGGAGCATGCTCTCAACTAGTAAGGCTACTAATTTTTATGTTTGAATCCTTCCGTCCGAGAACATATATATATTTGCCTCTGCGTAGTTAGGTTTAAGACGTCCGATTTTAGTTGAAACGTCAACGTTGGTGCTGTTTTTTAAAATTAGCTAAGTAGTACCAATTAAAGAATCATTTTACATATGATTAAGGCAAAACCTAATTTACTAAAATGACATGAGAATTTAATAAGAAAGATTTGGTCACAATCATTTGGTAGGATACAAACTACTAAAATTTTATTCAGTAAGCGAAAGCACGCGGACAATGACAGGTAATTCATCTTTTTAGTTTTCCCTTTAAATAATTATATTTCCATAGCTTAATTTAAAATCCTTCTGGCAATCAAAACTAGTGGAGTATTAAGTATAAAATGATTTATTAAAAGGACCCTCCAATTAGTCTATTCGGACTATTATTAATATTGTTTCTGTCTAATTTTATGTGACATATTTTTCTTTTTGATTCGTCCCAAAAAGAATATCATTTTACTCTAATTGGAAATAAATTGTTTTTAAAATTCTCTTTTTTTACTCTTAATGAAATGATTCTCAACCACACAAATATTTAAGAATAAATTTAGACTACAAGTTTAAAAAGTGTTTCTTTTTTTTCTTAAACACCGTATCAAGTCAAAGGGTGACACATAAATTGAAACAACGGAGGGAGTATTATTTTCCTATTATACTGTTCTTCGAACTTTTTATTGCGTATTGTTCTTTTATTTTGATTATTATATTCTTTTTTAGTTATTTTGATCATTGGAAACAATCTTCGAATCGTATTTACCAGATATGAGCTAACGTAACAAAAAAATTGATTTCTTAAACCTTGTAGCGAGTTGAAAATCTATTTGGATAGACACTATCTAAGAGTTGATGAAACTTATGTAGAAAAGGCAAGTATGCAACTAACTTCCTCATATTCATGGAAGTGGATGAATTAGGTATTCATGGCAACTAATTTTTGCTTTTTTCTCTTTCCTACATGTTACATGTGTGCCATATTTGTATATACAATTTCCTTTTTTGTTTCTATATTCTCATATGATATTCGATATTTATATTTAGGTTCGATTAAATTTGAACTCACATTCACATATTGTAGGATTCATTTCTCGAGTTGATGCTCCCAATAGAATTCTTTTTATTTCAAACTATATTAATAGAATATACAATCTCCCTACTCCACTACTCTCACTATATATATATCTTTTAATACTCGTAGTATATGCAAGATCACTATATACTTTCTCATGCACGCTTTGTTTATTTTTTAATGATCTTCTGTCAACACAAATATCAGATAACTTTATCCTAGTCTTTTCTCCCTTTACCCATTAAATAATACAGAGTTTGATAGTCTCTTCATGCACACCAAGAGTAAGTCACCCTCTCAATTAACATCATGTATCTTCCATTTGTTAGAGACAATTTTATCCAACTAATATTTTGCTTCCTTTTCTTTTTTCTTTTTGTTTTATTTGTCCCTTCCTCCATAAAATAATCTTCTCACCCACTTCACAGAAATGAAGAACCACCACATATTCCTAATTAAATCTTCACTAAAAATACTTCAAATGAAGACAATTACATTGAGTCATCTTCATCCCTTATCCTCCATGCCCAACTCTCTCTTGTCCCTTTTCCAAAAGTAAACAGCGGTGCTTAATATGTAATATATAATTTCATATTATCGATCACACGATCCTAATTCCTAGACCCCACTTGTGGGATTTCACGGGGTATGTTGTTGTTGATAGATAAATCCTAATTATAATCCTAGAATAACCTGATTTTGGACCAAGAGATCACCCTAAAGGTAACTTCAATTCCTCTTGCACATATTCTTGATTCCTTACATTTACAAGATCACTTAAGTCATAATATTAAGAAGCTAACAAAAAAAAATCTACTCAACTAAGTACGTAGTTCTCAGAAATACAATTTGATCATCATGATGAAGAGATTTAGCTGGCTCATAATGATGATATGATCAGAAATTTGAGAAGTGATTCTGAGAAGATTGTACCATTTGTAATCCCGTTATTGTTTGACAAGAATTATCATCCGCGATCAGTGTCCTAAACCATATGGATAATTAGAATAAGATTACGGTTAATTACACTAATTAATGTGAAAATGACAAAAACATGTTACTTGTAGAATCTTACTCTCGTGGACGAGATAACCACAGAGAACTCAGAGCTCGTAGTCGACCATAATATTCTCCAATCACCAAGAAACACCTGGCTGCTTGCCTAACTGTCAATATTCTGTGTAATTGATGCAATGTTTGTTGTCTCAAATTATCAGCCTGGATATATGCACAAATAAGAAGTGATCAAATGATGAAACTCCTGTCTCCACGACTGATGATATAGATATCAAATGAAAAGGAAGAATAAGAAGTCACGCGAAGAGTCAGGACTAATGTTACCTGACGAACAAATCCTTCAAGGTTGGAGAGCTTTCCCAATGCAAGAGCCATGTGATGCATTCCATCATGGAGAGAAGCAGTGGCAATAGTATCGATTAAAGATTGTTGAAGTTGTTCCAGTCCCTGCGAAAGGGCTTCCTCTGCCTGTTGAGAAGATTGCTGGAGGCTGTATATTCCAACTACTTGTTGCTCTGTTAAAGGGTCCAATTGTCCTATCAACATCTGCTCAATTTCACAAATAATCGTAGTGTGATTAGAACTTTGAAATGGGCATAGACAATGTTTTTCCCTTAGAATGACAATCTTTATATGTCATATATTTAAGAAACACATATTTGCTTTATACATAACAATTATTTTTGCTTTTTGAAGAAAATTATCCAATTATAGGTCAGAGAATCAATCCAAAATTGCAATAGTTATTACCTTGATAAGCTCGGATGGCCTAAAACCACCCATCCAAAGGAAGCAGCGTTCAGCGGGAGTAGTCCACATTCCAGTGATTAGGTGAAATACATCAGATTTTGCTGCCACTCCCTTCAGGTTGAAAATTTCGTTGTAATGAGCAATGTATCCATCAACTATTAGTCTCAGATCACCATCTGATAAATGTGCTTGTAATGCAGTTCGAAGCTCGGACATGTGCCTCTGATCATCATCCAACCACCTTGAATATTCCATGTCAAACACTGCAGCACCTGTAGCAAAAAATTGAACAAATGCATCTTTGTCACAATAGTTTTTATGAAGGCGGCTCTAGTCTTAGCAAATGCTACAGTACTTTTCTTTTATGCAACAAAATAGTAAAAAGGTTATCCCTTTTAGCTATTATTTTGGTAATCTTTCACTAATAGAATATGTGAACTAAATTAAAATCTCTAAAGATAGTATTCAGTCAAATATATTTCAACCCATATACACTGGAGTACTCTGATTTTCTACACAATAATGTCACACAAAGGAGGACAAAAGAAAAAGACAAACTTTCTGTAGTCTTAACTCAAGTTATTTTTGTCTGCTACTACTAGCCAAGAATTATAACGACTTGACATGCAACAAATTCTGGGTGCTGCCTGTAGTCAAAACTCTGTTTCTCTGAACTATAATGAGTTAAAAAGTACTGATAGGTAAAAATTTAATTACCTTGTAAATGCATACATCAGTATAAGTTTATTCTGCTTGTGAGTTTTTGAGACGAGGGTTCCAGGAAACAGTCTCTACCTCTATGAGGTAGTGGTAAGGTCTGCGTACATTCTACCCTCTCCAGATTCCACTTGTGGGATTCCATAGGTATGTTGTTGGTTGTCCATAAACAATGGATTGGTTGAGAAAATAAAAAGTAAAGCCCAGTGCATTAAGCTCCTAGGGGTCCGCGGAAGGATTGAATCCAAAGAATATACTGTAAGCAGTCTTACTCGTGACTTCCTAGTCAAATGACAACAAGTTTACAAAACTTACCAGAGCTGATATTGGAACCAGCAGCAGTACCACCTCCCAAGAAAATCCCCTGTTTGGCACAACAATCAGCAGAAAAAATCTTTAAATAACCACTTGCATTTATTGTTTTACAAAAAAATAAAAAAAAGATTATAGTCATTTTCAAATATTATCAACCTGAGAGCTAGCCCTTTGAAGTTCTTGTTCCAGCTGAGAAAGTCTGATCCTACTTGTTTCTAGCTGTTGTACATAAGCCTGCACAAATGCAAATAATAATAATAATGTTAAATGCAAAGAATATTGACAGAGCAACTTGGCAGTACAAAAGACTATAATAGGAAACAAGAAAAATATTGCTATACCTTTTTTCTTATCCTGCTTTTCTTTGCTGCTTCTCTATTTTGAGCTAAACGTCTCAATGTCTACAATAAACAAAGTAAGCAAAAAAGTACTGTTTAAAATTCTAATTAGGAAACAAGATAAGTTAAGTTGTGAGGACTCTTCACTTTTAATGTCGCACATGTGTCGGATTCACTCAAAATTTACTTTTGGCGAATCCGACACGCACCCGCTGACATTTTTGAAGAGTTCGAGGAACATAGAAGTTAATAGTATGATCTTGGCGAATGCAGATATGTGTGGTACCCCACCTTAGGATCAAGTACCCTCTCTGAGGTTGAAGCAGCACCCTTTTTCTACAAAGTAATAAAAGATAGTTATATATTCTAATGTTGTTGATTATGTAGAAATATTCAAGAAGAGAATACTTCAGTAGCGTGAAGTTGGGATTTTTGCTAAGCAATTAAAAAGTAGTATAGCGTGTCAAATAAGGCAGATTCATTTTAGACTTTTAAGATTTCTGGATACAATCAAAGTTGTAATTTTCAAACAATATTACTGGTGTGCAGGCATTTAAGAATAACATCTGATGATGTATGCATGAGCTAATTCAATGTATTATTTGGCATTCTTGCAAAATTTGTTTTTCTGGTTCCAAGAAAGATTTAAAAACCTGAGAACAAAGAGTTAACTACAGTTCTAGGGATAAGAGAAAATATTACTATTGACAGAAGCTTAAACTACAGTAATGAATAGTGCAAAGGGAAGAAAAGTATAAAAAGCACTGTAAAGATTCTCTTTTTTTCTCATCTCAGAGAATCTTCAGAAAAACTCTGTGTTTGGTGTTTTCATTAGCAGTTGTTGGGATTTGTGATTGTGTTTATACAAACAGTGAAATGAGTAGAGAGAAACAATGAAGATTCCACCTTTTTCCCTTAGATCTTGGGATGTGATAATAGAAGAGGAGATAAGAGTGTTGTGAGGAAAACCTTCTCACTGTTGGACTTGGAAGCTAGTTCAGTTTGTAAAACTCCTGTCCTTGGATTATTATTACTATTACTTGCCATATCTTGAAGCTGTTGCTGTTCTTGAGATTTGTGTGTCATCTGAAGTTGATGGTCTGAAGATGCCTTTCTACTGATGGGAGATTCTGGCTCAAAATGGGGTTGAGCTCTACTTGAAAGTGAACCTGAATCAGTACTCTCTTCTCTTGATTTTGAGTTTTCCTATATGTAAAAGACAAAGCCAAGAAAAGAGATTTAAATGGTGTGCAAAATCATCTTCACCTCCATTATATAAAAAGCTTCCAAAGGGGTTGCCTATTTTGAGTAAAAGTCCAAGCTTACATTGCACAAAGGACAATTTTTAAACAACATGGTCAAAGAAGGATAAGCATAAAAAGGAAAAAATAAATTAAGTACTCTTGGGGTCTGTTGGAATCTCATAGGCCAAGAAGGGAACATCTCCAGAGTTGCAGCAGGCTTCCCTGTGGCTGCTTCTGCATATAAAGCTGCACAGAATCACAAAAGCAAAATCTTGAAGGATCAGCATAAAAAGAGAACAAAAGGAGGAGGAAAGAAAAAAAGACTTCCAAACCATCATAAAGGGAGGAACCTAATCCTCCTTTTCTCTTTTCCTTTCTAGATACAGTTATGGAGTCAGTAAATCATGCAAGGAGTTCATGTTTCCTTGTTTGAAACCCCACGCCATTCAAGTCCTTTGCACAAGAATGATTACTATATTGGAAATAGTAAGCCTCTTAATGAGGCTTCTATAGACTTATTCAAACACCCTTTGCTCTTTGCTTTACAGTAAGGAGTTAGTTATACATTGCAAACGTCAGGAAAAGAAAAACCATACATGCTTTAGCTTCATCATTACTCATCTTAAATCCTTGCAGTACAAAAGCTTCTTCTAGCTCTCCAAAATCAAAACCAGATCCTTCTTGATTACCACTATAGCACAAAAAATAAACAACTCATGTTAGAAGCTAAACTTATTAGATGTATATTAAGAGAAACATAGGAGCAAAACAACAGGATTTAATTAATTACTTGGGAGTAGAATGGTACATGAAGCTTGTGCTAGCAGGATTTAGCCCTCTAAAAACAGCATATGGCATATTGTGATTATGGTGTGATGGTCCAGAGTCTGTCAAACCAGTCTCTCTAATTCCTTGACTTGCCATGCAGAAAACCAACTTTTCAAACCATTCTTGAACTTCTCAAAGAGAAAAACAAAGATTTCAAGAAAAAGATGTTAGCTTTGAAGTAAAAGAAAACCAAAGAAAGATACTTGTAGTAGTCAAAGTTTTCACCTCATTTCCTAATGGGATGATCTTCTCAATATAAGGACTAAAGAGCAAGTAAACAGCAGTAAAGATCAAAGCTTTCTTGTCAAAGCATAATATATATTGACAGACATAAAGACACATAGATTGACATATATACAAACAGCTAGGGTCCAGTCTGGTGATCTTTTATTGGTCTTTCTTTCTCTTTTTCTCTAAGAAGAAACAATTAGTCTGTGTTGTGAGGGGAGGCTTTTATTACTTATCTCCCTCATCCTGTTGTAATCAATTGTAATGATTATCAATTTTGAAACTCAGCTCATGGTACATAAAATCTTGTCCTTTACAGACCTGTTCTCTCAGGGTCATTTGTGGGTTTGAAAAAAAAAACAAAAACTAAATTTTATATATATGAAGGGAAAAGGACATTGGGGGGTCACAAATCAAGACCTCCTACTCCACTCTCTCTCCTTAACCGTCTGTTGTTTCTCATTGGCTCTTTTCTTGAGGCCTTTCAGAGTTGTCAGTACTCACACACAGACCACCAAACTTGTGATGAGACCAAAAGTACTACTCCCTCCCGATTTTATTTTACGTGATATTTTTTATAACTTTTTCGAAAAGAATATCATCTTATTATATAATAATAATAACATGTTCTGTGAAAATCTCACAAGTGGAATATGGAGAGAGGAAAATATATGCATACCTTACCACCGTAACTCATTTTAGTAATCGTAAATTATTTACTAAATATAGAAAGTGACGGTTTGTTTTAAAATTAATTAAAAAAAAAGTGTCAAGTAAATTAAAATAGGAGGAATAAGAATTTGTTTTAACTGAAATTTATATCCTAATCTCCAACATTTGAATGTAATACGTACACACGTTGATCATAAATGATGAGTACTATGTTTTATCGACATATAAATAAAATGGATTAGATAAGAGTGGATTTTCTTTACAATAATTGTGTATAAATGTTTGAAATTAAGATGTAATTGCTTGATTGAATAAATGATTAGTTCATGTTCATAAAAAATAAAAGCTGGAGGAATAACATTCTGAAGTTATTACAAGATACCTTCCATGCAAAATATACTTGCATTCTGCATTCATATGATGTTTGCATCAAATAAAATAACTAAACTTTTAAAGTTACAAAATCAAAAGTACAGCATCACTTAACTTAATGATATTTAAATTTGATGAATAGTTTGTGCGTAATAAATATGTCTTGCATTTATTTAGTGTCGGAGTCAGAATTTTAATTTAGAAGCTTTAAAATTTGAAGAAGTAAACATCCGAACTAGTCGAAGGGGATTCGATATCTATTGTATATACATAAAAAGATTATCTTAATCTTATATAAATAATATATTTTTCATCGAAGAAGATTCAAATGAACCCCTGACTGCATTCATTGACTCGATGATGCAGACATTGTGTACAAATAAATAAGTTATTTTCGTTTTTATTTTGGCAGTCCCTCATTTACTACCTTAAGAGAAATATGAAAAACGATTTTCAAACTTTTAGGTTGTAACCTATCAACCAAAACTTTTTAATTTAAAGCCCACTACCACTTGTGTTCATAATTAATTAATCAAGCCTTTGAAATGGCTTTGTATTGATAGGTCAACATCCAATCCTTCTCATCACCTAAAACCAGGCCACACCAAAAATTCTATTTTTTTTAAAAAAAATGTTTCCTTGTGTCTCTTGTTCACAATTAAATCCAAGAAAATTAAAGTAGACTTAATAATATAGGGTCCCTTGTTTGCAATTGCATTAGGTACACCTTTGCCTTCAATTATCAAGCCAAAATAATGTTTCTTAAATCTTCTTGCTTTATTTAAGCTTAAAAAATCCTCAAGAAATTGCAAAAACAAAACTAAAGAATCAAAATACTTCAGTATTTATGTTCACCCCTAATAATGAAAAGGACGTCAAATTGGACATGTCTGTTTTCGAATAATTTTTAATTTATAGATGGCAATCTAGGCATTTCCACTATTTGCAGATGTGTGATGTGTATATATAATATATTTTTCAATTTTAGACTCTGGAGTCTGGACACCATTAATACTAATTAATAAGAGGCAAACAATTAAAAAAAATGATTTGGAGGCCATTAAGATCATTTTTCAATTATATAAGTTGAGTGATTTGTTTTGTTGCCACCTAGAGTAGTTTGAACCTTCAATAATATACAAACTTAATTCTCTTTGTTTAATGCTTAAACAGTATTTTATATTAATCTAACAAGGAAATTCTCTCTTGTCGTCGCTTTTTAACAACCTAACAATTACATATATCTAAATATAATATGCTTTGTAACTTTCTGATAAATCCTTCCAACTTCTTGATAAACATATGGTAATACACATGCACGCGCAAGACAGCGTTAGAATTTACTAATTTTCGTCAAAACTCTTTACATGTGTTATGAAATTCACTAAATATATACGAATAATTTAAATTTTTTAATTAGCTTCTAGACACAACCATCTTTGGAGGTAGGGTGCCCCTACCAATAATTGCTTCCTATAACCAACGATTGGAGTTGGAAAAAGAGGTAGGATTTGGTATGCATGCATTTGAGTGCTAAAAGTTTTTATTCTTAATGAAAGTAATTAAAAGTCATGTTCTTCATGTGGAAAATCGTTTAAACACTTCTGGGAAATTAGTTCCTTTTTGGATCTAACATTCCTCCTCCTTTTAACAGGAGAAATTGATTGGTTAGAATCATATCTTCAAGGTATTATTCTATGGCTTTAATTAATTACTAATTAATCTTTTGAGATTAGATTTAATCAAGTCATTGCTTGTCACTTAAGCATGGAATTTACAATTTCTTAATATATTATATTAGTTGCGTGACATGTTCCATGCTTTATCGTTTAGGTTTATTCACTAATTTATAATCTTGTGCAAGTTCTTCCCCCATCTCACAGGAAAATAAAAAAGAATATTCACAAATGCCTAACATAGCCTAGAAAGAAAATGTACTTAAAAAAAAGCGCTTTAACTTTAATTTCTAGGAACTGCAAGGTCTATATTTGTGTTATTCTTTTTAACGGGTAGTTTGGTTAGAATATAAGTTATGATTGAATAAATTATGTTGGAAGTAATAATGATGGGATAAGTTATGTTGAAGTTATTTCTTATTGAGTGTTTGGTTTGTTGGATAAATTTTAAGAATATGTTACTTGTTTACAAAAATACCATTCACTTTATTAATTTTTAATGCATTTTCTTTGCTAACTTTAGTTATTCAATATTCATTTTTAAAATAAATCTTTCATCTTATTTAGCTTAAATATTTTTAGGTGTGCATTTCCATAATAATATTGTATGCATTTAAAATAATTTATTTTTAATTTAATTTACAAATAGAACTTGCATTTTTAAATTTGTTAAAGGAAAAAAGGATTTATGAAAAAACAAAGTATAAAAAACATAAGAAATATCAATAAAAATTATACTATATAGTGTAATTTTTTAATAGAAAAATATGAAGAAGTATTATAAAAACAAGGAGTGAAGGTTGTGAATATTATTATATATTGTATTAAAAACAATATAAATATACAAAGTGAGTATAAAAAGGATATTATTGTCATTGACCCTTTTTATCCCAGGATTAATATACCGCTCAAAAGGAGGGATAACTTATCCCAGTACTATTTATTAGTCCCGGGATAAGTTATCCCACATTTGCCAACCAAACAACCATTTAAGTGCTACTAAATTATTATCCCAGTATCAATTATAGTTACCCTTCACACCAAACAACCCCTTAAAATTTTGGTATGTTAGGTCTTCGAAATAAAATGAACTCCAACAACTCAGAATTGGTTATTTGGTTATCGAGATTAGGATACTAATTTCCATATTAATTTTGAAATTGTATTAATCCATCGTTTAGTTTTAATTAATATTTTCTCTGTCCACCTTTACTTGTCTACTATATTATTTTGGAATGTCCAACAACACTTGTCCAGTTTATGAATCAAGAGATAGTTTTACACTTAGTTCCTAATCGTTATGCCAAGTCAATAAGAGACGAGTAAAGATGCACCAAAATCTTGGTATTAATAGGAGATGGGAATGGGGATAACCTTGTTTTGAACCCAAAAGAATTTTAAAAGTTGTGTTTTAAGACTCATAATGCTTGCCCATAAGATTTTATGTACAATTTGACAACTTCGTGTGAACTGATGACATGGAAATTTCATACGTGATGTGTTACCTCTGCTTAGTGCTAGAAAAACATAATTTACTTTGCAAGTAAAAAGAATGTAAAAATTCACATGCACAGCACATCACGTAATAACTAATAAGAAGAGAGAAAATGGTCAGTAATTAAGTTGTTGAATGTGCAGGCTTTTTGATCACACACTTTACTGGAGTAGTCCTTTTTCTTCTTCTTTTTATATTGTTTGATTATTGCAAATTCTCAACACTCAGACTAGTTCAATCTTCAAATATTCTTTCCAGTTAGTACAAGTCAGATTTGTCAGAATATACTACATGATATACTAGGAAAGTTTTTGTTGGGGTGGGGGGTCATTCTTCTTTACCCTTTGAACAAATCTTGTATCTTGAAACCTTCAAACAAATTATTAATTCATTTAAAGAGAGTGTTTTATAAATAGGTAACGTTGTTTTGAAAACACATTATATATTTTCTCATTTTGAGTACTGCAAGTAGAATGACTTATCAACTACCAAAGATAATGAAGTTTAGTAGTGTTTGAAACTCTTACCAAAGTGCCACAACCATACTGTTTCCTTATCCTTGAACTGGAGATTACTATTTCAAAGCCTACTATTCTTGAACTTAAAAAGGAAATTGCAGAAACAATCTATATTACAAATAGAGACAAACATGTTTGAAAGAGTGCTTCATGTTTTTAGCACTTGAAAAACTGAAATTTATACAAACCATTAACAGAGCATGTTTTACGCAGATGCCTAGTTGAATACATACTTTGATACCTGAAATGCTAGCAAAGCAGGTCATTGGAGAGCCAGGCATCACCAAATTAGATGCATGTTATCTGTTTAACAGCTCTCACTTTCTCATGCGCAAATGTTTAAATGTCTGTAGTTTATAGTAATTGAAAGCAAACAATGTAACTTCCATGTGGAAAATTAATCCAGTGGAAAGGAACTTACAACAACAACGTACCCAGTGTAGAATGAGAAGGAACTTCATCAAGGAAAAAAACAGTGAAGAGGATCATTAAACAGAGAAGAGAAGCCTAACATCTATTCACTTTTAATCAACAATAGGGGATCAAGAAAATGATAAAACTTTGTTGGAAAAATGATTCAAAAACCTCAATCAGTTCGCTTCTAAAATTTGACAAATTATAGAGAGGAGAAGGCCTGCCACACCTGCTTCTACGACAGTGCTTTAGAAGACTCCAGATCCATGTAGGTCCCTAATCTATTTATAAATAAATCGCACATCCACATGCATGTATCTCATCATCAGCTTAATAGGTTGGAGAACTGGAACATCTTTACACATTTCATGTGCTTTCATCTCCGAAATTGATAAACGAATAACTACTTTTCTGAGATTAGGGCATCTTTGCAGCATACCAAGAATCCAGCTCCAATACATTTAGCATTCTCTAATTTGAGACATAGTTGACTCCCCTTCCCACCCCCACCCCCCAAGTCGTCTCCTAAGTCAAAAATCCAGGCAAGATGAGTTACTTATGTAAAGCAAACTACTATTGTTCCTACATCCAGTCTCATCCTCATAATAAAAAGATCCATCGTATGTGGAGCCTCAAATTTGGATAATTTAGAGATCATCTGATAAAACATAACCAGCTTATTCTAAAATTACTAACATCTACAGACTCGAGACTATGAACAGCCACATCAATGTCAATGTATTAAGTCAATATATCAATACGAACATCGTCAATCTTCAAAATACTTCAATCTTCCTTTTGCAACGAGCTATAAAGACTCTGTTGCACAGTCTATTCAGTGCAAATTTCCAAATCTGGAAGCCTCCAACCTAAACTTGTCCAAATTTATGGTTATATGTAAATGTTCTTCCTTGACGTGTTGTTCAGATCATCAGTTACTTTTGCATCTGAAATTGCAATCTCTGATTACACATGAGCGAATATTTCAATCTTAGGACAACCTGTCAGATAAATTAAGATCTAATGTCAAAATACTGACATAAATCAAAGACAGGTAATCTGAGGAAAAGGAATCTTTGATTAGGCTTGACCCCTTGATGAAAAAACAACAATTTCATCTTCTGTCACCCAAAATGTCAATAATTGATATTTGGGGTAGTTTGGGGCATTGAAAAACAAATAATCCCTAGGATTTCCTCATGTACATGAAGCAAGAACCACAGTGGAAGCTAAGAGCTCACAAATCGTCCATCAGTATGGACATATCACTGGCCTCGGAGGCGGATTAAGGATTTAAACTTGATGGGTCTAAGCTTTAAGGTTCTTAGTACGCAACTCGCTGTAAATTATGGATTGGTATCTAGCATTCGTTGATACTTTAGTGAATTTTCACATAAATATCTATATTTTGAATTGAAAATACTGTGTTCGTATGAACCCGTTAACTAAGGGCTGCATCACCCCTGTACGGCCTACTGGTAGTTGAATCTCAATAAATAGGCTACTCACTAGAATAGGGAAAAAAAGTACGGGAGCATGGCTCGCTGAGTCAAGTGGGAGAAGCATTCCCCTTTGACTCAACAAGAAGAACAAGATGGATTTCCAAACAGAAGCTTAGCAGTCATGCAAAATTACAATCCCAAGGATTTGTAAATATATCAAGTCACTAGTATCATCCTTGTGATTCAAAAATCAACGTTTCACGCATTGACTAAGAATGTATCTTTTTCTAATTTCATAAACCATTGTTGTGAAATTTTAGTAAGCAAATATGAAACTACATAGCCTACATTCACGAATGGAGGGACAAAATTGAACGACATTTGAATCAAATGGGGACTTCTACAACACCGTAGTTTAAAATTTTTGGAACAAATGCAATTAGCAAACAAAGAAAATAATAAGAAGACAATCCACACAGTACCAGAGGGATGGATGTGTAGTGTCATGTAGAAGTAACAACCTAGATATACCAGATACCAATAGCAGGTACAACTCTCATCGTGAGCCCATAGTTCCAGCTTTCATCAGCAGGTTTTTCTAACATTGTATTGTAGAAAAGCTGTATTAGTTACTGTATACACAAAGCATCATCTATAATAAACCAATCACACAAGCCTAGCGCAAGTTGTTAATTGAACTTAGTGTGATTTTACATACCCAATAATTGACAACACTGCGAAAAGTTCTGAATGATTGACACCATCCACACGATCACCCATTAAGTGTTTTCAAATCCTTCAGGTTTCGCTGGTGTGCTCAATTGCCTTAGATTTAGAAGTAATGGAATGACAATTGGTTGAAAAACACAGCATGAAACAGAGGGAGGATGAAAGGGGTTCATCATAAACTAGAAAAAAGGAACCTGAGTGAGGGAAAAAGGAAAAAGCAAAGAACTGTTTGAAAATCATGCTTGTTTAAAGGGAGGTAATGAAACTGGAGGGGAAAACCACAGGTTATTTATTTTTCCAAACAAGTGACATTTGCCAGGTAAAATTTAATACATCATTGTGTTAAGCCTGGAACATCAGCCAAAGATTTTTAGCAGCTAATGAAACACAAACATTTCAGAGAGTATGTGCATCTCAAGAGACCTTAACAGAATCACTGCCCCCATCACTTTGGAGCGATAGTCGGAACTAGACTGGCTATACTAAAAAAAAATGGGAAACCAAGGTAAAAAGTTATGCCCGCCCAAGGCAAAACAACCTAGATCAGTACAAATAGGACGAAGAATGAGCAGGCACAGCACCAATTACTTGCGAGCCACTGCTTTGGAATTGTTCAATTGCTGGAACAGTGTCAGCAAACTGATAGGTATCAGATGTAGAGCTCCTGCCAGTAACATCATAGGTGTTTGGCACCCCTGTAGAGCCTTCCAAGTATGGAGGTGGCTTATAAGCATCACTAGGTGTGGTCTTTGGCAATCCTATAGAGCCTTTCAAGTATGGAGGCCTATAAGCATCAGTGGGTATGGCGTTTCTCAAACCTGTATAGATTTCCAAGTATGGTGGCGGTCTATGAGCATCAGCAGTTATGGAGGGCAACCTCGTAGAGGCTTCCACATATGGTGGAGGCCTATAAGCATCAGCATCAGCAGGTATTTGTTTTGACAACCCCATAGAGGCTTCCAAGTATGGTAGAGGCCTATAAGCATCAGTGGATAAGGTGTTTGACAACCTCGTAGAGGCTTCCAAGTATAATGGAGGCTTATAAACATCACCTGGTATGGTGTTTGGCAACCCCGTAGCGGCTTCCGAGTGAGGTGGAGACCTAAAAGCATCATCAGTTATAGAGTTTTGCAACCCCATAGAGTCTGCGCCTTCCAAGTAGGATAATGGCCTATAAGCATGGTTGTGGGAGGCCAGTCTGTCATACATAATTGCATCAGCAAGCCGTCCATATAACTGACCAGTATGGCTTCCTATTTCCCAGGTGTACTATCAACTATAGTCAATCCATGAACTCCAGCACACGAACCTCCTTGCACTGATTTACTTGTCCCAGCTCCAGCTCCTCCTGTGGTCACAACACCCCCCACAGGTCCTGGCAACGAGCCGACAACATTCTCATGTATTGAGCTGCAACAGGTGCGTGCAACGCCAAAGGGGACAGAGAATAACCATAAATGTGGCCAGCAGTTTCACCACCTTCTGACAAGGTGATGTTGCTATTATTAACATGATTAACAACTTTTTTCTGATGTGTAGAACATGGATTTGGATTTGGATTTGGAAAACATGAGTTTTTCTTTTCTTTGTTGCTGAAACATCCAGATGACTCAGTCTCATCAATCTTTCTCTTTTGTGGCGTCTTCTGATCACATATATGCTTAATCAATTCAGCAAGTTTTTCCTGACCTACATGCTCATTCAATTCTGCAATTTCTTTCTCCAAGCTCCTTATTTTCACATTGAATTTCCATCAGGAAATAAGTTTGGAAGGATCAATCATGTGATGCTTCAAACATCTGTACACAGATTTCACATCAAACAAGTGACGTTTTTTTGCTGCACGCACAGTAATAGTTTGTTTAAAAACCTTGATTTTTTTCGACAATGTCTCCTCAGACTCTTTTAAAAATGATGTTAAGAGTCCTAGAGTGTCAAGTTTGTCCTCAAAACCAAAAGTATAAGCAATGTCAACTGCGTCAACTACATTGTTCTTCAGCTTCCACTGTATTAGTTCTGGGATATATTTCATGAAAATCCTTGATCTCCTGAGGACATCAGAAAATTTCCTTCCGCCCAACTGAAGCAAATTCCTGATATCCAAATGTAAAAATCCATATGATGGAATGCCAAAACATCCAAGGAGCAAGAGCAAACCACGGGCATCCATCTTATGAGCCTTTCTTACACCTCCTTCAGAAACCAACCTCTCCTTCCATGCTAGAGCTGCCTTCATGGCATCTTTCCTCACCTCTTCCGCAATCTCAACTACTCCTTCGCCCTCTACCATCATCAACAATAAGCACTCCAAAGCCAATACAGAAGCTTTCCTTTGAGGAAACATATGTGAACCCTGAACGTAGGCACTACTCCCCTGAAGATAAAACTTGTCGAGGCATTTCAGCAAGAGCATGGGTGGATTTTCGGAGAGTTTCAATGCCTTGGAGACTTGTTCACGCAGTCTTTTTATATCCAAAAGATGTCTTATCATATAGTTCTTCAGACCACCGTTGTTCATTGCTTTGCAGAGGCTTTCCAGCTCTGGACAAAGAGGGGTTTCCACTCCCTCTCCCTCTCTCTCTCTTCCTCTTCCTCTCCCACCTCCTCCTCCTCTTCCTCTTCCACTTCCACTTCCACTTCCACTTCCTCTTCCTCTTCCTCTCCCACCTCCTCCTCCTCCTCCTCTTCCTCTTCCACTTCCACTTCCTCTTCCTCTTCCTCTTCCTCTTCCTCCTCCTCCTCCTCCTCTCTTACTCCCACTCCCACACCCACCACCTCTTCATTTTCCTCTTCCGAAGGGTCAGATTCCGGGGATGGTTCTGGCTCTGGGGCAGGGAGTGACGCTGCTGGCGGTGAGAATGAATTGGTATTAATTGTGTGTGGAGGTGGGAGCAGTGGCATAGAGAAGGAGTTGACTGACTTACAGGAGGAATCAATATGTAATTGTAGCTCAGTTAAACACCGTTGGAACGTGGAGAGGGAGTCAGAGAGTTTGTGGAATGATCAATTGTGTTGGCAATTCCGAATGTCTCTGCTCCGTTACTTGTTTCTGATTTGCTTGGACCAATTGGGTGACCAACGGTGGCGTAGCTCTGGCGGAATCCGGTGGATTATCCATCGTGTTCATCTACAAGTGGAGAATCAGAAAATTGAACGACAGACAAGAAGGATTTAAAAACCCTCAAATATACTTTTCTTAGACTACAATGGCGGAAAAGTAGTATAAACAAATATATCAAATCGGTTTTCCATTATCAAATGAAGGATTAATATTAATATTTTTTTCTTATCAAATTGTTCAAAATAATTTAATTATTTCAAAATTTAAGAAAAATATATAAAATAAATTATAAAGTTTTCATTTTTTCATATATTATTTTTGTTAAATAGCTCCATTTAAATTATATCTCTTTTTTTTTTTAAAAAAAAAATAGCATGTTTAAATAATTAAATATCATTTGCAAAACTCATAATCAAACATAATTTCATTATCATCATCATTAATTCATTTGCAGCCATCCTTACTATCGACCACTACTATATTCGCTAAATACTATCAATAGTTATTATCATTAAACAAATAATATACAACAAATCATCATCAATATACTGTTACCATTAATCACAATTAGTCACTAGTATCGTCAATTATACCAAAAGATATTATTCATAATCATCACTACTAGTTAACATTATCTCATATCAACACATACAATCACTATAATTAATCATTACAATCATCAATTATTGTATAAAAAATTTAAGAGTATTTTATTTTATAATATTAAATTAATTTAATATTTTATTTGAATTTTATATTTATTATTTTCGGAACAAAAATCAATTCTAACTATTTAGACATCGAGAAAATAAGTAGTTTAACTTCTTAAAATTAGATCTTAATGTAACATCTTAATATTCATATAAGCATTTATAATCAAACTACTAAATCTTAAAGCATAGGCCATAACTTAAATATTTAAATGAGCATTCACATTAAAATGTATTAATTTTATTGAGGCCCAAAAATTTTATTTCTATTTTTAAGAATAAATAAATTATACTTACCATCAAAAAATGTAGTGTGATGATTGGGCCCGCTTATTCTTTTGTAAGAAGTCTCGGGAGGCCTCCCAATAGGGCCTACACGACATGAATTTGAAAGAGTCTCTATACGATACAAATTTGAAATAGTCAAATTTCAATATAAATACCAGACACGGATGAGAAATCAATAAATAAATGATAAATCACACTTAATAATAATTAATTGTAGAATATTCACCTCATTTTTTTTTCCAAAATGAAGTTAAAACACATGAGATCCTATTTTGTTTTTATAAGATTTTACTAAATTGTTCACTAAAATTTGGATAAACAAAAAGAATTTGTCTTGGTGTTTTTGAATCTTATGAGCATAATTTTAAAATTATGTTAAATATATGATTTCTTTAAATTGGTAGATATTAAATATATTACGTGAAAGTTAAAATTATAGAATTGTTTTAAAGGGGGCTAAACAATGTACTATTTTTGTAGTTTTTTTTTTTTTTTTCAGAAACTTAAAGGAAAAAACAAAATAATTTCGAAATTACTGCTCCCATGCTTGCTTGCTAATTGCTATTTAGTTGACTATTTTAATTATCAAATCAATTCCCTTTCTTGTCTATTCAATTGAAGAAGTTCTCTTCCTTCATCTGGATCCGTTAATGGGTCGTATGATTTCAGAATTGGTTGTACCATTTCAGTTGCTGCTAATGGTGGCTCTCTCTCTGGCTTCACCAAATGATCATCGATATAATATTGGAGATGAAGTCCCGCTCTTTGTCAATAAAGTTGGTCCCTTGAATAATCCCAGGTATCCCTCCAATTGGTTTTTTTTTGCTTAGTTTATGGCATTTGCTTTTGAGGAATGTTGTTAAAATTTCAGTTCTTTACACTGTTGAAATTTTGTTAATTGCCGAAAACGTCTTCCTATAACCTCAGGTAGATCCAGGATGTTTGAATGCTGATACTCTGTGACAGTGGCCATAATTCAAACTTAGTATAAATACATACAGTTTTTGATTTGTCCAACTATGTGTGCGCGTGCAAAAGAGAATACAATGTCGAAATTGGAAGAGAGGTTCGACAAATAATCACCAAGAATTTTAAACCAAATGTGCTGCTACTAAGTATAACTGAGTTTTAAAGCTTCAGTTCTTGGCCACTCTGAGAACTGCCTGGTGACCAAGTTTGTTCAGTATAGTTTCCCAAATTGGAAGGACACAATTTTTAATTTTGTTGTTCGAATTAATTGATGATTTGGATTAATAAGTTGGAAGAAGGGATGTTATATCATTTCTCAGGCACAAAGAGACTGATCTTCCTATATCTGTTATTCTTTTTGCAGTGAAACATACCAATATTATGACCTGCCATTCTGCCAACCAGGTCAGCATTTTTGGCTTGCACTTGAGTATAGTCGAACCCCAACTAGTTAGGTATAGTTACTTTGCGTCTTGCTGGGGTGCTCTCATATTTTCTTGCAAACATGCTTTGTTTTTCTTTATTTTGGGCGCAGGGTCTATTGGAAACAACCTCTTTACTTCCACAAAGGTAAAGGTACGGTCTGTACATCCGACCCTCCCCTGACCACACTTGTGGGATTATACTTAGTATGTTGTTGTTTTATACAGAGACAATGTACTATTGACATCTTCTTCTTCTTATATGCTTACATAAACTCGAAATATTATTACTGGTTAGACCAAGAGCAAAGCTAATTCTGTGATAAGAACAATGTACTGTTTTGTGAATTTTGTTTAGTATCACTGGTGATCTCTGGTGTTAGTTATGTTAAAAATTTAACTGTCTTATCTTCAAGAATTTTGACCTTTTAGTTTCACTTGTCAGGTGAGCTGCTTCCAGAAAAGGAATCCCTTGGGGAAGTTCTGAATGGTGACCGTTTAACCAGTACCCTCTATCAGTTGAATTTTGGAGTGGAAAAAGATGGGGTTGTCCTGTGCCACAAGAAGCTTAATCAAAAAGAGGTCTCAAAGTTCAGGGATGCTATTATGAAAGATTACTACTACCAGATGTACTTTGATGATCTCCCTTTTTGGGCATTTGTTGGAAAAATTGAAGATGAACTCTGGACCCTGGATGGAAAGGGCCCCAAGTATTTTCTCTTTAAGCATGTCCAATTTGATGTCCTTTACAGTGGAAACCAAGTTATAGAAATACATGCTCTCGGTGATCCAAGCCATGTTGTGGATATAACAGAAGATATAGATGTAGATGTTACCTTCACATATAATGTACGCTGGAATGAAACTTCAATCCTATTCAAGAATAGAATGGCAAGATACTCGAGGGCTTCGGCAAAACCAGTAAACCGTCAACTTCACTGGTTCTCGATAATTAATTCAATTGTTATTTCTGTTCTGCTGATGGCCTTTTTTGCTGTGAGTATGATGCAGCGTCTTAAGAATGATCTTAGAAAGTAAGCCTCATATCATGCTCATTTTTCCTAATGGCACAACAAGTAATCTATGTACATGAAAGCATCAGAAGCTGAAAGAATTGTCATCATATTTGTATGACTGATATGCAGATGGTCTAGCGGTGATGAAGAGGAAGACAAAGAAGTGGGTTGGAAGTACCTTCATGGGGACGTTTTTAGATGTCCATCAAACATGCCTCTGCTTTGTGCAGTTATTGGTGCTGGTACTCAGCTGTTGTCCTTGTAAGTTGTAGCTCTTATTTATCGTCGGATGGTTTTCTAAGTTCACTAAGCTCTGGAGAACTGATAATAGTTGTTTATGACGTTCATATGACGAGTGAGCCATCTTCGATTTCTTTTCTAACTTATTACTGGGAGAGTATCTCCGTGCATAAGTTTGTCAGTTTGATGTCCAGCTCAAGATATTATAACTCTAAGCTCTAGTTTAGGACATTGTATTACATACCCTATCAGATCCAAAAATAAGAAAATATGAACATCATCATATATTCAACTACTATCACACCAAAAATGCAGATTCTGAGGGCACCTATTCTTCACAAAGTTTTGCTTTCTTCCTTCGAAGCATCTTTTGTTCTTTCCAACCAGACTATACTCATGATATGCATTGTAGACTTCCACATCTGCTTCCTTCTTTAATCCATCATCTGCCCTTGCCAACAAACTGTTACAATGCCTTTGTCATTTTGTGGCAATGTTATCCCACCATTATGTTGCATGGTATCAGCATCATTTTTCTTCTATATTATGTGTTGTTCTGGTAAAATAAAGTTATAATGGAAAGGTATCTTCGAGGATACCTGTAAAATAAGAGCTTAGATATTTCGAAAATAAATAGGACAGAAGGTCTTCTAACAAGAGAATGTAAAGCCTTTTCCATTTAAACTCTTTTTCGTATTTTCAAAGTAATCAGTGTGGTTCTCATCATCTGCAAATATTTTCCATGTAAGGGTGGTGCTTTTTGTGTGATTATGTTTGACCTATTTGTATTACCTAATTGACCATGCAAGATTGCCTTTAGTTAATCATTTCTGCTGCCCTTACAGGTTCTGCTGCTTATTTATAATGGCATTTCTTGGTGTCCTATATCCATATAACCGTGGTACTCTCTTGACATCTTTGGTCATAATTTATACCCTTACATCTGCAGTTGCAGGATACAGCTCTGCCTCTTTCTACAGTCAATTTATTGAAACTGGATGGGTAACTTTTATCAACTTCCTTCCAACTTTTTATTTTTGTAATTATTGTTCATCCAATAACTGAAAACTTTTTATTTTCACCAATAGGAAAGGAGCGTTACTTTGTCTGCAGTGCTCTTTCTTGGACCATTCCTCTTAATGCAGTTTTTCCTTAATACAGTCGCGGTTTCATTTGGAGCTACTTTAGCAATTCCATTTAGCACCATAGTTGTCACTACCCTTGTTTATACCTTCATCGCTATTCCGCTGCTTACTCTTGGTGGGGTAATTGGCTATAAGCGTAGGTCTGAGTTTCAAGCACCTTCTGCTACAAAGAAGTGTGCAAGAGAGATTCCATTGCTAGCTTGGTACAGGAAGACACCTGGTCAAATGTTTTTGGCTGGTCTTCTACCTTTCAGTGCCATTGTTGTTGAGTTACACCAGTTGTATTCTACCCTTTGGGGCTACAAGATTTCGACTCTTCCTGGTATTCTGTTCTTTATGTTTATAATCCTCATTTTGCTCACTGTGACCCTAAGCATAGGTTTGACATATATTCAGCTGACAGCGGAAGACCATGAATGGTGGTGGCGGTATGTATCAATTTGGATGTTTCGTTGTACTAATGATTCCTATGGATTGCATGCGTGCATATCTCGCCCATCTTTATATCCTTGCTCTTTTTGTTATTTGAGTGTTAATTGGTGAAGATTTAATTTAATTTGTTCAACTTTTTTGTGATTAAAAATATACAGTTTTCTCCTTAATCTAGTCCTACTTCAATATTTCAACAAAATCTTAATGAGAGAATGGTATTATGCAGATTGTATTATAAGCACAGGGAAGATTGGCAAATTTGAACAAATATTGAAGGAATTTTATTTTTCTCACTGCATAAGCTACTTTCTTGTGACTTTATAACATTAATGAGGGACTCATGGAATCGTAATACGGTGAGAGGTAATTTGTGTTACAGAAGAACTGAATGACAACTGAGTATTGTTGAATACCAGATGCAGGACACTAGAGTTAACATGAGTTCCCTCTCTTTGCGGCTAAATGCCACTTTTTTCTGTTCATCCATTACAGTTAAACATTCATGGTAGTTGTCATTCTGGTAAATGAGATTGGACTCTTTTATTTGTTAAATTGGGGAGTGCCAAATAAGTTTTACTTTGCGAGTCTGGTGTATTTGTTCTCACGCTTTATGCATTTACTGTAACCCTCATTATACTCGATCAACATAATATACATGTTGAGAAAAATGTGAATCCAGATCCAAAAGAATTCTTGGTTAACCAAACACTTTATTAGCAGATATATAAGAAATTACTGCAATATAACTTAATTTACTAAGTTGTTGCTATTCATTTGTTCTCTTTGCTAGTTCTTTCACAATATCTGTGGCTGCCTCAGTTGACCCATAAATATGGTATTTGATGCAGGTCTATTTTTCGTGGGGGCTCAACTGCTGTATTTATGTTTGTCTACTCCATATACTTCTATTGCAAATCAAACATGAGTGGGGTCTTGCAGACTACCATTTTTTTTGTATACAACACTTGCATATGCTATGCATTTTTCCTTGTGCTTGGAACAATCAGTCTCCGCGCTTCCTTGATGTTTACCCGTCACATCTACCATGCTGTAAAAAGTGAATGATAGTCCTCCTTGATTGCTACTACTTGAAGCTGATTTGTGAAGTTAAACAAACAGGGTTTCCATCGTTGTGCTTGACATCATTTCACAACCTCTTTGGTGATTTGAGAAGCTAACCAAAATGGGAAAAGGTTTCTATCTTCTATGGACAAATAAGGATTGGCAGCAAAACCAGAAGTTGATATCTAATTCAAAAGTACTCCACGTTCCTGTATGGCTATGTGAGTTAGAAATATGACCAGATGTTGGATGAAGCTATGCAGTTACATTTTTCTTTCTCTTTCTACAGCAGTTCTTGTTCTTAACAACAATTGAAAACTGGAAAATTTTGTACTACTTGATAGTTCATCCTTCTTACTGTGTTTGTTCCTTGTACAGCTTGAGTTTCTTTTGCGTTTATGGATCATTCTATTCTATCAACTATGTGAAAATATGATCAAATCTTCACATTTTTAACTGCTTAACATTTCAGATTCTACATTCTGTTTTCCATATAATGCAATCACAAGATTTTTTCCATGAGACAAACTCCAGAGGCCTTGGACGGAAGTTGCTGGAAGGGTTTTTCACGCCATAAAAATATTAACTACTGTGTAGTATTAATTAGCGCAAAATAAAGAAGTTTCTCATATATAATATTCACACTAAAAACTTGAAATCTATCGGAATTTTCCTATTATTTGCTTAACAAAATCATGGTGGGAAATTCATAAATTACTTTGATGTAAAATCTTGATCCATAAATTTCCTCCAAGGATGTAGAACAATGTGAGGAATATTCTTTATTACCATGGAAATGGTAAGTTACATTTTCACTTAATTTTTTTTCTCCCGCAAGGCAATGCAGATACCAAATAATTAACATGGCCAACTAAAAATAATTATTGAAAGATGATTGAAATGTTTGTCTTCAACTCAAATGAGCATCCATTACTGCAAATCTATTCAGACGGTCGCTGTCCCAAAACTGAAATATCCTCATAACGCTTCTGTATTTCAGTAAGAACAAAAGCATAAGTTACAAGATTGACACAAGCCCAGCAAGAACAAAATGAGGAGGACTAAGAGCAAGATTAACTAGGACTGGCTGTGAAGGTTGCAGCTAAAAATTTGGTAATTGTTTTATTTGGGTCATACTTCTTTATAAATGAGAGAGAAGGTTGTTTTGCTCTTTTGATTAAATGTTACATATGACAGCTGAAGATCCTCTTTTTTGGCTCAAACATGCAGCATTCAACAAGTATTTTCTTAGAAAAAAGGAAACAATTAACATACCCCAACGTTGTTGTTCTCCCAAAGCTTATGAACCCCATAATCCACTGCCTGCAAATATTTTAAACAAAAAAAAGTGAGCCATCTATCTGATAAACTATTGCATCAACATTGATTCATATTCAATTTCAAACACAAATAAATAAATAGGAGAGAAAAGAGAGAGACCCGTTCACCAAGTAAAGCGCCAGCGATAATGAAGGTGACATAGACAGAGTTTCGACGCATAAGCACTCTGTAAAGTCCTTCAAAAAGCCCTCTCGCCATTGCAATGGGTTCTCAAATAGACAAGAGAAATATGATTTTCTACAAAAGAAAATACTACTCCCTCTTTTCCACCAACACACATTAGACTGGTTCAACAATGGACCCTTAATTTTTGCAACTACAAAAATTAATCATAATTATCTTATCTCACTTCTATATTTTACTATCTCATCTTCTTCTTCTCTATTTTATTTTCATTGTCCTACACGAGATTGCCCCAACTTTTTGAGCAATATTTTCAACCATATATATACGTATCTATTGTATTCCTTCTTTTTTTTTTTTTTAAAATCTAATTTACTTAACTCGAAATTTAAGAAAATAGAAGCAAGAGTTACTCAATGAATCGGTTGATTGGAATTGCGGGATGGATAGATGTTACAGATGATGAATCAATTTCTTTTA
>JAABOM020000096.1:22466472-22477635 GCA_011800125.2 Solanum clarkiae | reverse complement strand
AGCTTAATGGTTTGGCAGAGAGGATGAACAGGACCTTGATGGAGAGAGTTAGATGTTTGCTTTCTGAAGCAAAGTTGTCAAACTCCTTTTGAGGGGAGGCATTATTGACCACTGCACATGTGATTAATCTATCTCCTACTGTGTCTTTGCAAGGTAATGTTCCAAATAAATTTTGGTATGACAAGGATGTTTATCTGTGAGGTATACCATAGGCTATTTAAGAAAAATAGAGTGTGAAGAAAAATAGAGTGTGAACGATATTTTAGTAAGGTGAAAAATCAAAAGAGAGTATTTATTTTGTGTGTCTAGAAGTCTTTAGGAGTATTGTACTCGTGCCTACGCGGTGTAAAATTTCTTACTATAGTAATATCAGTTGCTCCTCTTGGCCCGTGGTTTTTCCCTTATTTAGAAGTGTTTCCACATAAAATTCTTGGTGTCATTATTTTTTCACTTTTATTCATATTATTGTGTCATATTTATTTTGTATTAGTCCATATTTTTTTTCCCAACACTAGGCTAGGCTATGACACCACCAACAAGAAGTATTCAGTCAGAAGCCGGTGAAAATATACGATAAAATATCAATATATCCTGTGAAATTTCAGAAGTGGGATCGAAGAGGGAAGAGTTGAAAAGAGTATTTAGAGCTTACCCCTTCCTTTTATAGAGGTTTTCAAAAGAATTCGATTATGGTATCCTAAAATAATATTTAAAAAAATACAGGAGTACAAAAGATACAGGAAATAACAGATAAATAATTAGAGATGATAAACATATCACGTGAAATAAATAGAAGCAAATAAAAGCTTAGAGTAATTTGAGAACGAATTCGAAAATCTACCATTTTTTTTTTTTGGTTTTTCATTTGGTGTCCAGTGCTCATATTAGAGCCCAAATAAATTTGGATTTGTGCTGGAAAGTTCCACATTGTAGGGTAAATTACAGGAGACTTGAACCCAAAACATCTTGTTAATGATGAAGAAATAATGAGTCCACCATTGATATCGAAGTACTTACAAATCCGATCGAAGTACGAAAGTTGAGGTGTGGATTCTTTTTACGTCTTAATTCCTTTATTTGTAACTTAATGTTAGAAAGAACCGTACACCTTACTCCATTATAACAACTCCTTCATAATAGAACTCTCAACCATTTCACTCAAACTAATCCATGTTTCCCATGCCCGCATCCCCTCTTATATTCATGTATATATATATATATATTTCCAGTCCTTTTCATAATTCATTCATAACGCAGATAACAGTAACTTATAAATCTTATATACATACATCCCCCTTTCTTTACTCATACTTGTTTTGTAACGCAAAACAGTTGTTATTAATTACTTCTGTTAAAAGAACCTCTCAAATACATCCTCCACTAAGTATCATGGATTCAAAATCCACTAGCCATGAAACAGCAATTAACATGTCTGAAACAGAGTCCACCAAGCAAAAAACTTCTGCTGCTGCACCAATTGTAGCTACCACAAAAGCCATTCCTCATAATCCAAAAGGAGGATGGCGAAGAGGGGTTGCCATTTTCGACTTTATTTTGAGACTGTGTGCAATTGTAACCACTCTGGCTGCTGCAACTGCCATGGGAACTGCTGATGAAACTCTTCCCCTTTTTACTCAGTTCTTTCAGTTCCAAGCAAGCTATGATGATCTCCCAGCTTTCTCGTACGTTATCTTTTTCGATTTCCACTTCAAATACTTGGCAGATATTTCAACCAAATATTGTTTAATATTTTGAGTGATTCTTTTATTCAGGTATTTTGTGGTGGCAAATGCCATAGCAAGTGCGTACCTTGTCCTGTCTCTGCCTTTCTCCATTGTTTGCATTGTTCGACCCCATCTAGTCGGAGTCAGATTTCTACTTTTCATTCTTGACACGGTAATCCAACCTCTAATCTTATATTCATAAAGTTTTCTGAAAAGACAGTATAATTTTTTGCCAAGGGATTCGCCCCGGATATATGAATGAAGTAGGATGATTTTGTTATGTACTATTTCTAACTTATGATGATAAAAATAAAATGTTGCAGGTAATGATAGCATTTACCACAGCCGCAGCAGCTGCGGCTGCTGCCATAGCGTACTTAGCACACAACGGCAACGACACAACACAATGGACGGCGATATGTCAACAGTTCGGAGATTTCTGCCAACGAATAAGTGGCGCGGTGGTGGCTTCCTTCATTGCAGCATTCATCTTCATCATCCTTGTTGTTCTCTCTGGTGTGGCTCTACGAAGGCATAATTATTAGAGCATTTGGTGGTGTTGTGAAGTCTATATCTCATTTGTATCTTTTCGTGTGCCAAGCTTTGCTTAAATTTGGATTTGATGTCTTTCCTTTTTATTTTGTTCCACAATTAAATTGCATACATCTACTGTTTTGAGTTTTTGGACGTCAATTTGCTTCTCAATTGACAAATTTGACTTCAACTGGTGTCCATTTAATTCTAAAACTTACTAACCAAAAAAGAGTCCCAAAATTGATAAAGAAAAAATATGGGCATATTTGGTAAGAGTATGATAATGCATACATTATAATTATCAAGCATTGTCCAACAACAACTTACCCAATGAAATCATAGTAGGATAAATCTTACCACTATCTCATAGAGATAGAAATAAAAAGACTGTTTCTGGAACACCCTCAATGGATTGTCCAAACTCCAAAGTAAATAAACGGATAAACTATAATTATACTACACAAAATATTACATCTCGTTAAAGGATTATAAATATTTATCAACATATAGTGATATATTTAATTTTTTAGTTGGTTTGGTTCCATTTTTGTTTTGGATTGAACACCCTACTGAATACTTGGCAGTTATATTTAAGAAAAAATTATCTTAAATACATATTTTATTTTATCATAATTTTTAAAATTTCAATCATTTAAAAAAGAATCCAAAAGTTCCCACCCAAATACATCATTCTCCTCTTGCTACTAATACATCCTATCCACCATTCTGATGCATCTCTCCCCTCTCGAATACATAAATCTCCTTTCTGATACATATCTTCACTATATATCCGGATGTTCTATTTTCTCTGATATATCTCTCTTTTATGAATCTGGATGTCTGCTAATGTATCGCAAAGTTCAATAATGTAATTTAAAGTCCAATATATATCTCAAAATTCATAAATTTTAAAGAACTTTTGTAATTTAGAAAATTATAATTAATGTAATTAATTATTTAACAGTATAAATTTATGTACATTATGCTAAAATTGAAAAAAAATAAAAAAATATTTCTTTTGGGTGATTTATAGGAATACTTTTGATTCTACTTAACAAAATTTTGATAAAATTATCTCTGCATAAGAAAATTCAAGTAAAAAATGTGGATATATATTAGTTTGTCTATTGGATAGAAGTTTGAGACTTTAAACCTGCTCAATTGATCACATATTTTGATTCATCGGAAAAAGTTTTATATTATATTGCTCAATTAATTGTTCATTAATTATGATAATTGAAACCTTATTTGTTTTCACTTAATAATAGTTTAAATTTTAATTATTGAGTCAGCTTATTTTTTAAGTGTGAGTCTTAATCGTTAAGGTTTTAACTTAAGCATGTTTATTCTTTTCTCATACAGTTAGTCACTTACTAAATTTGAATAGATTTGAATGATTCAAATATGCAATAATGTCTAATATCACTAACACTCAGTTTGGACAGTGTAATGTATTGTTTCATGATATATGTATTGTGTTATATTATATCTTATTGTATTTTTTGATAAATATATTTTTTGTTGTGTTATATAGTGTTATACATCACTAACTTGAATGATAAACCAATCCAAAAAAACAGGATTCAGAGTAGAAATAATATAAAGGGACTCAGTAAAGAATAAAATATGATTAGTAAATATAGGTAAAGATAAAATGAGAAAAGAGAAAGTAATGACGTAACCCTACCAAATTGATTTTTATATAAAATCAGACTTTTCAAAGTTATTTAACAACGAATTTTAACGATACAATACAATAAAAGTTAAGTAACAATCAAAACAAACATTATATTCAAACGAACAATACAATACATAACTACTATTCAAATATGGTGTAAGATATACATTCAAAGATTCCTCATAAAATTGGAAAACATATCTTACCATAGTCAACTATCATTGTCGCGACCCTTGATGTCGACTATCATCCACAACCACCATCTTTAACCATATTAATCATCATTTTCAACTATAATCACTGTCATTGTCAATCTTTATGATCAACCACAATCAATATTCATCATTAATAACTATAATCAGTTATTACCATCTATATTAACCGCCATCACAGCCTCTGTCATCTTCAATCTCTATAATCAACCACCATTTTCAGTGGCAGTCAGAATCACTATTTATCATTAATATGTATAACCAGTTATTACCGTCCATATTAACTACCATTATCACAACCATCAACAGTTGCCAATAGGATATATTGCTAAATAAATTATTGGAACAAACAAAATGCAATTGAATTTGATGCACTCAAGGGTCCACGAGTGTATGGACCCTTGACCGGAACAAAGGTAAAATTCCCAAATCCCAAAGTGACGTGTCCATTGCTCCTCTTTTTCTCTCCCCCCATTTTGGCTGAAGCCTTTTACCACCTGATTTGGTAATTCACACACACACACACACACTTCCTTTGCCTAGAAGGTAATTGCATCATCTCTTCACATATTACATACTAAACCCTAACCACTGGGAATTTCTGCTTCAATTGGGTCCGTCATAATCAAGTGAGTTACCTAATTCCCCCCGACTCAATTCTAGTTTTTTTTTTTTTTTTAATTTCTGTCCTTTTTGGATATTATCTCTTTTTATAATTTAGTTCTTTTGTTAGAAAAAATTATTCTTTGATCATCTCTTGTAGAATGTTATCCAATCTGTTACTTGGCTATTGAATTTATTTGATGTTTCTGGGATTTTCTTTCTTGATTGAATTGGATCCATAGAGAAGAATGGTAGAAGAGGATTAGTCTCAATTTTTTTTTTTGGGATTGGAAATAGTTGATTGATTTCGATGTTATTCTGGTGTAACTGATGGAGTAACATTACTTTGTAACTATCTGTTGTATATCGTTGTTTTGTGATGATAGGATGGTCTTAATTGCAGCTTAAAGCTCGTGGCTTTCTTTTGGGAAATTTCAAGGAACATAAAGAGAACAGGCATTGTCGTTTCAAAAGAGATATTTGGAAGTGAAGTTCTCATGAGAATTTTAAGGGGAATGCAGAGAGTAGTTCTTGACGATCAAAGGGAAGTAAGCTGCTGCAAGAAATCATTCAGCAAAGGTATTGGTGTGACCGCCCCAAAGGCCAGGAAGCGAGATAAATTGAAAGTTTTTCTCTAATTTGGATTAAGGCGGAGTGATTGTTCTGTGGGTATCTAGTTGAAGAAGGGCAGCAAAAATGACACGGATACTTGTTCAGAGAGGTTCTACGGGGTCTTCATCATCATCGTCAAATCAGAACAGGTCGTCAGTTTCGCTCCCTGGATCATCTGCTTCTTCTTCAGCTTCATCACAAGCACAGGCTTCTAGCACTAGTCAAGTACCATCAGCTTTGAAAGATGATGAGTTGGTGGGAGAATTTCCAGAATCGATTGTCTTGGATGAGTTTTCAGTTGGTTCCTTCAATCACAAAGGTGATGGTTATGATGCTTCAGTAGAAAGCTTTGGCTATGACCGAAGCCTCCCTGAAGATAAGATTGTTGACAATGAGAAGTTAAGTGATGGTGCTGTTGTCTGCATGGACTTCGTAAAAGGATCTAGTGGTTTAAGACTTGAGGCTGCGGAAAATGAGGATTCTTCTTTGCCGGGGGCTAAAGGAAGTTCTTGTCCACCTTCTCCGCCTCCTGTCCCACCTCCTAAGACTGCTTCACTAAATCCTAACCTGAGGAAATTTTCATCAGGTAGT
This sequence comes from Solanum clarkiae, assembly GCA_011800125.2. Lineage (NCBI taxonomy): Eukaryota > Viridiplantae > Streptophyta > Magnoliopsida > Solanales > Solanaceae > Solanum > Solanum clarkiae. The sequence continues at coordinate 22,471,681 of JAABOM020000096.1, read as the reverse complement.
TCAAATGCAGTACGGATAAGATCATCAAGGGAATTTGTTGGGCAGACCAATGTGTCAACAAGGACTTCACCTAATGGATCTAGGCCATCCTCTCCGCGGTCACACGCTGAAAGTGAAGGTTATAATAGTGCAGATGAGCAGAATCCCAAATTTGGATCCTCATGCAATGATGTTGTAAGTCCAAAATTTTATCTACTAGAAACTGATAATGCTTCAGTTTATGCTGCTCTTATCCTTTTTGGGAACAAAATTGATTTGGTTTATTTCATAAGCACATTTTCTCAGCAAAACCATTTCCCTGCTCTAAATTATGCATCACAGTTGGTTACTGTTGGAATGGCCATTCTGCTCATGTAGTTTAGCATGAGTAAAGGATGATATAGTAGTAATTTATGAGATACAGTTATCCTGCTATCAGAAACTGTTGCACATGTCTGAAATTTGAGAACTTGACAATTTTCATAGGAGAAAGAGAACCAGTTTGAAATTGATATAAGAAGAGCCAAAGGCCTAGAAGTTAAGAAAATGCACGAAGATGGGAACTGCCTCTTCCGTGCAGTTGCTGACCAAGTATATGGTGATTCTGAAGCTTATGATTTGGTCAGGCAGATGTGCATCGACTACATGGTAATTTTGTACGAAACATTCTGTATAAATGCTATTTTGTTCGTTGACTTTCTTTCTTCTTTGGTTGGTTTATAAATTTTATTCAATTGATTTTGGTTTCATGTAGAAATGTGTTCTTTAACATGCTATTAGATGGGGAGATGAAGCTATCATCTTGGTTTTACATTAGAGTGCCACCAGTTTTATTGGTTCTCTCGTTTTTGATTTTTTAATTGTGAAATATAGGGGATAGTGACAATTGAGAATAGAAAGATTGCACTGACAGAATAAATGTAGTGTACATTGTGCTTGCTGCGAGGTAGATACTGGAAAGTGGGGGTCTATTTCCTAAGCATCTACCTTGGAATCAAATACGGAACTGTTAATTTGCTTTTCTATATGTCTATATGTAGTAGGTTCTTGGCATGCTGAGATGCACAGCCTAATAACTTATTTTGGTGCATCTTTTTTTTTTTATGACGTTATTTTGGTGCATCTTTATTTATATGCTTAGTATCTTTTGTTGTAGGAGCACGAAAGAGACCACTTCTCTCAGTTTATAACTGAAGGATTCACATCGTATTGCAAGAGAAAAAGGAGAGACAAGGTACATCATGTGATTATTCATCAATTATCTATCTATATTGGTTTGCTGCTTCTGTCTTGACCAGTCGCAAGCAGAATTGGAGCACTTGTTACCCACAACTGTAAGAAATGTTATTTGGACTTGAGAAGCACTTGTTTAGAAAGAAGACTTATACATTGCTTTGGAAGAATGCTTACAATTTTCTGGAGAGAACTAAAAACTACAAGATATTTCTATACAATTCTAGAATCTTCCATGACTACATTCTTCTACATTTCTCTAGTACTTCTCAAGATTCTCCTACAATATTCTAGAGTCTTTTAGGAGCTTTAAGTTTTGTCCACAATGTTCTAGAGTCTTCCGGAAACCTCTCCAGGACTCTAATTTCTTCTCCTTGACTCTAGATTCTTCCCTTATTCTCAAGAACAAGTGGCGGGCCGTCACATTTTGATACTTGTCGCATTGGGGGAGATTGTTCTGCGTATTGATTATCTGTCTGTGTGCTTATCTTTCTTTGTTTTTCAATTCCTTGTTAGTATAACTGGAGCTGTGTTTTCGTTTCTTGGTTGTAGGTCTATGGCAACAACGTGGAAATCCAAGCATTATCTGAAATGTATAATCGCCCTATCCACATATATTCTTACAGCATTGGTAAATTCTCTTTGACTTTTGAGTGTTCTTTTTGTAATAAGATTGGTGATTGTGATGCTCAGCTTTGCGGACTTGTGTCCGTTGGCTGCTTGCACTAAATTGGGGTATTTACTGATGCAGAACCAATGAACACGTTCCATAGAAGTTATAACTCAGACACCCCTCCTATCCGTCTCAGTTATCATCATGGAAATCATTACAACTCCCTTGTTGATCCTCGCCGATTATCAGTTGGTGCTGGGCTTGGGTTTAGCTGTCTGCGAGGGGTAAACTCTTTAATCTGCAAACAAACCTGTTATCTGCTTTCTGTTCCTGTAAGGTGATAAGTTAGTAGTCTCCTTGAACCATCATTTCAGTAGTCGTGAAATATGATATCAATCTGTTATCTGCTACAGCAATAGTGCATTAGTTTATGTAGTTGAAATTACTTTTTACCTATTTCTATTAGATTCTCATCATTTCAGTTGTCTGTGAAATATGATAATGTTCTTTCTTTGCCAACCTGTATGTTAGTATCTTGTATATATATATTTTTTTTTTCCTGCAGAAAAACGTCGACAAGGATAATGTAAAAGCTGCAATTAAAGCTCAACAGGACCAACAGATTGATAACGTTGAGTACCTAAAGTTCAATTTCATACGAATGATTTCCATGCACTTGGCTTTCATGTTGGTTTTCCATTTGGTTAAATGGTCCCATTTTTCAGGCGCTATTAGCTGAAGGACGCTTCTACTCAGATGTTGAGCTCACTGAAAAAGAGATGGAACGCATGGTGATTGAAGCTTCTAGGGCTGAGTATATTGCGCATGATAATAAGTTGTGGCAACAGCTTGGTCGTCGAGAATCTTCCACATCTGGTGCTGAACCATCATGTTCAGGAACTAGTGAGTTTTTTTGTTACATTTTGCCCTTTGTATTCCTATAAGATCAGTCAATTTGTTGGTTTGAAATTTCAATATCGAATCATAGGGTAATCAGGAAGCGAGAAACGGCAGGAAGCTGGGGGAGATGTCAGTTCGCCAGATTATGCCTTATGCGACTGCATCCAGGTTATGCTGTCGATGGGTTTCAGCTATCCACGAGTGATTGAGGCTTATAGCATATTTGGGGATGATGTGGATTCTATGGTTTGTTGCCTCATAGAAACCAGCTGTAGCAGCAGGCGCAAAGGAAAAGCAACTGAATGAGGAAAACTGAGAAAAAACTTAGTGTTCTTTACCTTTATCCAAAATAAATAAATGACATTATAGTCTCGTGTTTTTCTACTAGTATTGGCATTTGCTTTGTGTTCCCTTGTCTTGAGAGTACGTGACATAAATGTTTCAAAGTTCTATTACTTTTGCTGCTGCCTGCCTCCTGTTGTTATATCGAATGCTGCTTATGTATATGAATAATGCCATATAATTTTGGGCAAGAAGCAAGTCTTTTGCTTAAAATTTGTTGTGGAAAGCGTTTCAGACCTGCTTTATCTCTTAGATATCCAGGACTAGAGTATTGTAGTTCATATTCAGAGAAAACGCTTTAAATAGTCCTATTTTTTTGAGTTTAGACTCAAAATAATCCTATTTCTTTCTAATGGAGTACTAATAGTCCATATTCTTTAATAAAGTGGTGTATTTTTTGTCTTCATTCTAACCACAGTTAGTTATTTAACAGAGAAACGGTGTATGTGTCACTATTCACATATGAGTCCTCTTAACTTTCCATCTACACCAGAATATCCACCGCCATAGCCAAGCCACCATGAAACTCAGAATCAGATCCTTTGAAACCAAAGAAACCTTCAAAATCGAGGTACCATCTCCTTCTTGCGCATTTCAAGAACTCAAAAATCAAATTTCTCAAGCTTTATTATCATCATCATCAGCAAATTCCATTCATCTATCCTTAAATAGAAAGGATGAACTTCAAACCTCTGAAGAAGATACACTTTCAATCTATCAGTATTACTTCAGGTGATCTTATCTTTTTCACTTATAATCAAATTGGGTTTCAATTTCAACTGAAACCCATATCCCAAAATTGAAAAATTTGGACACCCAAATTATTCAAGAGTCTAAAATAATGAAAAATTGGACATCCAAGTTGTTCAAGAATGTGGAATAGTGGAAAAAATGGACACCTAAATTGATAAATCAGAACCCCCGATGGAGGATTTAATGGAGGTAGATGATAACGGAGATTACACTGAAATGAATTTCAGTAATCATTTTTTGTACCTGGATTTTTGAGCAAGCCTTGTTTCTCTGTTAAAAACGGACAGTAGTTAGAATGAAGACCAAAAATAAACCACTTTATTAAAGAATATGGACTATTAATGCTCCACTAGAAAGATATAGGACTATTTTAAGTCTAAACTCAAAGAAATAGGACTATTTTAAGCCCTTTCTCTTGAATCATATTAATTTGAGGCATCTTTTGACACATCTAAATGTACATAAAATGACCCGAGAGTATATTGAATTTCACCGAAAAAGATTATCCCTCAAACTTTTTAGTTTTGAAATGTTTGGTGCCTTACAAAAATTATTATCATACACCAAGAGTACGAGTATATTTTACTTTAGTAACCCCTTTGATAAAGCAATAAGGTATAAAGTATATTATTTCAGGATTATATAAGATAATTTTATTCCATGTTTGGTGGGAGGCACTAGTTCGTCTTTGGATTATTTAATTCATTATTTTTGTCCCAGTGATGGAATAAGTTATCTCATATATATTAGAATAACTTATCGTGAAATTAATTATTCCAGGATAACATATTCCCAACCAAACGACCCCATCGTACCATATATATATTTTAGCTAAGATGTCTCAGAATTTTCTACGTATGAGCCACATCAATTCAAATTATATATAAATAATAATTGTCATTAAATATAGACAATATTCATATAAATAAAATTAATTAAATATTATTAATTTGATGCAATACTTTAGTCTATTGTGATACAACCAAGATGAGAAAATCAAATACAATATTCATGTAAATTAAATCAATATTATTAGTTTGAGGGCAATAGTTTAGTCTACTGTGATAGAGCAAAGAGAAACAAAATCAATGTAATTGCTTATAATATAGATATGCTAATAGTTTTTTAATATATAAAGTAATAATTTATAGTTGAATAGTAAGATACACAAATAATGATTGATGAATCAAATGTTGAAATTGAAATATTTTTATACAAATAGAGAAGTCATAAATAAAATAGGATAGGAAATAATGTTTTATCATATTTAGGACAAAATTTTTCATCATATAATTATGATTCATGGTGAAATTAAAATTTTTTTTATTAAAATAGTAGAGTCATACAAGAAAAAGAGAAAAAAAAAAAATTAGACAAACCAATTAATTA
>JAABOM020000096.1:22453184-22466372 GCA_011800125.2 Solanum clarkiae | reverse complement strand
ATATAATTATGATTCATGGTGAAATTAAAATTTTTTTTATTAAAATAGTAGAGTAATAAAAGAAAAAGAGAAAAAAAAAAAATTAGACAAACCAATTAATTATGATAACAAAAAAAAAAAAAAAGTTAACAAACCAATTAACTATATGGTAAAATACTTCCAAAAGAGTACCTTTTTTAGATGGAGCAACCAACCCAAAGACCTTTATACTTTGTTTAGATGGTTGTTGTGTATTGTTTCATAATATATTGTATTATATTATATTATTTCAATGACTATAATGTTTGGATAAATTGTATTGTTCTTCGTCGTTACCTAATGTCATACATTTATATTTTTGAATGATAAATCTACAAGAAATTGAAGGGTATGTGGTAGATTTTATGAAAAAATAGAGTAAATAATAAAGTAGAATTATTTAATAAATAAATAAAGTAAAAAAATGAGAAGAAGACATTAAAGTAACGCCGCAACCACACCACATCGATCGTTACATAAAATGAGTCTTTTCATCGTTACCTAACAATGAAATTAAACGATATGATATAATCGAATTTGAGTAACAATCAAAACAAATATTGTACTTAAACTAACAATACAATACAATATAATGGGTAACAACCATCCAAACAAGGGGTTAATAATGAATTTCTAAAAATTTCTATGAATATTATTTTAAAAAAAAAAAGGAAAAAAGAAGGAATTCACAAACAAAAAATTTTCAAAAGAGGACTTTTGTCATGAACCCGAGACATTTTCCCCTTTTAATATTTTTTTAAAATATTATGTGAAAGTGTTTTTTTTGATTATTTTCTTTTTAAATCAAATTTATTTTAGTTAGAAAATGATTTTTTGTGTAAGAATTTAATTATAACATTTAATTTTAGTTGGAAAATGATTCTTTGGGTAGGAATTTAACTATAATAAGAAAATTTTTTCAATTTAATTTTTATTACATTTAATATTATTAAAATAATAATAAAATAATTTTAAAAAGAAGGTGAAAAGACAGTTTTATTTAAAGAGAAGTCTTTTTAATAAAGAATAAAAAGTTCAAATAATATTATTAAGGAACTTCACACTTTTAATATAATATAAATAAATTAAAATAATGATTATAATGCTATGAAAAATCATTTTTATGTTTCAGTATCAAATAAATATTATGCTAAAACAACTTTTTCTATCAACATTTTATGTTATTGTCATAGCATAAGACAAATATGAAATTTTGATAAATATTTATACCAGTAAAACTTTGTAAATAGAAGAAAAAAGAAATAAAAATAAGAAACTATTTATTCACTTGAAAACTAAATCAAAGTGTGATGTGTCTATTCCCTGTTCATCATCACTTTCATCAGATATATATACAGCCAAACAAAGCTTTCTTCGATTTGAAGCAATTCTAGGGTTTCTGTGATACTCGAAGTTGGGGCTCAGCTTGGAGCTACTTGCCGTTCTCAGATTCGGTGAAAAAATGTCGCAGAACGGGAAATTGATGCCGAATCTGGACCAGAACAGCACCAAGTTGCTAAACTTGACGGTTCTTCAGAGGATTGATCCTTTCATTGAAGAAATTCTCATCACTGCTGCTCATGTTACTTTGTACGAATTCAGTATTGATAATAGCCAATGGGTATCAAATCTTCCCGATTTTATTCTTTATGCTCGTCGATACTTTTGTATTCACATAGTTCTTGTTAGTGTAATTCGTAATTCAATTGTTCTGCAGAGTCGAAAGGATATTGAAGGATCTCTATTTGTCGTCAAGAGGTAAATTTTTTTTTTTGAAATTATTAATCAACTAAATCTCAGTTCCTAGATAGAGTGCGTTTTAGTTTCTGTAACCCTCTTCCTTTGTCCGCGTATGGGATTAATCCTTTTCACATAGTAAAATTATCTTGATGATAGCTGTAACTTACTTTAACCTTCCACTTTTATCTGGCTCTGTGACTATAAAACCTTTGGGAAGCTAACATAAAGGAAATTCATGATTTTGCATATCTTCTTTCACTTGTTCTTGGGATTTGATGAAAATAGTGACCTTTGTGAGGTCCTTGTTATTCTAGTTAAAAGAAATCATCTTTACTGGAATATTTGTTTTAAGTTTTAGGTTTGATCTCCGTACTTTTTGTTTTGTGATAATTACTTCTTAGCGGGTTTTACAGGAGTTCTCAACCTCGGTTTCAGTTTATCGTTATGAACCGCAGAAACACAGGTCAGTGTTTGTGCTTCGAAATGATGACTATTAACACAATATCTCTTGGCTTGCCTTTTAAACACCTTTAATGTTTAATGCATTTGAACATATCTTACCTTTTTGCTGCTGAAAAATGTGTAGAAAGTTGAAACTTATACATGATTGACTATTTGATGTGGAGAACTATATTGCTCGGACACTTCAAAAATGTCGATAGATGTGTGCCAAATCATCCAAAATGGAAACCCCAGGACTCTTAATAATATTATTCATCATGTTTTATAGCCTTTATGCATCATAGCAATGTGAAGTAGATCACTTTCGCTTTGGATCAGAAGCAGAGTTACTTCCCTTTTTTGTTTAGAATCCTTTAACAAATAAGTACCCGGAAGACAACAACAACATACCCAGTGGAATGCCACAAGTGGGGTCTGGAAAGGTAAAATATACGCAGACCTTACCACTACCTCATAGAGGTAGAGATGCTGTTTCTTGGGAACCTTCGTCTCAAAAACCCATAAGAAGAATAAACTAGATATGAAAGACGGGGAAGGAAAGAAAGGGAGTAGAAAGAGCGACTAATAGCTAAATAAGTACCACGGTAGAGATACTCATAAACTCAGCCTTAGCATTTGGACCAATCTCTTGCTTTGCTCAGATGTGAAGTTTTTTACTTCTAATATGAAGGCTGGCATTTCCCTTATTTAGTCAGATGTCAGCAGATCCACAAAATGTGAATCAAATGAAAAGGAGAGAAGAATGCAGTTGGATTATCATTGAATAAGAGCAGCCATCTTAGAACTTGAAAGGCAGATGCCTACTACCAGGTGCAGCAGTACCTTGTCTTGCCTTGTGGCGTGCTTAGTCATGTTACGAGAATGAAATGATGCCTGGCTTGACTTAAGACCAAATCTTCTTACCTCTCGCACCAATAGCAGGCAAAAAAGTTCTGTTTTGATAAAATTGGATACCTGGAGTCACTCATATTCTAAATAAAATTTCTGGCCTGCATGTCGATCAATTATTTTTAAATTTCTAAAACACTGTCGGCAAAATATAATTTTGGCAGATGGTAGTTACTACTCGATGCAATATCATTAGATAAATGAGGAGGACTTCACAATTTGTGTATTCACTAACTTATTTATAGAGAAAGAAAACAAATATCAATTAACATTTTCCTGTTCCAAGGTGACTGGGAGACACTGGAGGTATGGTTCCAAAAGCATCCTTTCCCTTTTCGATCTATGGCTTCAGGATTCACTACTAAGCTTTAGTTGAAATCTAAGTTGCCAGGACTCGGGGGGTGTCCAATACGTTAAGGATCTAGAGGTTGGATCCTTCATGATCTAACTTATATGATTCCAGGATATGGATCTAGGTGTTGATATGGATGCGGGGATTCGTCTATAAATAATTCAAATATCTAAAAGTAGAGTTATTGTGTTAACTATGAGACATTATGTAAAAACCTTGCAAGGTAGTATGAGGAAAAAATATTGATCAAGAGGAGAATCTTCAGAGGTGATATAAGGAAAGGACTAACATAGAAATTTCTATATACGAGATACTCCATTTTCTTCCATTTCATGTTAGAATTTGTTTTGGTTACAAGAATCATCTATCCGTTCCAACCTTCTCTGTTGATTTTGGTCAAAGTCAAAATCGGTCTACCAAATCTAGTATGGATCCCACACCCATGTCGTGTCGACCGGGTGTGGCATCGATAGTGAAGAGTTTGAGCGACTTAATGTTGAAATAATGCTCAGGGCTCTGCAATTAGTGCCTCTGTCTTGGCACTAAAACTCTGGGTTCCAATTGTATGAGTCATATGCAGAAATGAGATTTGGGAATGGGAGGTAGAGTAGAGAGGTGGCAGCAATTTTTAGGAGGATTGGAGGTATGCGTCTAAAAGTAATAAATAAAAAACTTAAAAACAGAAATGGTGCATGTATCTTGGTAAATTTGGTGGTTAAAGTTTGTCATATAAATTGTCATGTTCACTGAAAGTTGCAATAAGGAGTTATTCTTTCTGTGTGAGTACATATGTCCAATTACTGTGCCTTTAGAAAGTGTCATTCTTGTGAGCAGATAATTTGGTGGAGGATCTGTTGGGGGATTTTGAATATGAGATCCAGCTTCCATATTTGTTGTATCGAAATGCTTCCCAAGAAGTTAATGGGATATGGTTTTATAATCAGCGTGAATGTGAAGAAGTTGCAAATCTCTTTGACAGGTAATCTTTTCACTGCTTCTCTCTCCAGAAATGATTCCTTCCCTCCCCTTCTGTTTCCCGTTTTGGCATGGGTAGACCTTTTGGTTCTCATACAGGGTGTTAATTCTAGAAAAACAAAGAAATTAAATTTGTCGGATTCAGTTGTTCATGCTTTTGAACTTGAAGAGTAGTCTATTCTTGTACTTTTACTTGGTTTCATTGTGATTCGATGAGGTTCATATGTTATCATATTTCTCAAATTTGAACTTGCTCGGTGCAGGTTTTCCTTTGTTTATTTGAAATGGGAATACACATGTGGGAATATTTGTTAGTTGATAATTTTAGATATAGTGTTTTAATTTAGTGGAAACATAGTTAGAAAACTTACAAACAATGTGATGTATAAGCTAGTGTCTACTAGGTCTAGCTTAGTTTCAGAAAATTAGTTTGCAATTAGAGCCTAGTTGATGCTCTGAAGAAACTGTAATATGTAATTTTTTTGAATTATTAATTGAAGATATATGGAAGTGAGAATTCATAGCGTTTGTGCTTACTGATGCAAATCTGCACTCCCACCAGATCCTAGTTTAGTGAATTGTTCGACCAGCTTAATGAGAAACAAAGGGATCAAAAGAAGTACCTTTCTACCACACTGAATACAAACATATCTTTGATGTGTCCTCTTTGATGATTAACTTTTAAACCTATCAATCAATTTAGTGTTTACTGGTTTTCAGGATTCTCGGTGCATATTCCAAGGTGTCTACCAAGTCAAAAGTACCATTGACGAAGAGGTATATAATTTATGCTTAACTGAAATTTTGATAAGTCCCCAGTCCCCCACCCCCTCCCAACTCCAATCCCAAACTCGGAAAAAGGTTAAAGATGTAGGGGTGTTAATGGCTTCCAGATTTTTACAAGTATGTTTTGATAGATCTATGGACCTTTGTATAGATTGTTGTATTTCATTGTCCTTAGTTAAAATTTACTGAAATGGTGCATAATATATAGTTGTTGATGTCATCCAGATGAAGGGATCTGGTCAATAAGATATAGATACTATCCTCTTCTTTTTTTTTTCTTTTGGGACGGTGGGGGGTGGAGGGGTGGGGTGTAAACATGGTGTCCAGTCCAGCTCGCGCTCACCAAACTACTAATTCCATGGAATACTTGCCACCTCCCACCAGCATGCATTAGGTGTCGGATAACTCTATCAACCAAGGATAGAACAAATGGGAAGAAATCACCTAGTGTTTTTTGTCTTTGCTGGGGTTTGAACCAGAGACCTCATGGTTCTCAACTCACTTTATTGACCACAAGGCCACACCCTTTGGTGTATATTAGATACTATTTCAATCTTGTTGCGTAGTAGAAGTGATCTCTATGAATACTTCAAGTACATGGCGTTTTCCAATCATACAGAGTTTTGGGTATTACATTTAAAAAAAAAAAAAAGCTCTCGTACATTCTAAAGTAACTATACAAGATGTAGCAAATCTTTGTCAAGTTATGCAGTCTAAGGCCTACGACTAATTGTTAAGTTGTTTCTGCAACAATCTCTTTCATTCTGTTATCCATGACCTGACTGATGCCAGTGGCTGTCAATTGGTTTCTAAAAGGAGCTTTTGGTAATATGCAATTTTACTACAGTGAATTTGAAGAGCTGGAAGCAGTTCCAACCATGGCTGTAATTGATGGTCCTCTGGAGCCGTCATCGTCTACTGCATCAAATGCTCCACATCTCCCTGAGGACAATTCCTTTGTGAACTTCTTCAGTGTATGCCTTTTTTCTCCCTTCCTCTTTGCTCTTCTTTCCAATATATACTATGTTGTGCAAGAGATCTTACCGAGAGGAACAACTTTCCCGTGTGCAGTTCTTTTTCAAGATCTTTAGATTCTCTTGCTAAGCATTTCTTTTCAGATCCTTACTTTTGTATAGAGCAAGTTTCCTTAGATATAGTGGGGTATATGTGATATGCATTCAGTATGTTAGTGGGAAATGTGACTCTTGTGCAGTTCAAAACGCTATTAGTTATTTGACCCTAATATACAAGGGTAGGACACTGCCTAAATTTCTTGGATGAAGTCTCGAGGAGTAATAGTACAACAATTCAGGCCATGAAATTATCAGGGTCAAGACCAAGGTTACTTTGTTGGCAGGAATTTTTTAATAACATTAATTAAAAAACTAGCCAATTATTAATTTATGTTAGGGCATCCCAATGCACTAAAGCTCCCTCAAGGTCCGGAGAAGGGGCCTATCACAAGGGTCTATTGTATGCAACTTTACTTTATATTATTGTTAGAGGCTGTTTCCGAGGATTAATTTATGTTAGTGAGGAAAAAAGCATGAAGTACATATTAAATACTTCTTGAAAGAAAAAAAGATAGGCGGGAATTTTGTTTTCGGCTATGTTGTATAATCTTGACTAAGTTTATGCTTTTCTTGCAGAATGCTATGACAATTGGGAATGCTTCTAGTACTGCAGTGCAAGGGCAGCTATACCACTCATCTCCAGCTACTCTACCTCCGTCTCGTCCTCCTCCTTCTGTTCCTTCCTCTTCAGCACCGGTCCTGCTTTCATCTCCTCCTCTTTCAGCTTCTTCCCTTTTGAGGCCCCTTCATGATGCACCTGAACCAGACATCAGTGCTAAATGGTCTTCAAATCTGGTGAAGCCATCATCTTTTTTTGGTCCTCCACCTGTCTCTTCTCCGCTGATGCCTCCCATTTCTTCATCAGTGCCCACTGCTCCTCCACTTCTTCCCCTTGGGAATCTACAGCGCCCTTATGGAGCTCCTTTGCTTCAACCATTTCCTCCGCCCACTCCTCCTCCTTCTCTCACTCCTACTTCTGCTCCTATCCCAAACTATGTACCTGTTGTTAGCAGAGATAAAGTGCGGGAAGCCCTTGTAATGCTTGTTCAGGTATGTTTTCCTAGATTCCTTAGTTACCTTGCTTTGCTAAACATTCTTGAAGACATTAAGCATTTAGTCATCTGCAGTTAGTTTCTTTGTGTTGTAATGAGACATTGATACAACAAGGTAAAAAAAACTCCTCTGAGAGGATATACTGAAGGAAACCAACTGTTCTAACTTGCATAGCTATGTAGGGAACAATCCACATAATGTGCGTAAGAATATGCAGTAATAGCTCTAAGGACTTGATTTCATCTGGAGTCATATCTGGATGCTATTCCACCTGAGAAGCATGATAACATTTGCAGTCTAGGATTTCTGAACTCTACACCTTTATATGGTGCATCAGTGAACCTGATTGCCGTCTGGTTGCTCTTGCATTGCATTGGACATTTAACTAGAATATTAGAAACTACACCACATATGATACCTAAGTGTTGTTTGGTTTCTTATTGCTCATAAGTAATTGATCATAGAAAAAAGGAATCTGTATGACAGCCTGACAGACTGTTACACGTGAGAATAATGGAACTTAGCATAACCATGAGCTTACTCTAGGGAATTTCCTTGACCCTGTTCTTCTTTTCCCTAGGTATGGATAAGGTAACCAATAGTGTGCAAGATGGGTTTGATGGTGATGTCATTCATTGATGTTAATATTTTAATTGGCAAAACTAGCTAGAGGGTAAACTAAAACCTGATATAGAGAAGCACTCTGGAAAATAAGGGATTTGTGATGAGTAGAAGTTAGAAAATAAGCATTAAAAATTTATCCTGGACCTTCACAAGAAGAACAGAAAGTAAATTGAGATTGGAGGGGTTCTCATTGGCTAAATGTAGAAATTTCAATTTCCTAGGCTCAGTCTACAAGAGGAAGGCATGAAAGATGAATATGTGGTACAAAGTTAAAATAGAATGGGTGAAGAAGAGAAGTGGCATAGGAGGTTTATGCGTCAGGAAGATGCATAAAATGAGAAGCATGTTTGTGTGTATCACTGTTATATAGGAACAAGTATTGGGCTTCTTCACTGGATAATAGTCCTAAGGATGTAGATGTTAAGATGGATATGCGTAGTATGAAATTGGACTAGATTAAAACTAATCACATCAAGCAGAGGGTGCAAGTAGCTAACACATAGGATAATGTCTTCTAGAATAGTCTGCATGGCTGCATAGACTTCAAAAGCATTGGTGGGTTGTTCAAACAGAAGATAGTCGTTATGCTGTACAATAGGTTGTGTATTTTGCTTCAAGGAAATGCAAAATTGATGACCTAATTTTTCTTTGTGAAATTCCTGATTCCCCCTTCAGTATTTTCCTTATTATATGCATATTTTTCGTGAATTCCTCATCATATTCCCTATTATATGGCCTTATTCTATTGGTACTGTGAAAACACATGAGTATTTCACTAATAATAGATTTATTTTCCTACAACGGATCAACTCTCAAGTCAAGTGCTATACCAGAATGTTGGAATTGGTATCAACTTAAACCTGTAAAAATGTTAAAACTTTTTTCTGCATGAAATCATTGGTCAACTAGCAGTTTTATGTACCAGGTGTAAAATGATTTAAAAGAAATTTTTGCGCTATTAAAAGGAAAGAGAAGGGTCATCTATTTGCTTGTCGTTTTGTTTTAACCCTAGGAGAACTGCACCCCAAAAGGTGGCTATTGAGGTGGGAGAACCCTAGACTAAAAATACTCCACATCAGCACTTTGTAGCACCAATGTGGAAATGGACCATAGCAAACAACCAGACTCCGCATCCATTTTCCTCGCATCACCATCCAAGGCACGAAAGGTGGTGGGTGGCTCTGATACCATGTTATAACCTAGGGAGAACTACACCCTGAAAGACAGCTATTAAGGTGGAACAACCCAAGGCTATAAAATACCCCACATCAGCACTTTTTAGTACTGCCGTGGGACTTTGCAGTATGGATAAGTTCTACTCAACTCTCTTAGTTCTCACACTACCGGAATTCTCTCTTTCTGGCTGCTGTTTTATCAAAATTTCCATCGTTTGGAAGAGATCTGAGTTTTCCTTTTCAATCTAGTTGAGGTTCTTTAAACCCTCCTCTTCGTTAGGGTTTCAATTAGGTTGTGGTTCTGCATTTGTATTGAAATATAATGGACCCAAAGAAAGCATTAATGTAGATGATTTATCTAATGAGTAGTAAAAAGTCAGAGAGATTCCACATAGAGGACAAGAACAATAGCAAAACGTCAAATTATGCATAAGTGGGAGGGTGGTGTGTACGTGGACCTAATCTTTATTGTTGGTAGATAGAGAGTTTGTTTTGAGTAGACCCTCGACTCAAATAAAGAAAAAGAAAGCATTCAACATTTCTTGCCTAACCAAAATATAGGAGCAATATTTTTTGGACTAAGCAAAAGCTTTCTAACTGCTCTGCAATTCAGAAGAGGCAATCCATTGGTACTCCCTAAACACCATGAAGGAAACCATAAATTTTTGCCTGTCCAAAGAATGCCAAATTAGCTTCTTGGTAATCTATCAAAACCAGAGAATTTTGCAGGAGATGGATAAAAACTCAGCTGTAAAATACAACTATGCTGAACAATACCTATCATGGACTTCTAGAGAAATTGAGGTTTAAGAACACTGAAGAGGTCCTGAAATTCAGCTATTGTGAACTAGTGAGGGACAGCTGTAGTAGTTAAGGAGCTACAGTCGTGTTGTAAGTTCACGGGTTATTGACTTGTCTACTCTTGATAGAGTCAATGGTAATGCTTTTGTTATTTCTGTTTAATTTTTGTCCATTCTTGTTCTTGTGCGTATTGTTCCATTTACGAGCGCCTTAATAAGATAACTACTAGTCTCTTTGTGCTTCTAGTCTGATTTTTATTTCCTTAACAGGACGATCAATTCATAGACATGGTATACCGGGCAGTGCTGAATGCTCATCAGTCATAATTCAAGGTGGAACTCAAAATCATCTGATGAAATTTCATTATGTCGTTTCAGTGGGGCTAAAGAAGAGGTTCAAATGGTCAGTGTATAGGGAGTTCTGTGTGAGACCTGCTATGCATGGTTATGTATTTTGTTTCAGTGCGTTAGCTTTTGGAGTTTGACCTCTTTGTAAATAATTTCTTTTTAGCTATGTGGTCCGAACATTCCAGTTTTGTTCTTTACAGCGCTAAAGCAAGAGTAATGTGAACCGTCGTTTCAACAATTGTGTTTATATGGTTAGTCCCAAAAGATTTAAGAATTGATTAACATAGAATCTGACGTAATATTATTGATTATCATACATGACTTAATAATGATTGATTTCATATTAAGTTGGTATAATATAGTAGAATAACAGCAGAGTTGATATTAGGATATTATCAAATACCGGAATTAAGAACGAGTGACCAACATCTAACACGGTATTATTAATAAAGAATTTACTATAGATATCATTTCCAATACTACGCCACAACAATAACGACCTAAAGGATCTCAAAGTAACTTGGAGCTCGTGCAAATCACGTAGCCAGTGTGCTCAATGCAAACCATTTTTGAAGGGGTCTTCTTCAATGAAGATTCCAACATAAAATATCTTTATTATAGATGTCTGAATCCAGTTGAATCTTATATCTTTTGATACTCAACATAAATTTAAATATATAATGGATTCAATCGTGAGAATCTTAAAATATTAAATTCATAGAATATAATTCGTACATCCCTGCCAATCCCATTTTAGATGGACATCTTACTAAAAATATTTGTCCAATATTTACTTGATTTAATTAATTAAATTTGTTCCCATTTTACCTCTATAATATAATATGGTCTTCGGAAGTTTAAATAAATTTTGAAAATTCAATATTTCTTTTCTTAAGGAACTAATTAATATGAACAAAAGCAAAATAGTAAAGTTGATGAATCACCGTTTAAAATACGAAGTACCTAGCAGTTATAAATTAAACTCATTTATTTCTTTTTTTACCAAATCAGAATAGATACACATATTGGTAATTGAGTTCCACTTAGATTGGGCACATTATCCAAAACACAAACCATTTTATCTATAAAAATCCACATGGCAAGAAGGGATTGATCAACAACATATCTATGAATTTTATGATAGAGACAATCCTGCTTGTCACCACACATTTCCCAAATATGAATGTTGTCCACAGAAATCATGAGATATTTGTACACTCTTTATTATTCCCAATACTAACAGAATAGTATTGTCTCAGAGAAGAAGGTAACAAGAATGGCGTCCACAATGTCCAGTGTTACAGGCTTAGCTAACTCATCTCTTTCTCGATTTTCTTCTCCAAAGACTCGCCTCACCTCAGGTATAGACTTTGATCAATATTTTATTTTTGCAAGAGAGTTCAAGCCTCTTTGTTACATGACTTACTGTGTATAGGTTTTTTGTACCATCAAGTTAAGTTGATTTTAGAATAATTGATAATTCCTCATAGCAAGTCTGATATGATAATTTGAAGGAAAAAAGAAGTAACATTCCCTCCGTCGCACATTGTGTGATGTACTTTAAACACAATAATATTGAGCCCATAATTTAAAAAGAAAAAGTAATTACAACATTATTTATGATTAAAAAGGGACAGTGAATCACATTAATTGAGAGAAAAAGGGACAGGCTAGGTCACGTTATAGCCGGTTAAATTAAGCTTTGTGGTGTAAACATTCTTTATTATATACAACAACAATATACCCAGTGTAATCCCACTAGTGGGGTCTGGGGAGGGTCGATTGTACGCAGACCTTACCGCTACCTCATAGAAGTAGAGAGGCTGTTTCCTAAAACCCTTAGCTCAAATCCCAAAGGCAGAATACCTGAAATTATCAATGTTGTATAATTATTATTTCTAATTATAAAATGTTTATATTTTCTGTTGTTAGATTTCCTGGCACCACCACTGCCAGCAAGAAACCCTATAAGGGTAGCAAAAGCTTCAGGAGGCAGAGTTACATGCAGGTAAATGACCAAGTTAAATGAACAATACATATAATGATTTTATGTATAAATTTGTTGGTTTAGAAGTTTAATTAGTGTTTTAATGATATTCAGTTTTCAGAGGGACTGGTTAAGGAGAGACTTGAATGTGATTGGATTTGGTCTGATTGGATGGTTGGCTCCTTCAAGCATTCCAGCAATCAATGGAAAAAGTCTTACTGGACTTTTCTTTGAAAGCATTGGCAATGAACTCTCTCATTTCCCAACTGGACCTGCTCTCACTTCTCAATTCTGGTACGGAGATGACTTTTTGATTCATTTGATATATCTTTACTTTCTTAAATTTTATGTCAATCGGAGTTTGTGGACAGGCTATGGCTGGTGTGCTGGCACTTGGGGTTGTTCCTGTGCTTGACATTTGGACAGATTGGATTCAAGGGACGGACTGAGGACTATTTCTCTAAGTAGAAGATTATTTTCTTCTGCAAATTTCCTTGTATAAATTATAAATAAGCTACTCAAGTATTTGCTTATTCATTTTCTGCATGTTATGGACAAGAAATACCAAGCTTTTTCAAATTTTCTGCTTATTAGTCAAAGCATGAGATATGAGATTAATGTGTTATTATAAACAATGATACAAAATCAAATGGCAAGCTCGGTATACTAAAAGCCCCGGTCTGGGGAAGGGCTCTTTCATGGCCACATATCTTTCCGGCTAAGGAATAGGAAATCTTTCTTCGGTTACATGAATCCAATTTTCATTTCATCCGGGAAAAAGCCATCTTTTTCTCAACAATGTCTTTGTCATTTGATCCAATAGCGTTCCATTAGATAGGAACAGATTTGATAAATACTGATAACTCTCGGATAGAGTATTAGAACGGAAAGATCCATTAGATAATGA